>JANRMT010062857.1:15962479-16058428 GCA_026402145.1 Polypterus bichir lapradei | reverse complement strand
ATAATAATAATAATAATAATAATAATAATAATAATAATAATAATAATAATAATAATGAAGAAGAAGAAGAAATTGTAAGCTGCTGCTGTTGTTGTTATCATTGTTATAATAGCTATCATTCTTAATTTCGTTGTTTCATAGTGTAATAAATATGAATTCATTTACTGAACTTGTTTAATGTAGTGTCACATGGAGATGACAGCATTCATCTTATGTATATAGTAATAATAATAGTAATGACACATTGATGTGTCTGTGGCTTAGATCTCTCCACTGACTGCACAGAAGCCACAGAAGTTAATACAAAGACAATCGTTCTAACATCTACCATTAAGGCATTTTGTGGTGGTATTCAGCATTAAAAGGCACCATAGGATTTAGTGTCAAAATAATGGTCACATCCTAGAATTTCATTGTTTCATTTATTTCTCTGTCGTCACATCCAGGGTTGGTTTGGTTCCTGCCCTGCGCTCAGTGCTGCTGGGACAGGCTCTCACTTCCGCTATCCTGAAGTAAATTAAGTGGGTTCAGTAACAGATGGGCTTGCTTCAGTTCCTATAGAAGGTGACAAATCCTTTTAGTGGTTTTAATTATTTTATGTTCTGTCTTAGGTTTGACATTTCCATTTATTTAACTGATGCCATTTGAAAAGCCACATGCGGGGCACACTTGGGTATACACCCACACACACCTGACCCTCTTAGAGTCTCTAGTAAAGCAAATCAGCACTTCTTTAGGGATACTGCAAGGAAAAGCAGAACAGACAATGAAACTCCATTTGGGCACAAGGGAGAGCCGGCACATTACTGGCTGGGAATCAAAGCCACATGCCTGGAGGTGTGAAGCAGCATCCCTAACCACTGAGCTACCCCTCCGCCTACTCTGAATCTTCATATGATCACATAAATAAATTCTCCAGTGGCCGTTAAGGTTGGGAAGGTTAAATCCATTGACTAAGCCAACGTTCAAATCTGCCGCTTTTTGAAAGGATGATCAAAAACAGAAAAGCAACGTTGAAGTCCTCAATGACACCCAGTAGAAGAGCAGTAGACACAACTGTGACAGGCTTCTTATCCAGGACACACGGATAAAAGGACATCTGAGCGTGTGTGGTGCACAGAGGGGCTTCTGAATGTTTCCGTTTCAGAGACCAGCTGGGGAACTGATGACAGAAAGACTTCTGTGAGTTTAACCAACAAAAGAAATCCCAAGCTCATGTTGGTGTCATTGTCTCCAGAGAGCAGCCTAAAATCAGCGCCTGCCAAGCATCTTCATTTACATTGAGTGCCCATCTGGCCATTCAAAAAGTGTGTTCTTATGTCCATTATGACCATCAGGACTGGCTTCTTACTGTTAAAAGATTCTTAAGAGGTTCTATGTGGCATGCCATTCAATTTAAATTTGTCTGGGTTTTAGCTTTTTATGTGGTGTAGTGGTCAGCACTGCTGCCTCACAGGGCCAAAGTCTCGGATTCAAATTTCGGACCAGGGGTCAGATTTATAAAACTTGCATACGCACAAAAGAGGCTTGAAATGCCTGTATGCAGCTTTCCATGCAAATGTTGGGATATGTAAAAGAAAACGTGATGTGAGAACATATGTATATTTACGGTAACTCTGACCCATCCATAAGCAACATTTCAGAGAAACTGGGAAATGATGACACCCAAGCAGGGAAATGCTGCCAAACCAGCTAAATGATGACTCACATGCATTAACGTGACAAACATGTTAAACCTCAAAAATGATAAATATGATGTACAGGCTCTATTTTAGTTCCCTTTTAAGAGGGTCAATGCTATGCATTTGCACTGAAGAACTCTTTTGGTTTTTCATCAAGTTATATTGACTGTCTGTTGTCACTTATCAGGGACCTGGAGGACAAGTCAAAAATGTTTCAGACAAGCTTGACTCCATCATGCATGCTATGCTGGAAGCCATTAACTGCCCAGTGAGGCACTACATTCAGTTTTTATATGGTGTCGGTACACATACTCTGAGACGTAAAGGAGGGAGAGGAGAACCAACGAAAATTTTGTGTGCCAACCAGGCTACCCCGTTTAATGCCAAAGTCCAAAACAAGGAAAAAAAATGAGTGTGTGGTGGTGCAACAGAAATAAAGTGTAATAGATGCCTTCTTAGCACTTCTTCAGCTTCTCCAGACTTTTATTTCTCTCGAGCATGTTTTGGGTTGAGGAGCTCTGTTATGCAGGGCTGTATTCAGAATGAGATGCCATCTTTCTGGAGCCCTCCCATCTGGAAGAGGTTTGGTTTAGTTGAAAAAGGCGTGGCTTAGGTGTCCTCACTGGGCAGCTTTTTGGAACTACGGAGGAGAAAAGATATGGCATTGTTAGTGTTGGAGGGGTATTGCATACATTGTCTGAGCCTGGAAGGTGATCCTCAATCCAGCTAAATAACACATTTTATGAAAGGAGTTTCATATAACAAGTACTTAATTTCTATTTCATAAAAAAATACTATTAGCATATGATATCATAAGGCTCTTTATAAGGCTAACACATTGTGATGGTCACCCCATTTACAAAGAACTACCAGGTAAGAAAGGCTCACACAGGATGGAGATCATATCCAGCCCATTAAGATGCAGTAGGCCCAAAGATGACTTAATACATTTGTGGACTGCCTGTACTCATCTCTGCCTTATGTTTCTCTGCATCATGTTTTATAATAACCAACTGGGTTGTCCCGTTTAATTGAGAATATTCCAACAAAAAGCATGCTTCTTGGCATTTTTTCAAGCAACCCTTGGGTGGCATAATAACAAAAGTATTCTAAGCTGCAGAACTGAGGGTCTATTTTACTGGAGTTCCGTACATGTGTGACAATACATAAAACCATGTTTTCGCCAACTTAAAAAGGCATTTTGCAGGCATGTCAGGCTCTCCTAATGTAATCAGAGTATTTTACTGCACTCATATTGCAATAAGGGCACCCAGCAAGAATGAAGACACTTTTGTTAACCATGAGCTGTGACATTCCATTAATGCACATGTCATCTGTAATCCCAAGATGAAACTGGCAGTCGTCATGGCTCGTGTCAACTTGTAACTCATGTATTCAAAGCTATGTAGCATTAGGAGATGACTTGCTCACGGCACTGTATGTGATGGCTGGCTTGTTGGAAAGGTAACTGGCTGAAGACAGATTTTATCATATGGCCTGTACTATTTGCTATTTATTGTAACAACAATCATGCCATTATTTGTGTCAGGTGATAATGGCTACCCAATCAGAAGCTGGCACCATATGTCTTTCACTGACCCCGTGCTTCACTGTTGACATTTGCTTAACATTTCTGGAATTTCTGGCTTTTCTTTGGATGTATGGGTGGATGGGTGGATACTGTGAAAACAGAAGATTGTACTTTAGTGACAACACTCTGGATCTATAATAAGGACAGAGAGCCCAAAGTGTAAAAATAGCACTGTCGCACCGTCACACATGCGCATTTTTGAGGATCTCCTCAAAGGCTCGATCGAGGTATGTGGTAACCCACAGGGTGAGAGGGGACACTGTTGCTAACGTGCTCTTCTCCTTCAATCTCCACAGCTCAGAGAAACCGCCCAGTCAGAGCACTTAGCTCCACCCCTTCCATTTTATCCATCGTAAGAAGCCCAGCTGCTGGGAGGAGATGTCTTTTATGAATGGAGCGAACCGCTGGACGGAACTCCAGTTTAAAGACCCTCAGTTCTGCAGCTAAGAGCCAAATACTTTTGTTATTATGCCACCCAAAAGTTGCTTGAATTAAATGTATGGAGCCCCTGAGGGGACATTGTTTAATTTTTTCTCTGGGGATTTTTCTGGTGCGCCTCAGATACTTTTAAGTGAGCACATGATACTTTCAACCGCACAGTAACTGAAAAGGGGCTCCAAACCTACACAGAATTTCTGATGCGCAATAGTTCTGTTTCATAGTTGCACATAGGAAAAATGGAAATTGGAGACTTTATAGAAGTCCACTTTCAACTTTGTCTTAAACACGAAGACATAGCGCTTGTTCTTGCAGTTTGTCATGGATACATTATCACTGATAGGCATTTAAAACGTATATCAAAGTCTAAAGGTCTACAGTATTTCATCATAAGGTCTATAGCAATATTGAGGAAATTATTGTGTTATACCGCAACAATTGCAAAGCTCAGGTTAGCTTCATGGCTACCAATGGATGCACGCAAAATGTCAAAAAATGGTTTGCATGTGAAGAAGGAAGATATTCATCTGATATCGAAGGCTCTGGATCGAAGAGGAGTTTGTCTTAGAAAAGCCAAAAGACTCCATTAGTGTAACTATTTTGTAAGAGGACCAAACTATATGTGGCATTATGATTCTTATGACAAACTTAAGCCATTTAGTAGTTATATAAATGGTTGTATTGATGGGTTTTCCAGAAATATTATTTGGTTAAATGCATTTACAACAAGCAGTAATCCAAAAATTGTGGGAGGCTACTTTGTGGAGGCTGTAGAAAGACTCAGAGGTTGTCCTAAAATAGCCAGAGGAGATCTGGGTACTGAAAATATTTGTATTAGAGATTTTCAAAGCTTAATCTGCTGTGATACAAGACAGCTACTTGGAGGGAGCCAGCACTGCCAATCAATGAATAGAAAGTTGTTGGGGACTTCTAAGGAGGGAGTCAATGGAATTCTTCATCTCTTTGTTTGCAGATCTGAATGACAATGGCATGTTTGATGGATGCTTTCTGGATAAAAGTACAAGGGGGAGTCAAACTAACGTTAGAAAATGGGATTTATTAGAAAATGGAACGAACATTAACAACACTAATAATGCAATTTCTCAGTGGAGTCACAATGCACTTGTGCCACCGGCCTGGTTTTGTCTTATCCTCTCAGCCACACATGCACCTGAGTTACTGTCGAACACTACATGCCGAGGGGTACTCCATTTACTAGTGCAAGTTACTGTGACTTGCTGCAGACCAATGTGAAGCCTGCTATTTGATCCAAGTAGCGGGAACTGCTGTCTCAAGGAGTCCTTTTGCTGCAAGACAATGACACACACTGCTAAGAACACCAAGGCTTGTCTGGATTTTGATACTATCTGGTGCTCGCTTGAAAGTATCTGGTATGCACCAGAAAATCCCCAGATAAAAAATATTAAACACTGTCCCCTCTGGGGCTCTGTATAAAAGGGACAACCTAGCTGGTTATTGTAAAATATGAATAGGAAACATGAGACAGGGATGAGTACTGGGAGACCACAAATGTATTGTCATCTTTGGGCCTACTGCAGCTTAATGGGCTGGCTGTGACTTCCATAAAGTGTTAGCCTCTCTTACCTGGTAGCTCATTATAAATGGGGTGACCATCCTTATAAAGAGCCTTATGATATCATATGCTAATAGTATTTCTGTATGAAACAATAATGGAGTACTTGTTACATGACACTCCTTTCATAATTTATTTCCAATAAAAGGTAATATCTATTCATCCATCCACTCTCTTGTGTAGTTCAGGCTTGTGGTGTCTGTCTCTGCAGCAATGGAGGCAAGTTGGGAACTGAGCTTGGACGGGCCACCAGTCCATTACAGGGCCTACTCACAGACAAACACAAATGCACAAATGGGGCCAAAAGCACAAATATTTTTGGAGATGTAGGAGGAAAACCCACCAAGACTTGGGGAGAACATTCAAACTCAATACAGACAGTGCATGGGCTTGGAATCAAACCCAAGCTGTGAGGCAGCCCCACAAAATATCCTATTGCATTTCATTTTTATACTCTGTTATTACTTATTTTGAACATTGCCTTGTTGTGGAAGGTGCTATATACAATAACACTAACAGGATGAACCTTCATACAATCACGAATTAGAATTGCAGATGCAGGGTATGTCATTAGACAGGGGCCCAATTTTGGATGTAATGACAAAAAGCCCAGTTTTAATTAAGGCTGCTGATCCTAATTAAGACAAAGACAAATTCATTGTTTTACAAGAAATATAATTAGGAGAGGAGCGGGGTGACAGATTGAAATGATGACTCCATACCCGGGAGAAATCATGCCAGGGAAATGAACCTGTTTTGCGATGGTTGGCTTATTAGGCATTGGTATAGATCCTCTCATTGACATCCATGGGGTCCTCGGCTCTCGGGGGAGTACCTGCTATTTATCATTGCATGATCCCAAAACAAGATGAAAAAAAACTTTGACAATGTTAACTAGTTAATAATGTCTCATGGCAAATGATTAATATCATCCTGAAATGTGCAGTCTGTGGGGATGAAACAAATCAATAGCCAAATATACACACTGACAGCTTGTTGCTTCGTAAAATTAGCAACATAAAAGTTCAAAAAATCAATCACGGAACAAAAACTGTTCCTCTTTTTTTCTTCTGTTTACATCTCAGACCTGTTCTTAAGGCGACTGGTGTACCACTAGGCTCTCTGTATCTTTCCCACCCTCTCTGTAATTTCTTTGGCTCTCTTTCCCCCACCACAAAGCCAGTAGCTGCTTTGTATGCAATTATTTGTAAAGCACCCTACAGGCTCCTAACTATAATTTCAATTTGGAATCTTTCCTGTGTCCTTTCTATGTCATGGAAATCAGTTTTTAAAAAATATTAGTTACTCCTAAGAACTGAAAACAATCAGAATATTCTGTAGAAATATGTACATTGCTTTTTGTTAACCCCACCATGGACCTGACTGTGGATCCTGTTTCCTTTATATGATGAATGCTCAATGAAAGCACATTTTTACATATGTACACTGATTCATGCTTTCTGGTCTGCTATTTCCAACTTTCTATTTTATTTTATTTTCTTACTGTGTCTTTTATTTTTCTATTCTTCATTTTGTAAAGCACTTTGAGCTACATTTTTTTGTATGAAAATGTGCTATATAAATAAATGTTGCTGTTGTTGTTTCTTTCCTCCATTCCTTCCTACTAATGTTTCTCCAGCGTTTCAGATATATTCAGGTAGTGTAGAAACTGTGGTGTATTGGTTAAGGCTTTGGACTTCAAACCCTGAGGCTGTCGGTTCAAGTCCTCTTACTGACACTGTGTGACCACGAGCAGGTCACCTCACTTGCCTGTGCTCCAACTGCAAAAAGAAAAGAAAAGTAATCAATTGTCTGTGAAATGTTGTAAGTCACCTTGGATAAAGTCATTAGCCAACTAATAAAAATCAAAAATATTTATTCTCTTAGATTTCTCTTATATTCTCTTATACTTATCCAACAGAGATTATTCTCTTTAGCTACAATAGTTGTGTGAAAAAAAAAGTTAGCCTCTTGCTGGAAATTTCCTGTCACTTAAACCTTTTGGAAATCTTTCTATAATTTACCTTTACTCCAAATCTCTGCAGAATTGATCAATGGGTCATCTGGTCCCAGTATTGAAAGGTAATAGTCAGCGGTGAAGTGGGTTCAAGATTAGTTAGTCCTATTTTCCCTTAGGAGACTGGTCATAAGTGGTGTCTCTCTCTCAGGGTAGTTCTGGCAGTCTCCATCTGCTTGAATTATTTGTTTACGGTTCTGGGTTAATTTAGGGTGACTGTCTGGGGATGGGGGGGGCGTGTTATTTTTTGCTTGTTTCAATTACCTCAAAAATTGTGTTGCTTGCTGTATATCTATATCTAATATTCAAATAGATTATATTTATTGTGACTGCTGCTGCAGGGGGAGGCAGCCACCCTTCAGAAAACCCCTCTTATATGGGAAAACCCTTCTCCAGCTCCTCTTTGCGGGATCAGTAGCAGGCATGTTGCCTGGCTGCACAAAGTGCTCCTCGCGCGGAGCTTCAAACATTTAAAAGACTGAGCCGCGGCCATCCTGTCTCTCTCCACCCAGACTCCTTCTGCTCCAGCTGCTGCTTCCGGGCCACTGTACTCCTTTAATGAAGACTTTGTGTTCTTTTGAGCAGGAATTGGAGCCGATGCATCAGGTTTGACAGCTGCTTGTGAGGCCGGATCACCTCTGAAGAAACTTGTGTTTGTATCTGCCAGAACAGCAATAAAGCTTCTGTTCCTTATAAATCTTTTGGTACTCTCCTATGCAATTTTGTGTTCCAAGCTTAACAATATATATATGTCATTTTCCCCAGTGTCATGTGACTCGTTAGTGTTACAAGGTCTCAGGTGTGAATTGGGAGCAGGTGTGGTAAATTTGGTGTTATCGCTCTCACACTCATACTGCTCTCATACTGGTCACTAGAAGTTCAACATGGCACCTCATGGCAAAGAACTCTCTGAGGATCTGAAAAAAAGAATTGTTGCTCTACATAAAGATGACCTAGGCTATAAGAAGATTTCCAACACCCTGAAACTGAGCTGCAGCACAGTGGCCAAGATCATGCAGTGGTTTAACAGGACATGTTCCACTCAGAACAGGCCTCGCCATGGTCGACTAAAAAAGTTGAGTGCACGTGCTCATCCAGAGATTGTCTTTTGAAAATAGACGTATGAGTGCTGCCAGCATTGGTGCAGAGGTTAAAGGGGTGGGGGTCAAGCGAGTTAGTGCTCCGACAATACGCCGCACACTGCATCAAATTGGCCTGCATGGCTGTCGTCCCAGAAGGAAGCCACTTCTAAAGATGATGCACAAGAAAGCCCACAAACAGTTTGCTGAAGACAAGAAGACTAAGGACATGGATTACTGGAACCATGTCCTGTGGTCTGATGAGACCAAGATAAACTTATTAGGCTCAGATGGCATCAAGCGTGTGTGGCGGCAACCAGGTGAGGAGTACAAAGACAAGTGTGTCTTGCCTACAATCAAGCATGGTGGTGGGAGTGTCATGGTCAGGGGCTGCATGAGTGCTGCCAGCACTGGGGAGCTACAGTTCATTGAGGGAATCATGAATGCCAACATGTACTGTGACATATTAAAGCACAGCATGATCCACTCCCTTTGGAAATTGGGCCGCAGGGCAGTATTCCAACATGATAACGACCCCAAACACACCTCCAAGGTGACCACTGCCTTGCTAAAGAAACTGAGGGTAAAGGTGCTGGACTGGCCAAGCATGTCTCCAGACCTAAACCCTATTGAGCATCTGTGGGGCATCCTCAAACAGAAGGTGGAGGAGCGCAAGGTCTCTAACATCCACTAGCTCCATGATGTCGTCATGGAGGAGTGGACGAGAATACCAGTGGCAACCTGTGAGGCTCTAGTGAACTCCATGCCCAAGAGAGTTAAGGCAGTGCTGGAAAATAATGGTGGCCACACAAAATATTGACACTTTGGGCATAATTTGGACATTTTCACTTAGGGGTGTACTCACTTTTGTTGCCAGAGGTTTAGACATTAATGGCTGTGTGTTGAGTTATTATACAAGCTGTACACTGACTACTTTTTATCAAAATGTCATATCTTCAGTGTTGTCCCATGAAAAGATATAATAAAATATTTACAAAAATGTGAGGGGTGTACTCACTTTTGTGAGATACTATATGTATATATACAAATATATATATATACAAAACACACATTTATTTCCTTCTCTGCTGCCACCACTCCTCTCGCGCAAGCTCCATCTTCTTCCACCTGACTCCAGCTGCCCATTAGGGAAACATACTGAAGTAGAAGTTTAATTTCATTCTATTTCTTTTTTCTTTTCACACCAATGCTTAAACCACTTTTCCACTCTGACACAGTTCTTCACAACAACATGTGTCATCCACTGAGGGAACACGCCACTCTACAAAAGAAATATTGGGGCAGCAACCAGGTGACCCCTTTAAAAAACTAGTAAGTCCCAAAAATAAACAGGAGCTCAATGGCGCAAATAATAAGAACACAAAAGGCAATATCCTCTGGTAGGGCTGGTAAGTGAATCAAGGTCTCTGTGGAGCAGTCACAGATCAGGTTGGAGCTCTGTCCTTCAGTCTGCTCTTCCAGGAATAAAAACACCCTTGATGGGAATGTCTTGGTTTTATAGATGCTGGACTGGAAGTGGCTGTGTCTGTTGCCTTCATTCAGCAGTTTCTCTGAGCTGTGGATAAAAAAGAAACAATGCCGTCAGTAACAGCACCCCCTAATATCCTGGAGTGGTAGTGCTTACCTCTGATGAGCCCACACAAATGACACATAGCACAGGTTAACATTCCTTGATCCTCCAATTCACTCTCAAGGCAGCATTTGGCACAAGGCAGGAGCCACACTTAGGCAGGGCACTAGTCTATTATATAGTCCACTCATACACAGCCTTCTACAGGGCCAGTAAAGGCTAGGGTGAAGAGACATCCCAATCTTTCCAGCACAGCCCCATTTTCAGGCAATGTGTATCATTTAATAACTGAAATAAAACCAAATGACGTTGTCTGATTCAGTACATAGACATCCCTACACTTTGGATTAGATATTTCTTAGCATCACTAATTATTACAAAAGTGCATTCTAGGTTTACTTTTAGAGCAAGACAATCCAACACACATCACACTTGGACATTCCCCTGCCACCTTACTTGTGCTCGGCTAATTGAGAGTCACCAATTCATACAAGGTGACGCAGTGCCTCATAGCTCCAAAGCCTTTGTCCCTTTGTATGTGCTGTTTCCATTACCTGCCAAGTTTATATGTTTTTTTTTTTTGTAAATACTCCAGTTCTTCTTTCACATCCTAAATATATATGTGTTGGGGAAATTGTTAAGTATAAATTGGATTAACATGAGTGAATGCAAATATGTAAGTGTACCCTTCGATGGACTGGTGCCCTCTCCAGAGTTTGTTTCTGCTTTGCACCAAATGCTGCTGACTGTGAACTAAATTAATTGATCTTGAAAATGAAACAGGTTACAATTAATGAAACAAGTTGATCTTTGATTTGACACCAGCATAATGTTACGTATAAGTTTGAATGTATGTGTTTTTTATGTTTCATTGTTGTTTTTGTTATTTATGAGTTATTATTTTGTTTGTCGTTATGTTATTTCTGCTGATTTCATTTGTAATTCTCCTCTATCCCTTTAAATGTAGTTTTATTCCCTGTGGGTGTAGTCATAGAAGGTGGGGTCACCTTGATGTAATAAGTCCTGCACCCTTCACTCTGGCTGTGTAAGTCTGCTGAGAAGGCTCAGGAGATGGAGATCATTCTTTTACAGTGGAGTGTATGTAAGTATTGTGTTCATCCCTTATTTATAAATTTCATGTTTGTCTTTTTTTTTTTACAATGCAGGGGCTTATGGTAATACCTTCTCTCCCTCTTTTTTTGTATTTCTGGGACGTATATGTTTATTTTTGAACCTTGATCCTCGCTGCTGGGCCAGCAAAGCATGATTCAGGCAAGTAAGCTGATACTAAGTCTATTGGAGCAAGGTATTTTCCAAGCATGCAAAGCAGACCTAGCCTATCCATCCCTTTCACTATTTGGAAGACTCCACTTAATAACATGTTCTTATAAAAAAACTGTAAACTCCACATAAGCAACAAACAAGCAAATAACATGGGTTCCTTTAACTTTATTGGCAGTAGCAGTAGCCAATGCACTCATTCTTCATCTGCACTGAAATCATATAATGAAAATGAATACAAATATTTTCATCTTCAACCCCATTTTTCCAGTTTGCAAATCACAGAGAACCCACCATAGAAAGAGTGCCCAGTCATCAGAGGGCACACTTTATGCACACAGCCCTAGTCAGTGATAGATTGGTAAACAACAACAGGTTTCAAATTCTCCAAATGAAAAAATTTGAAAAATCGTGACAGGTATTGATCATCAAGTGATTTGAGCTCAGCATTCTGGGATGTGGCCATGTGATATGTGGTATGTTATGAATTCTGGAATTATTATTTTATTTCACCCTTAGTTTTGCAATAATGCCTTGTTTTTTCTTTATCTCCTATGGTGTTTAATGCTGATTTCACTCCTGTTGTTATTTTTCAACATTTATTTATATAGCACATTTTCATACAAAAAGTAGCTCAAAGTGCTTTACATAATGAAGAATAGAAAAATAAAAGACACAGTAAGAAAAGAAAATACGTCAACATTAATTAACATAGAATAAGAGTAAAGTCCAAAAAGTTGTTGTTATTTTTGTGACTCTGATTGTGTCTTCTTACAATTTGCATTTTTACATATTATTATTATTTTTGTAAACATGCCATTTTTCCTTTAGAGTTTGCTTTGTTAGCAGTGCTGCAATATAACTTCTGGTAGTGACAATTTTGATGTCATCTCTATGCTTTTATAAAATGTAACGACATTTCTTCTTTTTTTTTTATTAATTTTATTGCCATCCATACAAATCAATCATTTTTTTTACAAAAAGAAAAATTGAGTTAAGGACAAATCGATCCTCACCCCTGAGAGAGAGAGCAAGGCAAATGGCGTGAAATTAAAGGCTTGTAAACATACCTAAATTAATAAATTTGATAAGCCAATAGAGATGAATGCAGAAGACAAAGAAATACAGAAATAATTGCTTCCTCTGTGCTTTATTTTTAAAATATTACTGATTAGATCCTGCCATGTTTTGAAAAAAGTCTGTGCAGATCCTCTAACTGATTGATTTTTTCCAGTTTCAAATTATATAACACATCGGTTTCCCACTGACTTAAAAGAGGAGAGTTTGGGTTCTTCCAGTTTATCAGAATAAGTCTGCGTGCCAAAAGTGTAGTGAATGCAATCACAATTTGTTTTGGAAGACCCCAAACACAGCTGTTAATGGGTTAGGAGGGACTGTGAGACCAAGGCTGTCTGAAAGGTAATTTAAAATTTTGGTCCAGAATGATGCTAATTTGGTGCAGGCCCAGAACATGTGACCCAGTGAGACTGGGACTTGTTTGCAGCATTCGCAGGTTGGATCATGCCCTGGAAACATTTTGGAGAGTTTTAGACGAGACAGATGTGCTCGATATATAATTTTGAGTTGTATAATTGTATGCTTTGTGCATATGGAGCTCGAGTGAATTCTCTGCATTGCTATTTTCCACTTCTTTTCTGATATATTAATTGAGAGATCTTTTTCCCAGTGTCCTCTTGGAACTTTGAAAGGGAGGGATTGTAAAATGATTTTATATATTGTAGAGATGGAGTCTAAGTCCTTCAGATTGAGCAATATTTTTTCCAGCATGGATGACGGTGCAAGATGAGGAAAATCTGGAAGGTTCTGTTTAACAAAGTTCCTGATTTGAAGATAGTGAAAGAAATGTGTAGCTGGAATGTTAAATTTGGAATGTAATTGTTCATAGGATGCAAATACTTTGTCTATATAAAGATCTCTAAGCAAGTTAATTCCAAATTTTTTCCAGATATTAAAAACTGCATATGTTTGCTAAGGTTGAAAGAGGTGGTTCTCTTGCAGAGGAGCCACAGATAGAAGCTTCTCCATCTTAAAATGCTTTCTACATTGGTTCCAGATTCTAAGTGAGTGGAGCACAAATGGGTTATTAGTATATTGCCGATAACGTGTGTTTATTGGAGCACAGAGCAAGGAATACAAAGAAGTACTGCAGGATTTTACTTCTATTGCGGACCAGGCCTGTGTATTTTCATCTATTTGTGTCCAGGTTTTTATTGCTTGTATGTTTGCTGCCCAGTAATAAAACTGGAAGTTACGTAGAGACATACCCCCTTCTGCCTTTTGTCTTTGTAGGGTCACTCTTTGGATGCGTGGATGTTTTGAATTCCAAATAAATGAGGTTATTGTTGAATCTAATTGCTTAAAGAATGATTTATTAATGTATATTGGAATGTTTTGAAATAAAAAAGGAGCTTAGGAAGAATATTCATCTTAACAGTGTTAATTCTTCCAGCTAGTGTGAGATGAAGGGTTGACCATCTATGCAAGTCTTGCTTAATTTTTTCCATGCAGACGGCGAAATTTTGTTGATAAAGAGCTTTATGTTTACTTGTGATGTTTACCCCTAGGTATTTAAACTGTTCTGCAATGATAAAAGGTTGGGTATCTAATCTAATATTATATGCTTGAGAATTCACTGGAAAGAGTACACTTTAATTCAGATTAATTCTGAGACCAGAGATCTTTTGAAATTCTGTGAGTGCTGTTAAGACTGCAGGCACAGAATTTTCTGGGTCTGATATATACAGCACCATATCATCTGCATATAATGAAATTTTCTGTTCCAGTCCTTCTCTGATAATCCCCTTTATCTGATCAGTATTTTGACAATGTGTTGCCAGTGGTTCCATGGCAATATTGCAAACAGCAGCGGTGACAAGGGGCATCCTTGTCTAGTACCACGTTCTAGTTTAAAGTAGTCTGAACAAATGTTGTTGATACAAACTGAAGCTTCTGGGTTAGTATACAGTAATTTGATCCATGCACAAATGTTCGGGCCAAACCCAAACTTCTCCAATGTAGTAAAAAGGTATTTCCATTCAATCATGTCAAATGCTTTTTCTGCATCCAATGATAATAATATTTCTGGGGTGTTTGATTTAGTTGGTGAGTATATTACATTAAACAGGCGTCGAAGATTTGAAGATAAGTGTTGGCTCCTAATAAATCCAGTTTGTTCTTGTGATATTACCGAGGGGAGCACTTTCTCCATCCTTCTAGCTATGATTTTAGAGAGTATTTTAATGTCATTATTCAGAAGTGAAATTGGTCTGTATGATGCACATTGTAATAAGTCCTTATTTTGTTTTGGAAAAACAGTGATTAGTGCTTGGCGAAAAGTTTGAGGAAGAGTTTGGTTATCTCTGGCTTCTGTAAATGTTGTTAATAGGAGGGGAGCTAGCTGAGCGGAGAATTTCTTGTAAAATTCTGCAGGGTAGCCATCAGGGCCTGCTGCTTTCCCGCCTTGGAGTGACTTTATAGCATCTAGTAATTCTGATAACACCAGAGGTTTATCAAGTTCCTCCGCACTAAAAGTGTCTATTTGTGGTATTTGTAATGTATCCAGAAATACATTAGATTGTGTATTGTCTTCTTTAAACTCAGTAGTATATAGGGATTTATAGTAGTCTTTGAAAGTGTGCATTATATTTTTGTGGTCGATGATTTTATCTCCGTTCGCATTGGTGATTACTGAGATTGCGTTGCGCACTTCTTGCTTGTGAATTTGTTGAGATAAAAGCTTATTAACTTTCTCTACATGTTCATAGTAATGATGTCTGGATTTATAAATTAGTTCAGTTTCTTTAGTTGTCAAGAGGGATTAGTTCTGAATGTAGAGCCTGCGTAATGACATTTGTAGAGAGTATTCAAGTTTCTGGATGAATTTAAAGCTGTAAGTGCTTTTGTGGTAGTCATTTTTGAACTAGGGCCTACAAGTTCATTCAAATCATTTCATCTGATCCAATTCTGTGCAGTTTTAGAATCTACCAGTTTCCATCTTACCATTTAAACTTGCACGTGGCATCACAGCAATCATTTTCTCCAGTTATACTGTAGAGATAGCAGTAAGGAAGAGATGAACCTAAAGAAGACATGTAGTCATAAATAAGTAGCAGGGTCAGAAACATAAGATCAAAAATTAATTTTGTCAAAATCAAAGTGGAGCGATCAAAGCCAAAAAAAAAAAAAGAAAAAAGACAAAAGACAGTATAAAGAAATCAGCAAAAGTTACATTGGAAAAAGTTTGATCCAGAATCTTGAGTAATAAAACATGTCAAATGTTTCAATTTAAACCCATCACGTCTCACCATCACAGACATGACCTCTGCAGACATACTCCAAACAACCAGGCAAAGCATACTTTGATACAACGACAAGTGATAAGAAATGATGGTGATCATAACACAAAAATGCCGGTAAAAATGGCCCAAAATGATTTACAAAAGCTTATCAATCTGCAATTTCTTGACCTCAAAAACCTCTAGTAAGAAGTACCAAGTACCTTTATTAAATTAAATGTGAAAAAATAAATAAATATGCCAATTATAAAACCTCCTATCAAAACATCAAAACCGAGTATATGCTAACCACTTATAATTACTTTTGGGTCAGTCATTTTAAGCAGTGTTGATCGTCAAAATTTGCCAAAGCGTTTTTGGCAGTGAATATATTTATAATCACCAAATACTTTCCTGGAGAATTGCCTTGGAACCAGTTTAAACAAACATTTTTTCCCAGTGCCCCATGATGTTTCGGCAAGCATGACATCACAGAGATGTAGCCAGCATGTGCAGACCTTTCACGCATAAGTACTATAAGATTGTTGTCAATCACTAACCAATCTGCACTCCAGCCTTCCACCCTGCATATATTTAAATAAAAAACAGCTGACCATTATAAGAATATTAGTGAGTACTGCCACCAGATATACAGTATAACACCAATCCCTGTGCACTGGGATGCAAAACAAGTCTTTAAGGTGCTCTCCACTTGTCCCTCCACAAAAAAGAAAACACATGCGACCCTGTGAAATAATAATAATAATGAAATATGTATTATATTAACAAAGTGTATCAATCTTCATGAAAGAAAAAAGTGCAAAGCATCTGTACAGAGATCAGAAATAAAAGAAACGTTGTAGCTGCGCCTGAAATTGTGACTTCAAACAACAATGGAATGAGCCAGTTCCATGCTGCCCCTTCATCACAAGGCCAATGTTTGCCCCAAGACTTGATCTCTGTGCGTGCAATGATCAATATTTAGTTTTATTTAGGGCTAGTTTTGGGGCATTTATTGTATTTTGTTTGAGGTATTTGTTCTTTCTGGGTCTGTTGTTGTTTGAGGCACAGTGGCATATTGGTTAGCATCAATAATAATGGTTGGCCACAATAATCGAAGCAGCATAGTTGGCAGATGCTTCCCTAGACCTCAAGAACAATTAAAACAGCACTGCAACATTACGATCCACTCAAAACTAGCTTGTGGAGTTTGTTGAAATTCTCAAACATTTCCGTAATTTCGACAAACTTCTGGCTAAGCAAACTCGAAAAGGTTTGCTCATCACTTATGTTCACATTTTTTATTTGAAGTGATTTTGGTTTATTTTCCTTATGATTTTCCTTAATAAGATTTTTGCATTATAAAATGATTATCATTTTTGGATCATATCTTGTTTTATTTCAGGATTATGGAGATTTTGTTTATTTAGGTTCTTAATTACACTGGCTGAGTAGATGCGGAGTGATTAATCAAGTCCTTGCAGGCTCCTCCCATTGCTTCTCTTTACGTTTTCCACCTCAAGCTAATAACATAACATTACATTCTCAGACATGCTTAATTCAAATCAGGATCTGAGAGGGCACTCTGTGCAAGGCAGAAAACAGCTGTGACCAGGATGTCAGTTCATCACTGGGCTCCCAAATAATAATAGTAACACGTAAAGATTCTTTTTGAAATCTTGCGCAGTAGTACTTGTTTTTCTTTTTTGTGAACTAACCAAAGCAACTAGCTAGCACAAAAAATTCCATAAAAAACATTTTTTCATTGTAAATGAAACAGCGTAATGGTGGGAAAGGTTAACATTAAAAAAAAGGATTTCTTAAAAAAAAGGAGAAATTTTTTAAAATTTGATTTCAGATTTAGAGAAGAGAAGCACAGGAGACTGGATTCAGATTCTGGACAAGTTGCTGTTGTGATCTGGACTGGTATTAACAATTTGTTTGGGCTCCACTCTTGTTCTGTGTTGTATTCTTGTCCTCCCATTTGAGGATTTTTGTAGGAACAAGATTAAATTCTGGCATTCAATCTTACCTTTGATTAAGTTTTGGTAGGAGCTGAAATTTTTTAGCATCTTCCATGGTGGTACAGTTCGCTTTTATGGGCACCACCATTTTGTGGTTGAGTTCACTCAGCTGCTATGCAAGTTGCTGGTTGTCCAAGATTGCGGAATCAGATCAAAACTGGTGCATACATTAGTGTTTACTGTCTAGTTTTCATGGCTCTTGATCCCTTTGATACACAATTCCTACTACGATTACATTTTGTGTTTTGGTATTAACAACCCAAGTTTTCGATTCTTTACCTTGCAGAATGGGACACTGCCTGTGAGGAGTTTGCATCTTCTCCCCATGCCTGATTATCCTTTTCTATGGCTACTCTAATTTCCTCCCAGATCCCAAACATACAGTATGTAGGTTAGGACAATTCTAAAATTTTAGCAATGGCCTGTAAACCACAAGGTTTTGAGTTCACTTCTTACTACTGACCCACTGTGCCAGTCTGAGCAGGTCACTTAACCTGTCCGAGCTTCATCTGTAAAAATGCACTTAAACATCTACAAGAGTAAACAGTACATCACGTAAGCTGACTTGTGTTTTCTAATTAATAACATGTTGTTCTGTATCTTAATACATTCATGTTTATCTTGTTGCCAGAGAGTGGCAATGTTTTTGATGCTAATAGGACATTCATGTAAGGACTTTACTGCTTTCTGAACACTTTAAAAACAAAACAAAACAAAATGAAAGAGTTGGGACACCACCATGTTGACCCCATATAATTTGAAAGAATGCACAACAATGTGATTCACAGTAGTTTCTGGAGACGTCTTTCCAAATGTGAGTTTAAAACAGAACTGAGGACGAGATGGCCAGTGGCCGGGATATATACAGTATTCATTTGGCAGGAAAAGGCGGGTCTGGGAGGGTGGGCAACGGAAGTGACGTCAGCGGTGGTGTCTGTCATTCTGCTGAGTGAGGCAGGGAATGAGAAGGCATTAAACTACAGTGCTAATCCCTGGTACAGCATCACCAGAGCCCTTAAGCTGTCGCCCATGCACACGCACATGACAGCACATAACAGTACCATCACTACTATTAAAAATGCAGTGTATCTGCATTTAGAATGTGCAGTGAGATGGAATTCAGGGGTGAAAGGTGCTATATGAAAGTAGCTTCTCTTTAACATCGACATATTAGTGAGAGTGCCCTACAACGGACTGGCATCAGTTCCAGGTGTGATGCCTGCCTTGTGCCCAGTGCTGTGGAGATAGGCAGGGTCTTCTCACAAACTTGTATGAGAATAAGCAAGATCAGGAAATGAGTGAACTGATGGGTGTATGAATGATTAATGGAGCCAATCTGGGAAAAGCATTAGCCTTAAGTGAAAACCTGACAGAACTGCTGTTCTCTTCCTAAACAAAATAAATTTCCATGTAGAAGAAGACAAGAAACAAAGGGAAGATTTTTAAACTGTTGATTTAATTCTCATAGTTCAGATTCATCTTGGTCTTTTATGGCTGTAGTGTCTTTGATTGCCAATAATAAATCAAATGCTCAGAGGTGGATGGTTAGGTAAAAACTGAATATTGTACTGCTGAAAAAGTTAATTGAAGTCAATTACAAAATAACATGCAAGGATTAGGTCTTCTAGTCATTTTTACTTTATTGAGAATTCCATTCTTCACTGTAATTAATGCCTAGGAAGTAGCCAGAGTCCACATCTCTGTTCTTTTTCAATAGCACTTAATAGCTCCTAAAATGTAACAATTTTGAGTCAAAAACTAACAAATAATTGCCAGTTAGACCAAAGTTCAAAATAAACGAGCAAACCCGAAAGAAAGAAAAGAAAAAAAAATCACTCTTTTGCAATATTTAATGTCTTTCTAAGTCATAGCAGTCTTTGAAAAATGCAAAAATCCTCTGGCTGTAAATCCAAAATAAAAAAACAGCATATTTGTATGTGCAAAGCTTGCCAACTCCTTTGTAGAGCAGTAAAATTTCAGCAAATCTGTCTCCCGTGTTTTTATACATTTTGGGATGAGTATAAGGGACATGGGCACTGGCTTCAAAGCATGAAGAGCGGACCCTAGTGGCTTTAAGTGGTACTGCAGAATTTCAAGGTCAGTTAGGTAGCCAGGCAGAACTCAAAGTGTTTTCTTTCTCTTTTTTGGAAATCTTGGCATTACTTTGGCATAAACAAATGACAAGAAACAGTTAAGGAAGTTTATTTCCTGAGTCATTTATAAGGGGTAAATGCAAGGAAAAACAGGTTCTGGTCCTAAATCACTAAATTGCATCTTAACCTGAGGTATTTCTACCAGCTACTACAACCCCAATTCAACATAAAGTTGGTACAGTACAGAAAATGCAAATAAAAACAGAGAGCAGTGATTTCTAAAATTCATTTTGGCTTATAATCCATCTTGAATAGTGAAAATGACTAGATATTTAATGTCTAGTCAGGACAACTTCATTTTTTCATAAATATACATCAATTCATGCCACTGAGAGCCTACAACACATTCACAAAAGTTGAGATAGGGCAATTTAGTGTCAATAATGAGTTTAAAAAAGAAAATAATAATGTGAGTAGAATCCGATGATGATCAACAGTCAATCAATTGTAATCCTGCTTTAGTGCAAATGCCACATCCATGAAAGACATTGGGGCAAAGCTGGGCTCAGGATCGCCAGTTTTCCCTCAGATGCATAAGAAAATCATTCAAAAGTTTAAAAAGAGTGTTTCTCAATGACAGATTAGAAGGGATTAGGGTATTTTGCCCTCAAAAGTGCATCATTTAATTCAAATATTCAAAGAACCTGGACAAATTTCAGTGTGTAAAGGGCAAGGGTGCAAGGCAAAACTGGCAGCCAATGATTTTTGATCAGTCAGATGGCAAGGCATCAAGAACCGTCATTCATCAATACATAATATAACAACATGGGCTCAGGAGTACTTCATTAAGTAACACAATACAAATTGACATTCACAAATGCAAGATACAACTGTACTGTACAAAATGGAAGCCATATGTTAATGCTGTCCAGAAGGACAATCAACTTCTCTGAGTTTGGAGGCATCTGGGATGGACCATCAGATACTGGAAATGTGTTTTATGGTCAGACAAATCAATACTTCAGGTCACATTTAGAACAAATTCACGTTGTATTCTCTAGATCAAAGAAGAAAAGGACCACCCAAACTGTTACCCAGTATAAGTCCAGAAGCCAGCATCTGTGATGGTAGGGGGTTGTGTCAGTGCCCTGGGCAAGGGTAACTTGTTTTTCTGTGGAGGCACCATGAATACCTAAAAGTACATACAGGTTTTGGAGAAACCTATGATGCACTCAAGATGATATCTCTTCTATGAATGCCCTTGTATATTTCAGCAATACAATGCAAAACCCACTCTGAGTGCATTACAATGGCATGGCTGCACAAGAAGAAGGTGCAGGTGATGCCCCAAGTTGACAATGTGTGGCGTATTTTGAAACACAAAATGTGGCAATGAACATCCCACACTGTTGCAAACCTTAAGACTTGTTTGCAAGAAGAATGGGAGCAAATTACATCTGAAACACTCGATAAATTGCCATCTTTTGTATATAAATGTTTACGGAGTGTCGTGAGTAGGAAAGGCAATGTTACAAAAGTGGTAAATTCTCTACTGTCCAGACTTTTTTTAGGAATGTGTTGCAAGTATCAAGTGTTTATTTCAATAACAAAAACTACATTTATGCAATGTAACATCAAATAAATGAACTGTTATATTGTTTTCAAGTGAAAGATCACTTACTAACATTTACTAATCATTCTTTCTGTTTTTTTGGTTTTTATTTTGCATTTTCCAAGAGACTGAGCAGTCAAGCTGCATGTGAGGTTATTTCCAAGAGGATTTCTACATTTATCAATATGGACATGACTGTACAGTAAAACCTAAATTCCATATCAACTGCCTGAATTTACATGACCATAGCTATCCTAAATGCATCACAATAATTTAGAAGTTAAATAAAAGGCAAAAAAGAGTATAAAAAGTAAATATTTAATAATGATTATTTCTTGATTTTCTGTGGAGGCTGAGAAACCCAAATGCTATCACTGCTGTCTCATGACGACTGGAATACTGAGAGTTCCCTTCAATTCAGTTACAACGTGCAGGTCCTGAACTTGCCAATCGCTAAACCTGTGAAGTGATCAAACAGCCAGCTCCTTCTTGAGAAATCCCATCAGCTACTTAAAGAAAGAGAAATACAGCTTTGACACATAACCATTTAAGTTGATCTTTCACCAGATATTCCAGCTTTTCTCATATATCCCAAAATTTTGTGTTAAATTCATTTTTAATTCCAAATTAATCCCATGTGAGAGGGTGCTGGTCTGTGCTTGAAGAGGGACTGGTGCCCCATCCAAGATGACTCCTGACTTCTGCCCAATGCCTACACGAAAAGGTTCCATGGCCCTTCTCCCATGATTGCTCAGTTTAGCTTAGTGGCCATCTCTGAGAAAAGTTGTGGTTGCTCCAGACTTACTCCATTTAAGAACCATGGAGGTCATTGTGCTCTTGGGAACCTTCAATGCTGCAGGAATTTTTTTGTAGCCTTCCCCAAATGGATGCTCCTTGGATGACATACATTTGTTTGGATATGTAAATCAGTTTGGATTTACGGGCAGGCACAGTGCAGCCACACCAAGGAATCCGGTGCTCTTGTACCAGTTCCACTGCTGAGCCCTGAATGTGCAGTGGGATGTGGACAGCACAGGCCTTCCTGAAGTCAACAATCAACTCTTTCATCTTGTCCACATTAAGAGACAGATTGTTGCACTTGCACCTGTCCACCAATCGTCATTTCTCTATTCTGTAAGCTAACTCGTCTCCATTGCTGATGAGACCCACCACCATTGCATCATCCACAAACTTAATGATAGTGTTAGAGCTGTACACAGCCATACAGTCAGGAGTCAGAAGTGGGCTGAGTACACAGCCCTGGGGTGCACCACTGCTCAGTGTGATGGTACTGGGGATGATGTTTCTGACCCGGACTGTCTGGGATGTCTCTATGTGGAAGTCAAGGGCCCAGTTGCATAGGGAAGTGTTGTAGCCTAGCAGACCCAACTTAGGTATCTCTGTATTATAATAAAAAAATCTTGGGACGAGACAAGTCTAATCCTGTGACAAGACATGACTTTTTGAAGAGACTTTTTGGAAGTCCCGCGAGATGGAGACTTTTGCCATGAAATTCTTTCAAGTCACGCCCTACTTACAACTATTTTCAAACAAGACCACGGTCATCAGGTGCATTCTGGCACTTAACCTAGACAGACCCCAATCCATTAAAGGGTTTACTTATGGACACACACACACAAACACACGAAAATCCAGTTTAGAATCACCCATTCATCTAAATATGGCACAGAGAAACGATGAAGTCAAATGAATTAACGCAAAAATTGTCGATGGCAAATTGATTAAATGTGTATCAATAGACAACACTGAAGCAGTTGGTGGTGATCATGCGGAAGATGAAAACATCAATTTACAATATTCCCTAGAATATCTACAAGCATTAACACTGTCCGGTCTTCCACTGGCCGAAATACTATTGAAAGAAGGATGTATTGTAATGTTATGGCATAATTTACGTATGAGTGATGGACTGTGCAATTGAACAAGATTAGTTGTATTAAAAAAACATTTCTAACATGTAAAATTTTAACAGGTGACAAGAAAGGTAATGTAGTACATCTTCTGCGGATAACATTAGACACAAAAGGAGATCTTGATATGCCATTCATATTTGAGCGTTTACAACTTCCTGTGGGAATAGCTTTTGCTATGACAATTAACAAATCACAGGGACAAACATTCGAAAAAGTCAGTTTATTTATTAGAGAGAAAGAAACAAAATTCACTCACAAAAAGTTAAATACAAATATTTTTAGTTAAAAATTTCCATGAAAATAACAATCTCTTTAAATTGTATATCTGGTTAACCAAACCCAGGGGGTGGCAAGCAAAGCGAGCAGGGGGCAGAGCCCCCTAGTTTGATATATTTTAATTTCTAGGAGTAACTTAACAAAAGGGAAGACTTTTGACAAGGAATGGCACTGGGTATAGTCACTGTATATACACAAGTATTAAAGACTGCCCAAACAGTGTTCAGTATAAATGAAGCCATCCAAGGATACACATGTTTGACATCAGATGGCCGGTAAGTCAGATAGCCAAACACCCCCAGGGCATCTTCTAAGTAAAATGACTGCCGGTCGTTGTGATTTTGTTGTACGAATCTCTTGGGTGTTCTTTCACACAGTCATCAAGGTAATGAGTTTTCAGTACTAGTCCCATATACTCAGATTTGCTCTCGGAAAATAATGACACTACACTCCATCGCTTGCAATCCGGTGATACTTTCATGTGAAAAGAACTATTCTGTTATAGCTATCTAAACCTAAGAGTAGACACTGGGCTCACAGCAGGGTACTCTTTCCTCCATTTTAGTACAGCGGATGCTGTAATCTCATTTGTGATCCACACTGCTATATGAGTTATACATACTTTTTTCTTTTGTTGACCTTTGATGTTTGATCTGCTAAGCAAGTTTGGTTTTGTAACAGCTGAGAGAGCTGCACTGCCTGCTGCAGAAATAAATGCATAGAAGAGAGAGGAACTTGTTATTCACATTAAAGGAAGCAAATATTTAAAAAGGTATCAGCAAATACCGTAAAATTTGCAAAATATCATTGCAGAAACTTCTGAACTGGATTCATTCTCCTGAATTTATCTCCATGCCAACTACCTACTGTGCTGAGTTTCTGTATCTCTATAAAGACATGCTGCTAGGTATAATGACATTAATAAATTATTCTAGTATAACAGCACACCCCAAAATATACAGGAGTCCAACTGCAAATAAATATCCTTCTTAGCACCATTTCAGTGCCCGCTATATTTCAGATGAACTGGAGTAAGTTAATGAACAACTTAAAGGGATTTTTTTTTTATCTACGCTTGCCTATGCCACTGGGAGACTCAGCAGTCCTGGACTTCCTATGCACTTTTTTGCTTTCTTTTGTGTCGTACCTGGCCGGGATGCTTCTACGCTGAAAGGACCGGGGGAGGGAGCATATCCAGAGCATTACCTCCCCTGGAGTGCTAGGTGGCAGCCCGCCAGGGTTGCAGCGTTTCCTCAGACTCCTGCAGGACACCAGGGGAGCTGGAGTTTGGTGCAGCCCTGTTGGGTTACTGCTGAGCCCTTAATTGCAGCACTTCCACCACACCCGGAAGTGCTGGCAGAAGTAGGTCAATGAGCACCCAGAGCACTTCCGGGTGCTTTATAAAAGGAGCCAGCAGCCACTACTCTGGGAGCCAGAGTTGGGCAAGAGAAGACAAATCTTGACAGGAGAAGTGGAGGAAAAGAGAGCGAGAGAAGAATAGAGAGAAAGAAGAGTGCCGGTGACTGTGCTGTACATGTGGGAAACAAGGGAAGGCGTTTCCCATGAGAGAAAGAAGGAACAATTAAAGCGTGTGCTTGCACTTGTGTCCCATGTCTGTCTGTGTTGGGGTTGGGGTGGCTGATGTGCCCTCGGTGGTCCACACTGTATATTATAGACTTTGGCCTCAAATATGATTCTCTATGGCAAATGTTCTGTTGATTGTGCGCTCTCAAATATTTCCTAGTTGGACTTTTCTTTCTTCCTAAACTCTACTCGGAATAAACACTAAATATAATGGAAACATTTTTAATTCACAGGTATGAAAATATGCGTAATACAGTACATCAAAGAACAGAAAAATGCATACAGTAAAAAACCTGCCATACACACACATTTGTAGGCAATTTACCCTTTAAACACCACAATCATGTTGTAAATGAATGCACTTCAAACCTTGTCCAGTTGCTACCCTGAAGCAAATATATATGGACTACGTTAATGAAAACTGTATATATGAAACCATGATTCTGCAGACTTTCATTGGCTTATAGAGCAGCCTTCTACCTGGCACATTGAGATACCATCACCTGCATCTGAGGACTCCTATGGTGCACTCCACAAATGACCACACAAGAAAAAGCACAGTATTACAGCACCTCTCCTCTGTGCTCTGGGGTTAGGGGAAAGGGGTAAGGTTCCAGTGTTTGAATGGGTGGCCACAATCACCTGGCACAGGTAATGACATGACTGCTTTTACAATGAATAGTATAGGCCACATAAAAAGCTGAGGGTTCAGCTAGTTATCTTACTAACAAGCCAGCCACCACTTACAAGCACAATTAGCTAGGAGATGACACTTAGCTAAGATATTCCTGACCTGTCAGCCAGTCTCCTAAGATGTGACAACAGGTAGTAAATATAAAACGATGGAAAATTAAACAAGTTCTTCAGTGCAAATACACAGCATTGATCCTCTTAAAACGGAGCTAAAACAGAGTCTGTACATCATATTCTTCACTTTTGAGCTTTAACACGTTTGTTACTTCAGCACACATTATAATAATGGCTCAGTGAAATAAATTATTATACATGTGAGTCATCGTTTAGCTGATTTGGCTACATTTGCCTACACTATCAAAGGTGCTGTCACTTCTCAGTTTCTTTGAAATGTTGCGTACACGTGGGTCAGCGTTGCTGTAAATATACACATATTCTCCCATTGAGTTTTCTTTTATAAATCTCAATTTTTTTTACATAGAAAATTGCATACTCACAATATTTTGGACCTCTTTTTGTGCAGGTAAATCTTACCCCTGGACTGTGGCATCTTAAACAAAATAAAAAGCTTTTAGGGTTTTCTCTTGTGCTATAACAGTGACTTGTAAGCCCTGGCTAAGAATCTCTTCTGGGAATTACAGCAGCATTTAGGACTAGTAGGCTTTGGAACCCCTGGGGCTGTTAGCCTTGCACTGCTGAGAACAGACCCAGGTGTCTATGCAAACCCAAACCCCAACTCTCCCTTAAAGGGCTATGCAACCCCATGAGTGTCCTGCCCATTATAATGGCTAGTAGGGTATCACATACTGTATAACACAAAGGAATGTCTTCCACTTATTGTACTAGAGGCCTTAGTTTCATTTGATCTCTGTTCATTTCTCAAACAGATCACCTTAAAGGTTCAGTTCAAAACGTTAGATGAAGAAATAAAGGCACCAAAAAGGAACAGGCCATATCATTATCAAAGGAAGAGACTTAAGTCTTGCACCATAAGAACTGACAGAAAGTGAATTGTCAGAACTAGAGACACTAAACCAAACTCATATCAAAATTTTCCCAAATGTCCTATCACTACATTGTTTTAATTACCCCATCTAGTTCTGAAGCAATACATTGTTTTTCAAGAGAATCCAATACTTGGATGCATGCTGCTGGGTGCCTCCATCTTATATAGGCAGAGCGTGACAGACAGGTACATCATACAATCTCCTTGTCTCTTCACTGGAATTGGGCTTTAGCAGCTTTAAGCAGCAGGACAGAGACCCCAGAAATTAAATCCAAAATTGTGACACCCATACTATAAAGGAAAACACAAAACAGCATTGCCTGGATCATATATAAAAGATATCAAAAATGGAGCAAATAAGCTCAAGATTATCCACAGATGTGATGTGCTGGGCTGGTAGCATCACTTCAGGAGAGGCCTACCAAATCAACAAGCTAATTAAAAGGGCAGGCTCAGTTCTGGGAGGCACCTGGGCCCCATTAAGGTTGTAAAGAATGAGAATAAAAGCAAAACTGAGTGCCATTATGAACAATGCTGCAGGTCCTAACACTTAAGGATTTCAGCCAACTTTCAGTAGAAATGTGTTAGGAAGTGCTACAGGGGATCCTTCGTACCAACAGAAAGTTTTCTTTCATTTTAATTGTCATGGTTTTTAGCAATTCTGGTGTGTGTTCAAATCTATCTATCTATCTATCTATCTATCTATCTATCTATCTATCTATCTATCTATCTATCTATCTATCTATCTAACATACATTTACAATAAGTAGTCCTCCACTGTCCTATCATAATATCAAAACATTTGTTTCCTGAAAAACCTTTAGTGATTATGATAGGCAGCTTCAAGCTGAAAACAAATACAGTTTCAGATTATCTGTATAACAGAGAAATTTAGAACTTTGTTATTTTAGGCTATTTAGTGTAGATTGATGGGCAAAATGTTAAAGTTATCCATTTACAGTAAATTAAATCTACAACACAGTAAGTATTGAGAAAGTGAAGGGGTCTGAATACTTTCCGAATCTACTGTATATAAAGGTTGTACGATTTACAATTTTCTGCTGACGCATTGTAGTTTTGTATTTGTGCACATATTCTAGTCTTTAAAGGAAAGCTATGAAGAGGATGAAGAATGGAAAGGCTGTTGGTCCAGATGACATACTCATGGAAGCCTGGAGGTGTTTAGGAGAGATGGCAGTGGAGTTTTTAACCAGATTGTTTAATGCAATCTTGGAAAGTGAGAGGATGCCTGAGGAGTGGAGAAGAAGTGTACTAGTGCCGATATTTAAGAATAGGGGTGATGTGCAGTGCTGTAGTAACTACAGGGGGATAGAATTAATGAGCCACAGCATTAAGTTATGGAATACAGTAGTGGAAGCTAGGTTAAGAAGTGAGGTGATGATTACTGAGCAGCAGTATGGTTACATGCCAAGAAAGGGCACCACAGATGCAATATTTGCTCTGAGGATGTTGATGGAGAAGTTTAGAGAAGGCCAGAAAGAGTTGCATTGCGTCTTTGTGGACCTGGAGAAAGCATATGACAGGGTGCCTCGAGAGGAGCTGTGGTATTGTAGGAGGAAGTCGGGAGTGGCAGAGAAGTATGTAAGAGTTGTAAAGGATATGTATGAGGGAAGTGTGACCGCTGTGATGTCTGCGGTAGGAGTGACAGATGCATTCAAGTTGGAGGTAGGATTGCATCAGGGATCAGCTCTGAGCCCTTTCTTATTTGCAATGGTGATGGACAGGTTGACAGATGAGATTAGACAGGACTCCCCGTGGACTATGATGTTTGCTGATGATATTGTGATCTGCAGCGATAGTAGGGAGCAGGTTGAGGAGACCCTGGAGAGGTGGAGATATGCTCTAGAGAGAAGAGGAATGAAGGTCAGTAGGAACAAGACAAAATACATGTGTGTGAATGAGAGGAAGGTCAGTGGAATGGTGAGGATGCAAGGAGTAGAGCTGGCGAAGGTGGATGAGTTTAAATACTTGGGATCAACAGTACTGAGCACAATGGGGATTGTGGAAGAGAGGAGAAAAAGAGAGTGCAGGCAGGGTGGAGTGGGTGGAGAAGAGTGTCAGGAGTAATTTGTGACAGACGGTTATCAGCAAGAGTGAAAGGGAAAGTCTACAGGATGGTAGTGAGACCAGCTATGTTATATGGGTTGGAGATGGTGGCACTGACCAGAAATCAGGAGACAGAGCTGGGGGTGGGAGAGTTAAAGATGCTAAGATTTGCATTGGGTGTGATGAGGATGGATGGGTTTAGAACTGAGTACATTAGAGGGTCAGCTCAAGTTCGACAGTTGGGAGACAAAGTCAGAGAGGCGAGATTGTGTTGGTTTGGACATGTGCAGAGGAGAGATGATGAATATATTGGGAGAAGGATGCTAAGGATAGAGCTGCCAGGGAAGAAGAAAAGAGGAAGGCCTAAGCGAAGGTTTATGGATGTGGTGAGAGAGGACATGCAGGTGATGGGTGTAACAGAGCAAGATGTACAGTGGTGTGAAAAACTATTTGCCCCCTTCCTGATTTCTTATTCTTTTGCATGTTTGTCACACAAAATGTTTCTGATCATCAAACACATGTAACCATTAGTCAAATATAACACAAGTAAACACAAAATGCAGTTTTTAAATGATGGTTTTTATTATTTAGAGAGAAAAAAAATCCAAACCTACATGGCCCTGTGTGAAAAAGTAATTGCCCCCTTGTTAAAAAATAACCTAACTTTGGTGTATCACACCTGAGTTCAATTTCCGTAGCCACCCCCAGGCCTGATTGCTGCCACACCTGTTTCAATCAAGAAATCACTTAAATAGGAGCTGCCTGACACAGAGAAGTAGACCAAAAGCACCTCAAAAGCTAGACATCATGCCAAGATCCAAAGAAATTCAGGAACAAATGAGAACAGAAGTAATTGAGATCTATCAGTCTGGTAAAGGTTATAAAGCCATTTCTAAAGCTTTGGGACTCCAGCGAACCACAGTGAGAGCCATTATCCACAAATGGCAAAAACATGGAACAGTGGTGAACCTTCCCAGGAGTGGCCGGCTGACCAAAATTACCCCAAGAGCGCAGAGACGACTCATCCGAGAGGTCACAAAAGACCCCAGGACAACGTCTAAAGAACTGCAGGCCTCACTTGCCTCAATTAAGGTCAGTGTTCACGACTCCACCATAAGAAAGAGACTGGGCAAAAACGGCCTGCATGGCAGATTTCCAAGACGCAAACCACTGTTAAGCAAAAAGAACATTAGGGCTCGTCTCAATTTTGCTAAGAAACATCTCAATGATTGCCAAGACTTTTGGGAAAATACCTTGTGGACTGATGAGACAAAAGTTGAATTTTTTGGAAGGCAAATGTCCCATTACATCTGGCGTAAAAGGAACACAGCATTTCAGAAAAAGAACATCATACCAACAGTAAAATATGGTGGTGGTAGTGTGATGGTCTGGGGTTGTTTTGCTGCTTCAGGACCTGGAAGGCTTGCTGTGATAGATGGAACCATGAATTCTACTGTCTACCAAAAAATCCTGAAGGAGAATGTCCGGCCATCTGTTCGTCAACTCAAGCTGAAGCGATCTTGGGTGCTGCAACAGGACAATGACCCAAAACACACCAGCAAATCCACCTCTGAATGGCTGAAGAAAAACAAAATGAAGACTTTGGAGTGGCCTAGTCAAAGTCCTGACCTGAATCCAATTGAGATGCTATGGCATGACCTTAAAAAGGCGGTTCATGCTAGAAAACCCTCAAATAAAGCTGAATTACAACAATTCTGCAAAGATGAGTGGGCCAAAATTCCTCCAGAGCGCTGTAAAAGACTCATTGCAAGTTATCGCAAACGCTTGATTGCAGGTATTGCTGCTAAGGGTGTCCCAACCAGTTATTAGGTTTAGGGGGCAATTACTTTTTCACACAGGGCCATGTAGGTTTGGATTTTTTTTTCTCCCTAAATAATAAAAACCATCATTTAAAAACTGCATTTTGTGTTTACTTGTGTTATATTTGACTAATGGTTAAATGTGTTTGATGATCAGAAACATTTTGTATGACAAACATGCAAAAGAATAAGAAATCAGGAAGGGGGCAAACACTTTTTCACACCACTGTAGAGGACAGAAAGATATGGAAGAAGATTACCCGCTGTGGCAACCCCTAACGGGAGCAGCCAAAATAAGAAGAAGAAGACCCAATGAAGAGCACTATGGAAAGTGAACTTATTGGAATTGAAATTAGGTTTTTAGTCACCAACACTAAACACTGTTCCACCACTCAGTTTACTTTTGTTAGTAAAAAAAAACAAAACACATCATAATTAACAAAAGATTGTGTCCGGCATTAAACCTTATGCTTACTTTGTACCTTTGCAAATAGCTAACAACGGGAATATAAATGATGGATCTACTGTAGCTGAGACTTATTTTATAAGTGTGCATTGAAAGTGACAATTAATTGCAAGGTCTCTGCTTATATTTCCATAATAAGCTGGGAAGAGACTCATGTTGGAATTTCCAGCTGGGAAATTTGAATGTCATTGAAACACAGAATTAAGTTTACTCTTATTAAAGTTCAGTAGTCTCATTTTCGCAATTAACACATTTCTGTTTTCCTTGTTTGTACATTAAAAGATCTGTTTTGTTTTGCACTGACTTTAGCTCACTGATATTCAATGAAAGAAGACATTCAAATAATCTTTCAAATTCATTTTCTGAATCTGCTTATTCCAAAACAGGATTGCAATGGGTCAGAACTTATCCTGTTAGCAGTGATCATAAGCAGTGGTGGTTTATAATCAGAGATGCTTCGGCACTGTCCCTCCAAATATTTAAAAAACTCTATTTAAATGAATTAGGTAATGTGAAATAATCATGAGATAAATGTGTTTATTTGCACAATTTGGCTGGTGTCAGGGCATGTCAACATCCATTAAAATTGTTTAATTGTTTAAACCGCTGAATATGGTTTTATATGTCACTCGCTCGCTTCTAATTGTTTCGCTGCCTTCTTAATTATATAATGCATGTTTTCTTCAGCGCGTTCTTCCTGGTTTTCTACGTAATGCGTGATTACGTGAGAGGTGTGATGATGTCACACGAAACTCCGCCCCTCGAGCTGAACTCCATTACAGTAAATGGAGAAAAATAGCTTCTAGTTATGACCATTATGCGTAGAATTTCGAAATGAAACCTGCCCAACTTTTGTAAGTAAGCTGTAAGGAATGAGCCTGCCAAATTGCAGCCTTCTACCCACACGGGAAGTTGGAGAATTAGTGATGAGTGAGTGAGTCAGTGAGTGAGTGAGTGAGTGAGTGAGTGAGTGAGTGAGGGCTTTGCCTTTTATTAGTATAGATTTTACTAATTTCCTATCAGGGGTCTCCAGCTCTGGTCCTGGAGCACTACTGTGGCAATAGGTTTTCATTCTAACTAAGCAGTTTTTTGTGCTTTTTGCTTAAATTTTATTTTAAAAAATTATGACTTTTTTCCTTAATCACTTTGATTAACAACATGTCACAATGTCAGAGGACACACGTATGGCTGTCCTGACAATGGTGAACAAACAATAAAATACAAAAAGTTGTCAAAAACAATCTAAAAAAAATACAGCTAGAAAAGCTAACAGTCAAATGAAAAATAAACTTTAGAAATTGATTATATGAATCCAAAAGCCCTATACAACTCCAGGCACCTCACTGCCAGATAAATAGACCTGCGCTCTGAGAATATTGCGACGGACTCAGCTCTGGCGGTGGGTGTATGGGTGATATTAGCAGGCTGCTTGCTGCTTGTGCTGATTGATACATTTGCAAAACAAAAGACGCTGACAGAGAGGTATGAAGGAATTTAAGGTGGCCTAGGATTGCAAATTTTTTTGTAGGCTTCAGTAATTCTAGTGTTAAAGCATTAGGAGTCATTTCAGGAAGTGTATCAACATTTTCCCCCAAAATGGTGTGAGTGCAGACCATTCCCAAACCTTGAGACCTAGGGATGTGACCACTTGATGACATCACTCACAGAATGGATCCTACCCTGGATACATTTGAGACCATTTTTAAAAACAGAAATATGTGAACAATTAACAATTTTAGTTGGATTATGCTATGTTTTGTGCATATCGAACTAGAGTGCACATTGTCAACCTTAATGTATGAATATTTTAATTAGAAAACCTTTTTCAGTAAGAGTGAAGGTTTGTTTTGCATTTTAGTGGTTAAATTTGCTTGACAATAACTGGTTGATTTAGTATTTAGTATACATACATTTATTAAAAATGATCACAGTATTAATTAATGATAATAATCCATGTAAATGTGGTCTATCTTTGTTGGTGTTGATTAATCTGTGGAAAGCACCGTGCTTTGCATGTAAATGTATGATAAGGTGCTATATAAATAAAGTATTTATTATTACTATTATTAATAATAATATATTTTCCTCTGATCAGTAGGGTATTTGTAAATAAGAAGCATTAGTTGTAAAAGCAAGTGTGAAGTGTTATCCATAATGCAAAACCTAAACAATGTGTGTGTGCCAGCTGTTCAGACAGATAATGTTTGTCTTGCAGTTGGTCACAGTTGTCAACAGTTACTTGAAGAAACTGCTACACATGCTCACCACGTGCCTCACACCCCTTCTTCTATACACATTGCCTATAAGTTGTGTACATCATAATAACATGTTAGGTGTATACATAATGTTATATTGTGGTTGTATTCTTTTATATTTAGTTGTCTAAAAAATGTATCCTTTCATTCATATTCAGATCTGCTTAATATGATTTAGAGTCATGGGGAGCAGAGTTGACAGTAGATATCTGAAATTATTCAGACCCTTTCACATTCTGTGCACTTTGTTGTGTTGTAGATTTAATGTTAAATGGATGCATTTGACATTTTTAATCATCAGTCTAAATTCATTAACCAATAATGACAAAATGAAAAAAAATGTTTTCAGAAATGTTTACAAATTTATTAAAAACCAGCAACTGAAATCTCTCATTCATATAAGTATTCAGACCCTTTGCTTTGGCACTTCAAATTGTGGTTGGATGCCTCATATTTGCTTTAATTTTCCCTTCAAATGTGTCCAGAACTTGATTGCAGCAAATTTAATTGATTGGACATCATTTAGAAAGGCACACACCTGTGCATAGACGTTCCCACAACTTACACTGCATGTCAGGGTAAAAACCAAATCATAAAGTCCAAGAAACTCTCAGAAGACCACCATGATCAAATTGTGGTGAAGCATTGATCAGGGCAACGGAGGAAACCATTTGTAAAGCCTTGAGTATTCCCGGGAGCACAGAGGCCTCAATGATTGAGAAATGGAAGAAGTTCGGAACCATCATGGAAGAAGTTTGGAACCATCAAGACTCTTCCTAGAGTTGGACATGTGGCCAAACTGAGTCATTGGGCAAGATGGGCCTTGGTCAGGGCTCAGTGGCCACTCTAACAGAACTTCAGAGACCTTCTGCTGAGATGAGAGATCCTGTCAGAAGAATGTCCATCTCAACAGCATTCCATCAATCAAGCATTTATGATAGAGTGGGTAACTCCTTTGTGTTGTCCAATGGCAATTAAGGGATTCTGAGAGCATAAGGAAACAGATTCACCGGTCTGACGAGACAAAAATTGAACTCTTTAGGCAGAATTTCAAGCACTATATCTGAAAAAGACCAGACACTGCTCATCACCTACCTGGTGGTGGCTGCATGGTGGTGATTCTCAGCAGCAAGGACAGGGAGACTGATCAGAATTAGGGAAAGAAGAATGCAGCCAATCACTGAGAGGTCCTTGAAGAAAACCTGCTCCAGAGTGTGTATGACTTCAGAACAGGGTGACCATTCCCTTTTCAGCACAACAATGATCTGAAGCATACAGCCAAGACAATACTGAAGTGGCTTTGGGACAAATCTCTAATTGACCCTGAGTAGCCCAGCCAAAGCCTAGATTTAAACCCCATAGAACATCTGCGGATAGACCTGAACATGGTAGCTTACAGATGCTTCCCATCCAATCTAAGGGAGTTTGAAAGGACCTGCCAGGAATCCAGTTGTGAAAAACTTGTAGAGACCCTCCCACAAAGCTGCATTACTGTCAAAGGGGCTTCTATAAAGTACTGAATCAAGGGTCTGAAGACTTATATGAATGACCGATTTTAGTTTTTGGTTTTGAATAAATTTGCAAACCTTTCTAAAATCTTGTTTTCATTTTGCTATTATGGGTTATTGAGTGTAGTAGACTGATGGGCAAATCTCTCTTATTATATCCATTTACAATAAAATCTTCAAGACAAAACAGTTCAGGAACCGATGAGGTTTGATTATTTTCTGAATCCACTGTATGTGGGAGACAGTTGCTTCATGGCAGGGACTATCACTGATCCCTGGTTATGCACATACTTACACTGGGACAGTTTACAGTGTCCAGTAAAAGTAGCCTGCATGTCTTTAGGATGTGGCAGAAAAGTTGTAGACCTGGAGGGAAACCCCTGTGTATGTTATTATTACCACTGTTAATGTATTTCAGTAGACTCTTACTTTTTATCTAGAAACACAGTGATCAAAGTAAAAAATCTGACTGTGCTTACAAGAAATCCTGAATGGCACAACAGTGTAAGAAACAGTAGAATATTTTAAAGCAAAAATCATGATAATGTATAAATGATTATTATTATTATCATTGTAATTATTATTATTAGAGTAGATCTGCATCAGGAATCTTCTTTAAGTCTTTACCTCTTTGATCTGGTTGTGGATGTGTTGACTCATGGAATAAAAGACCAATCCCCCTGGTGCAGGGTTTTTGCTGATGACATTGTGTTGTGTAGCACCAGAAAAGGGGAAGTGGAGAGTAAGTTGGAAGATTGGAAGACAGAGCGTTGAAGATAAATGGCAAGAAGACAAAATATCTTAGGTTTAATGATGATCATGCTTCTGAAGTTAGCCTGCAGGAACAACTACTGAAAAGACTCGATACATTTAAATATCTAGCATCAGTGATAGCCCAAGATAGAAACTTAGAAGCAGAGGTAACAAATAAAGTGTAATGTGGATGGAACAACTGGAAGAACATATCAGGGGTATTGTGTCATCAAAGCGTTAAGGTGAACGTTAAAGGTAAGGGTTTTTAAGACAATGGTAAGACGAGCAATGATGTACGGAGCTGGAACATGCACCATAAAAGGAGCAAAGCAGCCTATGGAGAAGAGGCTGAGAATCAGGAGAGATGGAGCCACAGCAACCTTGCAGTCAATTCCAAGAAAACAAAGGAACTGATTCTGATTTCAGAAGACTGTACTACAGTGGTCACCATTCAATAAGAACAGAGGGTGGAGACAGTCCAGAGTTTCAGATTCTGGGGAGTCCACATCAGCCAAGACCTGTAATGGACAACAAACACGACAGCAAAAGCCTAATGGTCTTCAGAGGCTTCACATTCTGAGGAACCTAAAGAAAGCAGAACTCCCACAACAACTGCTGGTTAACTTCTACAGATGTACAAGAGTCTGACATCACATACTACATTACAGCGTTACCAAGGTAACATCAAAACAGCTCAGAAAATTACTGACACTCAGCTACCAGCATTGGAAGATATGTTCACTACCCACTGCAGCAACAACAACGACAACATTTTTTTATATAGCACATGTTCATACAAATGATGTAGCTCAAAATGCTTTACAACATAAATTAAGAAACAATATAAAAATAAAATTAGGCAATACTAATTAACACTAGAGTTACCGAAGCCTACAAAAAAACTCGTAATCCTGGCTCACCTTAAATCCCTTCGCACCTCTCCATCACCGTGTTTTGTTTTGCAGATGCGTTGATCAGCACAAGCAGCAAGCAGCCTGCTGTCCCATCCGCCACCTTGACGGAGCTCAACTTGGGCAAGGCTCCTTATCTGCGTGTGATGTGTGTGGAGTTGTATAGGGTAAATAATACAGTATGTCGTTATTTGGAGTACATACATTTCATGTGTGTTCCATGTCTACAAAGATCTGGGTAAGTGTAGGATGGAAGGAAATGTGAGAAATGCAAGAAATGCTGACCACATACCTAAAGCAGAAACTTTTTACGTTATACTAATAATAACATGAAGTGCATAATGTGTTAAGACTTTAGTCCTAATATCAAATAAGACTTGTGCACTTTTATTTAAGAATATAACCAAAGAAAAAAAAAATAGTACGATTTACATGTTGCGATCAATGACTTAAAAACCCAAGCTCAAATGTCAATTGACAGGAAATTGATATGTATTCTTAAATGGTGCAGCGGTAAGAAGTGCTGCCTTATAAACCAAAGGTACCAGGTTCAAGTCTCAGCGCTCTCACTATTGAGCCGCTGCTATTATTATTACTATAATATAATAAAAACATACATTGTTACTTGTAAAAGTTAGCGCTAATTTTTTTTATTATTCAGTTTTATTCTGTCAGTGACGTTCATGAAGTAAAATGAACTTGAATCTCCCTCTCCCACTCGGAGCAGAGTGAGCCCTGGGTTCCTTCTGGTGCACGACAATGTCCGGCCTCATGTGGCAAGAATATGCAGGCAGTTCCTGGTGGATGAAGGAATGTATACCATTGACTTATCCCCACACTCACCTGACCAAAATCCAATAGAACACCTCTGGGACGTTATGTTTCGGTCCATCCGACAACTCAGACTGTCCAGAAGCTCAGTGATGCCCTGGTCCAAATCTGGGAGGGGATCCCCAGGACACCATCCGTCGTCTCATTAGGAGCATGCACCACCCCAAACGATGTCAGTTATGCATGCAAGCACGCGGGGCCATACAAACTTCTGAGTACAATTTTGAGTCACTGCATTGAAATTTCGACAAAATGGACTAGCCTGCCGCATCATTTTTTCACTTTGATTTTCGGAGTGTCTTTAAATTCAGCCCTCTGTAGGTTGATATTTTTCATTTCCATTAAACAATGTGGCGTCCTTTCATTTCTAACACATTACCCAGTCCATATCAGTATAGATATTCAACAGGATTCCTTTAATTTAATTTTGTTCCTTTAATTTTTTGTGCAGTTTATATATACTGTATATGTATACCAATTTATGTATATATTTATTTAAAGAGCTTCTGTAAAAAGCCAAATTCCCCTGGGAACAAATAAAATTCTATCTATCTATCTATCTATCTATCTATCTATCTATCTATCTATCTATCTATCTATCTATCTATCTATCTGTCTGTGAAACAGCCTCTTGCTTTAATACATTTTAAAGTGAATTTTTAAAAAATGCAGAAGCATGTGAAGATTCTGACAAGGCCTACTATTTATATGCACATATGCAGCATTCTGAGAAGGTGAGCGCCTGCCACAACAATATATTCCTTTATTTGCTTCTTGTTTCATGTTACTATGTTGCTATTTAAAGGAACTGAAAGCTCAGCTGGCTGACATATGAAATCTGACACAGAACTGTTTACTCGGCTGCTGTCCATAGCTCAAGATTTACAATTTGTAAGAATACTTTTCTCACATGTGCTCTTTCTTCTTCTTCATTCGCACACACTTTTTAACTTCAGATGAAATACTTGCACAGCACGGTTTACTTTGTAAATGAGAGGTGTCTTCTTATGACCAGACACTCTGTGTGATACATAATGCAAGCTTGACAAGTGGATATTTGCAGTTCAGAGAAGCTTTGGTGCATCATATATATTCTTCCAAAAAGTGGTTCTGCTTTTATCCATTAATAAGTTAGAGCAATGCCGGGAGGGAATGATTAGATTAGAATGTCTCATAAATGTTGCATTGGCTTTCTAAAGTATGATTTTTAAAGTTGATGTTCAGAGACAGTGGTGTTCTATGGTATTCACAAAAGGTTCTTTACCATCCATATTTTAGGCCTCTTGCACACTGGTGCACTGAGGAGCTTCCCGTAACTGATAACACTAAGAGCTCCTAATAGCTTAAAACATGGAGATTTGACTGATAGCAGTGCAACTACTCTGGGGTACTTACCTGCGTCAGTAGGCTGGCTGCCATTTGCCAGAGGGAATTTCACTAATATCCGTTTTCATTACACCTCCTTGAAGTTGCCATTAAAGTATTAAATAAATGGATGTCTGCAGCAATATCAAACTGTACAAATCCATTAGAATTACTCCTGTCCATAAAAGCAGATTGTGTCCATGTGACATGACAGGCTGTCCAACTAGGAATGGGTTGCCAGCATCTGAAGAGGCTCCAAAGGGGCACGATACTCGAATAACATTTATCAGGGACCACCTAAAGAAATATTAGGCCAGGGGTGCCCACACTTTTTCGGCTTGCAAGCTACTTTTAAAATGACCAGGTCAAAATGATCTACCTACATTAAAAATGCTATATATATATATATATATATATATATATATATATATATATATATATATACTGAGTATCAGAGGTGGGTAGTAGCAAGTTACATTTACTCCGTTACATTTACTTGAGTAACTTTTTAAAAAAATTTACTTCTAAGAGTAGTTTTACTGCACCATACTTTTTACTTTTACTTGAGTACATTTGTGAAGAAGAAACGCTACTCTTACTCCGCTACATTGGGCAACACTCGAATCGTTACTTTTTTTCCAGTAGATAAAGTCTGACAGACAATTTTCAATCTGCTCTGTGTAGCGTATGCTGTCAAGTTGCGCACACACCTTCCATTGCGTCTCTAGCTCTGACGCGAGGTTTTGGATGTTCCCCAAATCAAGGCGCTACAGCTTTGAGGACAGATGTTGCATTTTTCATTTGAAAGCATTAACTGAGCTATTCATATTGACCATGGTTTTCTCTTTTCCTTGCAGCTGTAAATTAAGCTCATTCAACATGTTGGTCAGATTGGAAAAAAATGCCAAGTCTAGCGACTATTGATCGTTATTAAGTTGTTTGTATTCTGCATGTTTAATGACAAGGAGAAACTCCTTTTTCTCCGGCCAGGGGTATTGAAATCTCAGCAGGAATTTCTCCCTATTCATCTGCCTCAACGAAGGCCTATTTTATCATCTCTCCATCTTGGAAGGACTTCTTATGCTTAATGATCAAGTAACTCACCCGGAACGATGCTTCAGTGTGTCTGCCTTTGCTTTTGAATTCAGCCGAGTGAAAAATGACGGCTGTCCGATTTACTGCGATTTTAGTTCCCTCTCCTTTCTCTTTTTCAGAACGCTTTTCGGAAGGAAGTCAGTTTCGTAGTTTTTATGAACAGTTCGAAAGTGCCTTTCCACATTTTCCTTCTTTGGAATAGCAATGCTAGAGTGACAGATCAGACAAACACACTTTAATTGTGACATTGTGAGAGAAAAAAATCCTCTTCCAATATCACATCCAGCCCATAAACAACAATTTATTTTTTAAATCCCTTCTTTAGTCGATATAAATTGGAAGGCTAACTAGATCACAGCCGGAGTTTTGCAGTAGCTCGCGCGTTTGATCGTGTGTGCGGGGTGACCAGTATGTTAGAAGAAAAGAGATCTCAGACTGGCCGCCCTAAATGTCAATCAAGTGGCAAATGCCATAGGGAGGATATATGAAAGACTAACATTTAAAAAAAAAATTTTTTGAATGCAACGCTATCTACCTGCACTCCCTTTCCGATCTACCGGTTGATTGTGATTGACGCATTGGGCACCCCTGTATTAGGCCATCGTCAATGAATAAATACTCCATCTAAAAGGCAGTGTAGGCAAACAAGTACAGCCGGGGTGGTAGTTCCCACAGGGATATCTTCTGATCTCTAGGGGGCAGCAGGGACCCCAGAAACAACAATCTGGGGCTCTCCTGGACAAGCCGCTCTGAGGCTATCCTGGTTGTTATGTTGTAAGATTCCACAAGGACTTTAGTTAATTTAACACAAGCAGAATGTATTATGAGACAGGTTTTTCAGCAAGGACAGGTTTACCAAGATCCGAAAGGAATAATAAAATGGCACAAAATATGAAAATTGTTATAATTATTTTACATTATTAATTTCTTTTCCTAAGTTTAAAAAGATTTATCTTGATAGAATCAATGGTTATAATAGTTTTAGGGCTTCCAGCTCCAGCTTTAGTTTTTTGCTTCGGACTTATTTGAGTAATATAAAAAATTAATTGTGTATTTTTCTTATGCCATCTTGTTTGGTTGGGGGTGCCACCATTTTTTTGGTATGGTTGCTGCTGTGTTGTTCTCGAAGATTCCAAGAAAAAAATCCAAAAAATGGCTTTGAGAATGTGTTAGTGTGTGATCCTGGCAAAGACTTTGCTTTGATTTAATGGCTTTCAGTTTAGGGTTTCATGTTTGGTTAGATATCAGTTTGGACTCCTTTTCTGATTAATAACTTAAGCTTTTGTACTGACTTACATTTCGTGTTGAAATCCTAACTGCTCACTAGTTAGCAGAAGAGAAACATCTGAGAAGTAATAATCTAAAGAAAGAAATCCTGCCTTGGTGATTGGAGAGTCCTTCTGAAAGCCAGAGATGGCAGTTTTCAGTGTCAAAGAGGAATTCCTACAACCAGCTCTGGAGCAATAGGACAGGCAAAGCAGGCAGTTACCTGGGGGCTCAAATTGGGAGGACTCCCCCAAGGGCGTTCGTTTACATAGGTACTCACTGTAACAGCAAATCTGTGGAAACCTTCTTAAAGAACACCATCGATACACTACAACGAGTCGGAAACCCCCCAGTCTCTTTTCAATAGTGTTTGTGATGAATGTTACAATTTTTAGTAATGTCAAATGTAATCAGTTCCATTTTCATAAAGCGAGAAGTGAATTTACATGTCTGTAAGCAAAACAAAAATCAAAAACAGGAAGAAATGAAGAAGCAGGACAGTCATTGAGTCAGGGGTCCCCAACTTCGGTCTTGGAGGGCCCCAGTGGTTGCAGGTTTTCATTCTAACCATTTTTTTAATTAGTGACCTGTTTTTACTCCTAATTAACTTCTTTTGAATTAATTTTATCTGACATGCTCTTGAAGACTCAGACCCCTTAATTGATTATTTTCCTTAATTAGCAGCCAAACAATAATGAGATACGAAATGAACCAAAACATGACCAGCAAACTGTGTCGATCATACAATATCTAAAAATATATAGAAAGTTGAAGGTCTCAGGAATGTTGATCTGCTCAGGTCCCCAAAACATTTTAATGGTGCTCTTAGAAAAAAGAAAATCAACAATTTCAGAAATGTCTGCTATTGCACAATGAGAGCAGCAACAAGCCATGGAATTAAAGAATGGCTTTAATTAATTTAAGTATCTATCTATCTATCTATCTATCTATCTATCTATCTATCTATCTATCTATCTATCTATCTATGACTCTGCGCCCAATTAAGCAATTGGTTGGAATGAAATTGGTTTGGAGTTTGAGGCCCTAAGTTTGTTGGTCTTCTGTTGGCTCACTCACTTCACATTTCATTTCTGTTTGGGTGCCAGTGAAGGAAAGAAAGTAAGCAATAAAGAGGAACGATGAAGAACTTCAGGTAAACACATTTTAAAAAACATGTCAATTAAAATGAATTCAAATGAAGTTAATTAGCAGCAAGACCAGGTCACTAATTAAGAAAAGGGTTAGAATGAAAACCTGCTGCCAGTGGGGACCTCCAGGACTGGAGTTGGGGACATCTGTGTTAAGTAGTAGAGAATCTGTAAAGCTGATTCAGGTAAGAAGCCCATGTTAACATGACACTGAGTATAGTTCACGAGGTTAATTAATTTATTTGGCCAGCTGTAATTTCAATAGAGCACAATGTTCAAAGCTCTTTAAACCTGGAGGACACAGTGCCTCTATGTGCTGAGGTCAAAGCTTGCAAACAGCGATACTGAAAGTTACAGTAATACCTTTATGAGCCTTTTTTTAATTTCTACTATGTGTACTTTTTAATTTACCTCCTAGTTTTTTATTTAGATTTTTAACATTTACTTTATTCTATTAATATTGTTTTTTTTATTTTCTGTACAACTGTTGTATGTATTGTGTTGTTTTATTCATATAATATGTTTTTCACAAAATTAAAATAAAATATTTATTTTTATTAAATTCTCCCAGCAAATCATATTAATGTAGACTTTGCTTTAAAATAATGGTAATAAATTTTACCATGTCGGGATACGGGGAGGATGAGTTGGAAGGCCTGATGGATCACACGGACTTAAATACTGATACCTCCTCTGTCTTATCCTACATTAACTTCTGTATGGACAATGTCACTACTACTAAGAGTATCTGTACTTTTTCTAATAGGAAACCGTGGATGAACAGGGAGGTCCAAGACCTATTGAAGACACATGACATTGCTTTCCACATGGGAGACCCAGAGGCCTACAAAACAGCTGGATCCAATCTAAGGAAAGGCATTAAGGAGGCAAAGTACTACTACAAAGCAAAAACAGAGGAGCATTTTAACAGCTGGGACTCCCGACACATGTGGCAGGGTATTAGGTCCATCACAGACAACAAGGGTAACACCTGCTCAACCAACACTGAAAACTCATTTCTTCCTGAAGACCTCAGTCATTTGTTCACAGGGTTTGACAAGGACAGCAACCAACCTATCACTAAACTAATCCAGCACGTGGCCCCATTATGTACTCTGGAACTGAATGCACATGATGTGAGATGTCTCATTAAACCTAATAAGGCAGCTGGCCCTTATGGGATTCCTGGATGGGTCCTGAAGCACTTTGCAGAACAGCTGGGAGCAGTGTTCACCAACCTGTTTAATATCTCTTTAGAACAGGCCATTATCCCCACTTGCCTCAAGTCCTCTACAATTGTCCCTGTTCCAAAACAGGAAGTGGTGAGGTCCTTGAGTGATTATTGTTATGAAGTGCTTGAGTCTTACTTGTCCTCAGACAGGTTAAGAGCAACATCCCCACCTCTCTGGACCAATACCAGTTCACTTACAGGGCCAACAGGTCAACTGAGGATGCTGTCTTACCCGTCCTTCACACTGTATCTTGCATCTTGAGTTTATTGCCTATGGCTCCCAGAGTCACTGCCTCCAACCTCTTGGGGGCAGTAGAACTGTGAATAGGATGTTAAGTCTTTCTGGGGCAGACAGCTCTGGGTCACATATTGCAAGATTCCATGAAGACATCCAATTTAGTTGGCACAAATAGATTGCATTTTATAAGTGCTTGTCTTGTTAATGGATGTTCATCTAAGTGCAGGCTTCAGTGTAAGCAGGTCTATAAAGGAGAACCTTTATTAATAGTTCTAAATACAAGGAAAAGTACCAAGATGCCCTACAATGGACAGCGTAACCATAAACATCTGGCTCGTAAGCAAAAGGGTAGCCAAGAATTGTCATAAAAAGAAATATGTATTAGCAATTTATTAAATATAATAAAATATTCAAAAGGGTTGAAAAGATTCACCTAAAAGGCAATCAAGTTCCACTACATGATCAAAAGACTTTAATCCAGAAAACAGAAAAAATGAAGTACAATTATCAGAAATACTTCATAAACAGCAGTACTTAGAATACCCCTTACAAACTCATTGGTTAACTGCTGAGTCTCACTTCTGACAAACGTCAGGAGGAGGAAACAGCAGCAGTGCTGCCAGGGTGGCCCTGCCTCCTATGGCTCCACTCACAAAGCACATAGAATGGTAGCACATTTAAAAGCTACAGTATTTAAATAACAAATAATGAACATATCTATCAGAAATAACACATAACATGAAAGTAATGATTCAGAATTAACAAAAACAGCCATAAAACTGAAAATAAACACAGGCCAGGGGGGAAACTGCAGCTAATAGGGCAAGCTATGTCTGACTAAGGTAAGGCCGAGCATAAATCACAATAGTTCATTGACATAAGTTTAGATTGTCAAGTTTGTAATGTCCAATTTTAGGACTTAGAGATCCTTCCCATGAGCATCTTCTTTGCCTAGCACAGTGGTACCCTAAAAGATGATTTCAAAAGAGTGATATTCTCAACATCTTTGAAGTGGTAATGTATTGCTTCTTATACTGTATATATATTTTTTTGACTTTCATAGGCTGTATTCAGTGACTGGATTGTTCAAAATTGGAATTTTAGATATGTTAGGTTCACTAGGGAGCAACATGGTGACACAGCTTCAGCATTGTTGGCTATAATCTGAGCGCAGGAGTTGCCTTTCATTGTGTCTGACTGGGTTTTACTGCATGTACTAGGGTTTTTATACCATAATGCAAAAACAGTCAGATTAGGTAAAGTAACGATTTTAAATAATACCACGTGTGGGTATTTGTTGTATTGTTCCCTGCCTTGTGCCAGTGTTACAAGAACAGGGTCAGTTTAACGTGTCCTTGAACTGCATAAGTGTGTTAGAAAATGCATGGATGGATAGGTGGAGGTACACTAGAGCAAGCAGTTGACTGTGTGACTTAGAGGTTGGACAAATTTGTAAATCCTAAACCTGAACAGATTTTTATTGTGCAGTAAACATTGTTTTCATTGTCAGGTTAATGTTCTATAAATGGGTTGGCCCAAGCATGAGGAACTGAAGTCCCACCTAAGGTTTGCCCTCTGTTTTTTGCCCAGTGCTTTCAGGCCTGGCTAGAGAACTCTGACCTTGATTTGGATAAAATGGTTTAATAATGGACAGATGAACCTCCCTTACCTTGTGCGTAATGCTTCTGGCACAGCTTTTAGCTAACTACGGCTTGATAATGGAAAAAATGCGGCTCAAGTAACTTAAAAAAGTAAGAGGACATTGAATGTGATACCTAATTTCTTGGAATTGCATTGCATATCGACAGTTAGGAAATATTCCTTCACCCAGCAATATGTGGAAACAGAGAAACAGGATGCCTGCTCCAGCATGCACTTAAATTAAAGGTGTTAAAGAACCTTTGAGGAGAGTGTGAAGCTGTCATAAATTCCAGAAGACAAATTTATTTTAAGCTCAGCTCCTCAGATGTGATTTAGAACAGTGTTTCTAACCACTAGGTTGCCCCGTTTTGGACTGTGGGTTGCCGCTAGTGAGTCACGAGTTGCTATTATTTATAATTTTAATGGGTCGTGCAGTGATTACACAGAGAGGGTCGCGGTTCATTCCCTGTTCTTACGATCACGCCGGTAGGTCGCAAAGACACTTACATGGGAAAAAGTGGGTCACAACACCGAAAAGGATGAGAAACACTGATTTGGAGCAACAAAAAGGAATGATTTCAAATAGAAGGAAGAAGAATTAGCCCCTCCATTGCAAGGCAAACATCAAACAGTGTGGCTTTTCAGCACTCCTGGTTTTGAATTCTGGTGCAGGTCACTATATCACTAGCTCCATATATGTACAGTATGTATTGTAAAATGAAAACAAGAATAAGAAAAGGAGTGTCGGGGCCTCTGAGAATGCCCCGTTCAATTGAGGTGTCTTAAGGATGAAAACAATGCTATGAAAAGTTTGGTGTAATGCCATAATAAAAATAGAAAGGTCTTCAGAGGTGTGAAGCTTGGTGCGCCTCTGAAGTTGGCAAGATTGTGAACACCAAATTCCTTTGGAGGATTTGTTTAAAATTGTCAAATAAGGAAGGGTAGGACTTTGTGGGAGATCAGGAAGTCACCTTAATGGTCTCACAAGGGGTTTTCTTCTTCCATTTTAGGGAGTAGATGAAACAAAAGTTAGCGACTGTGTCATATTGCGTTCCTATTCCTCCAGCATAAGTCTGTAAAACACCCCCTAAGCTAAGGTGTTTGGTAATACTATTACAGTTACAAAATTACTCTTTGACAGTATTATTCTTGCATGACTATAAAGACCCATTTTCAGTAGCCATTACTCCAGTTTCCTAATGGTAATCTCTTTCAGCTCATCCATAATTTAACATGTTTAAATGATAATTGGTTATTAAAGAACCTATTTTAATTGCATTTGCATTGTTGAAACCTGTTAATCTGCGCAATAAAGCAAGGACATTGTGTTTCCTTACGTTGCAAGGTACTGACTTTCCTAAAATTTAAATTGTGCATTCAGCTTTCTTAAGAAACACATCAGTTTGTTGCTGCTTGAAGAAATTAAGGTTATTCCATGCGATAAAAAAAAAAAATTACATTTAATGCAAAGTTGTTCACTACAATACTGTCTTGAGAGAAGAGGGCAAACTGGATCTAACAGGAGTAGAAAAAGAAGCAGAAGGTCCAGATGTGTAGCTGCAGAATAGGATAAAAATCAAAATCGTCAAAATCTAATTTGAGAGATGGATGCCTTACGGGTCTTCAGTTGCCTGCTTCTTTAAATATGCGACAAATAAAAGTGTCATCTGCAACAGACAAATAAAACTCTGGGATGCTGGCTTTAGTGGTGGAGTTTAAAATAAAAAGCCACATCTGAGGCTGGCAAATAAGAAGAAAAGTTTAAAATGGGCAAATGTATACAGTATAAACTCTACAGAAAATGTATATATTGTATATACACACACATACATTTATATAGCACCTTGAACATAGTGTAATAAACAAGAGTCTTCCACGACAAGAAAAAGAGTTGGGGACCGTCCCCGTATAATGTCCAATGGACAATAAATGCAAAAAAGGCAAAACAGTCATCAAATTACTTTACAGCAATTGACAAAGGTACATGACAAAGATGGTGTTTTTATACAGTGAAAAAATGGCTAATGTAAATGAGCTGGCAGGAGATGACATCATAACTGTCAGGCGGTAGTGACGTCATCTTTGGGAGCCAGAAGTGAGATGATGCCGGAAGTGACGTCATCAAGATGGAGCCAGAAGTAATGTCATTGTGCTGACACCGGAAGTGACGTCATCATTGGGAGTCAGAAAAAAGCGGAAGTGACATTTGGAAGCCATCTTGGGAACCCGGAAGTGTGGAAGGTAAGTTATTTTTCTTCTTTTTGCCTGACGAAAGAGAGAGAAAGGCATTAGTACCGCATATCAACCCCTTATCTCGTGATACTTCACTCACCTCAGGGCTTGTTGACTGCCTCCTAAGCGCATGTGTGTGACAATAGTTAATGCGCTATATAAATAAAATGCATTGTTATTATTTTTACTGTATGTGAATGTTACACTGCAGTGTAGAAAAGACAATAACATTTTGTTCCTGCATATCCAATCTTGTCTCCTTATGTATCTCTACATATGTCATAAGTATAAATGGGTGACACTCTGAAAGGACTGGCCGGGTCAAATAGGACTTAGACAGGTGACACCATGGCAATGGCTATAGTGTGGTGCGACAAAGATTTATGTAAACAGTAGTGATAACACTAAAGCATGAAAGTGCATTTTGTTTGCTGTAAGGTGTAGAACATTTGTTTGATGCTGCAGATGTGAGGACATGACTTCCTTTTCAGCGATGTCAGTGGGTACTTCTTTAAATTTAGGTTTAACAGTTTTGCGTCCTTCACCCCTAATTAAACAGGGCATGACCTTATGCTCACACAGCAAATTAATTATCAGTCAGTTATGTTCAATTAAGGCTTACAGTAAGTCAATGATACAATGATTTATTTTCAGATACAGTCAAGAAAAATTAACTACACCTAATGACATGTTTTTTTCTGTTTTAAAATATTTGGACATATCAAGATTTCAACTTCGTTTGAACGCTGTCTATAAATAAAGGTGACACGACAAACACCGTGGCACATTTACATTTTGTAGTCCACTGTATGATTTAAATAAGCTGGAATGCAAATTTTACATGTGGAAAAAGTAAGTCCAGCCCTACATTTATCTCTGTTTCAAGCAACTAAAATTATAATTAGATAATCGTAATGGAGGATCTTGTCTGAACCTTTAGTTTGGTTTATCTTTTTTGTTGCTGTTGTTGAATGGTGTGTCACTTTTCCTAGATCAAAAGATCGCTCTAAAGCGTTTAGAAAAAAAGGTTATAGAAGCTTATGAATCTAGGAAGGGATTTAAAAAGCTCTCCAAACCATTGGAAATTGACCACCCCAATGATTGGAACATCATCTCCTAGTGGAGAAGAATGGCCAACTTGCGTAAACGACCTGGCAACCCCAGCATGTTCAGCCTGAGAACAGAACACAAGATACTAAAAAAGGTCTCCAAGAACCCCAGAATCTCAACTCTGGATCAACATGGTAGCTCTTGTCATCATTGATGTCAAAATGCTTGAGTCTATCATTAGGAAGAAGCTGCCAAATGGGAGGTTTGCCAAGAGGAAACCTTTGCAGTCCAGAAAGTACATCAGGACAAGACTAAAATTTGCCCATGGACATCTATGTAAAGCCCAGAACTTCGGGAAAAATGTACTCTAAAAAAACGGGGTAGTGTTTGAGTTATTTGGCCACAGTACCAGAAGACACGTTTGGTGTTGTCACACACCTGCGCTTAGGATCCGGCCAACAAGACCTAAGGTGAGTGATCTACCACAAGATGAAGGGTTGATTTTGAGTACTAACGTCTCTCTCTCTCTCTTTTACCAGACCCAAAAATGACAAATAATAATTCTACGCACTTAGCTCCACCATTTCCGGGTTGTCATAATGGCCATTCCACATCACTTCCGCTTCCGGCTGCAAAAGTAATGCCAATTTCGTCCCACCATGATGACGTCACATCCTGCTCCTAGTGATGATGTCACTTCCGACCTATAGTTTTGATGTTATTTCCTGCCATATCACATCCTGTTGTCATTTTCGGTATAAATTTCTCCATCTCGGTACTGTATGTTGTCAAATGCTTTGGTTTTTGATCCATTTTCATTCAACTTTCATCAAGTCCGACGGACATTATACAGGGGCAATTTTCCCAACTCTTTTTGACGTGTCTGAGTCAAATTTATCATATTACAGTGTAAACCAAAGACAGCTTTTGACCAGAGGAACCTGATACCAACCGTAAAGAATGGTGGTGGAAATGTTATGTTATGTTATGGGGCTGCTTTGCTGTATCGGGGTCTGGGCAGCTCACCATTACAGAATCCACTGTAAATCTTTCATTGTACCAGAGGGTGCTTGAGGATAACATGAAAATATCTGTCAGAAGATTGATTCTTAACCGAAAGTGGACCTTGCAACATTGCAATGACCCTAAACACACCTGTAAATTCACCAAGGAATGGCTGAAAAGAAAGAAATGTAGAATTCTGGAATGGCCAAGTGAAAGCTGTGATCTGAAGCCTATTGCGATGCTGTGGGAGGATTTGAAATGGACTGTGCACATAAGACACCTCTTAGATATTACACAGCTCAAAGAATTCTCAAAGGAGAAGTGGGAAAAACTTTGATGTTATAGACTGCTAGATAGTAATAGGAAACGTCTGCTTGAAGGGGGCAATACCAGCTGTTGGAGTCAAGAGTGGACTTGCTTTTTCCATAGACGGTGTAACTAGTAGAGTGTGCCACCTTACGCCAAACCCCAGACACAATCACACCCAACATAGTCACAGGTTCAAATATCATCCCTTTTATTAATCATAGTACATTGGCAAACAGGTAAGCACGATCAAAGTATGACAAACACAGAAGTAAAGTTGCTCCACTCTTCCAAAGTTTTGTCATCTGCCTCCCTATGCTGACAGTCCTTTTAAACTGGATCTGGGAGTACTTCTAATGCCAGGGCATAGCCCATTGGAAGTACTTCTGGTTCAAGCAGTGGTCTGCAAGAATGGGGACCATGAATCCCCATAGCACATCCTGGCAGCACACATAGAACCCAAATGAGCTGCTCCACAGCACAACAGTTCCCAGTGTGCTCTGAAGGTGTCCATAAGGGTGCTGAAGCCCAGGGATGCTGCCATCATATTGGGGTAGCAGATAATCCGGGCCGATTATGTCCCTCTGTCTCTCCATTATACTGGCATCCAAGCTGGGTAAGAATCTTCAGTTCATTCTACCTGGAAGTCCATCAAACCCACTTCCGCAAGGAAAGTCTCTGAAGGCCTAGCCTCTGGCCCTGGTAAGGAACCTTGATCCTCCTAGCTGGGACACAAAGCCATTCGTGCCATCCATCACAACAGAAATGGTATATGTTCATTTTCTATTCAATAAATTATTGCAAATTAAATTTTTTATTTTATATATTTTTTTCAGTTACATCGTCTTTACATGATGGTACTTGTTAAATGTTTAAGGTCAAATCTTGATACATCCCCATATGTTAAAAAAGATAAAAATCTGATCTGGACTCCCTCATTTAAGATATATTTTGAGACTCAGGTTTATTGAAATTAAGATTCATATAAATATATATACCATCTCTCTGTATATAAAATCCAACGTCTGTTTGTCTGTCTGTCCACTTTACATGAGACAACTACTTAACGGATTTAAATCGGGTTTTTTCTATAATTTGCTTGAACATTCCAGACTTCTCTCATTGCGCTAAGTATTATAGTTCGCTTGTGGTACTGATTTATTTGTGTGAATCTGAGAGACATGCAGCAGGCCGAGGGGAGAGGGGCAGGGACCTCATCACTCACACACCTGCCTGGGGAGTACCATACCTCTGCTTAGCTAGCGAACTAGAGAACTACTTAACGGATTTAGATCAGGCTTTTTCTAGAATTTGCTTGAACATCCCAGTTGATTTTGCAATTTCATTCATTGTGCTAAGAATCATAGTTTGCTTGCAGCAGCGATTTATTCTTGCTAATCCGAGAGAGAGGCTGTGGGCCTAGGGGATGGGGAAGTATGATGTCAGGAGTGGGCAGAGCCACGGGGGTTGGCTAGTATGTGATAAAAAGAAGACAGCAGACAGAAAGAGGTTTGGGGATGGCCACCCTGTATACTAAAAAATGGCGAAAAATAAAGAAAACACGGTTTACAGAGCGAGTTCAAAATGGAACTGACTAACAGGAAAATTACTGGGCTTAACTACGGAGGAAAAAAGGAAAGAGGTGGAGTCAAGATGGTCCAGGATTCTGGGTATGGGAAATGATGTCATCCGTGTTGGCCAGAAGTGGATGGATTGGTGGTGATGTCATCAAGAGACCAGGTTTTTGGATGAACTGCAGAGAAACAAGAGGAGAGAGGATTAAGTGAGAGTGCCAACCCCCAGTCTGGCTGACAAATATCAATATTTGAACCTGCAAACTGTCCCCCATGTGCATGTGTGTAACACATACCATTTTCTATGCCCGTATATTCCTGATAAGGGTCATGGGGGTCTGGAGCCTATCTCAGCAAACACAGGGTGCAAGGCTGGAACAATGCTCTGGACAGGGCGCCAGTCCATCGCAGAGTGAACATGCGTGCACCACACACACTCACTATGGCCAATATAGTGTCTCCAGTCCACCTATCCTGCATGTGTTTGGACACAGAAAACTGCAAAAACAATATATGTAAGTTCATACATCCATCCATTAAGCTCCGCTTTAGTGCCTCAAGGAGCAAAGCCTACATCCTGGAAGCATTACATGAAATTTGGAAACCATCCCTAGATGTGGTAGAAATCTTTTGAAGCAACACACCAAAACACTCAGCCAAACTGGTCTCATTTAAAGTCGTCAATTAATGTTAACAGGCATATCTGTTTGGGGTGTTGGTGGGAAACTGGTGCATCCACCTGAAAAGACAACTCAAACCAATGCAAATCAAGAATTACAATATGTTTTCACTGCTTACAAGAAGAAAAATCTAATCTGTGTCAGATATACCAAAAAACTGTAAGTGGGTCAAGACCCCTGGTGGAAGTTGGACATTTTCAATTAGGTAAATTAAACAAACAATTGGGCTCTAGCACATTCTGAACCGAGTGTAGCTCTTCATTCCTAATTCATTTTGTGCTCCACCATTGTTACGGCTAAATGATGTGAAAGAACTAATTCATATGAGAATTGGTTTAGATTGCTTGACATCTTTCTACAGTAGCATGATTTCATGTTCATTTGTGAAGGCCTAGGTCACCGTCTTCTTCAAGTCAGGCTACAGTAAACAGATGTAGGAGCAAAGATGTTAAGTGGGAGGTATAGCATGGCCTGTTTACAGAAGAGCGGTGTTGTGGTGGTGTTTATGTTGTGATGGCCCATACAGTAGAAGCTGTTCTACAAGAAATAAAATCAGATGTGGAAGAAGTGGCAAATATCCATCTATCCATCCGTCCATTTTCTAACTAGTTCAGGGTCACAAACAGCTAATACCTAAGATGGCAGAATTGGGATTAAGGTAGGGCGACCATTCCATCATGGGACAGAACACTTACACTCATTTTTATTAATTTTATCATTTTTTGCTTAATTTGTTTTCATAACTTTTGATTGCATTTTGACTGATCTTGACAGCAACCAGTAGCCCAGACATTAATTGTCACTGGGGACACCACACACCCGGAGATAAATTATCCCCACATAGATGACAGAGGGTGAAGACAGAGGCCAACTTACCATTTATAAATTTCTAGCTATTTAAACCTGAAAAACACACAGACCAGTCTGTCAGCATTTCCCATGATTCCCCTCCAACTCTACAGAAGCTGCCCCTGGCAGTCTGATAGGTGGTTAAATGCTTTTTCATTTTTTGTGTTTTAATGATTGTTTGGGGCTGCCCATTTACTGTGTTTCAGTGTCACGTGCCCTGTCCTTTTTTCCTAGGACTGGATATGAATGATTGATTGATGATTGCTTTGGTGGCCTGTAGGGGGTGTCTCAGGACCCAAAACACCAGGCACAACGTAACCAAAGACAGTCCTGGTTTCAAATAAACTATTTGTATTAAACAAAATACTTTGACCTAAAAGTATTTCTTGGGTGCGATGTTCAGAAGTATTCCTGGGTCCATCATAGAAGCAGCTACTCCACCTTGCATGGGGGTACTGGAGAAGGAGAAGAAAAGAAAGAAAGGAAATAAAGCAGACTTATGTATTGTGAAACACCTGTTTAAAGATGTTTTGTTAGTAAAAAGTATTTTTTGGAACCTGGGACTTGTGTCTATGGTGTGGGGGTCTGAAGCACCCCCTGATGCTCGCACCGTTCCAGCCATTCATCCATCTATCCAATGTGACCAGTAGGGGGTGTAGTAGCACCCCTTAAACCCCACACACACCTCACAGACACCATCCCGAGTTCATACATATACTTTTATTTTACAAAGTACATTTTCTTACTTGTCAGCACAGCACAACAAAACAAAACCTTTCATTTCTCTTTCTTCAACTCCTCCCTGGCGAGTGTTGCCCAGCTCCTCTCCTGAGACCGATGTCCCATGTGAAGTCGAGGGCCTCCTTTCCAACCCAACCCAGAAGTACTTCCAGCATCAAAACCCTGTCTTTGGGAAGCACTTGTGGATCAGGCAAAAAACTCGAATCTCATCTTCCAGTAGCTTCCCTTGGCAGCCTCCATGGAACCCAACAAGGCAGTTCCATGGGACTGCACCTCCCAAGCTGCCATTCTAGCAACCATACCGGGGCGCGCCATAAGGTATGCTGCCACCCAGAATATGAAGGAAGAACCTGCACTTGGTAGGCAGTCTCCTTCTTCAAATCAGGCTACAGGCCTCTCACCAAGAAAAGGGTCTATTATTTATCCAGGGCTCCATCCATTGTCTTCATCTTGCATGATGGCATCCCAGCCAGATACGGGAAGGGAGACCAACTCAGCTGAGATGCCAGCTCGTCCATTACACCATCAATCTATCCACCTATTTTCTAGTGATCTTATTCAGATCAGAGTTGTGCAGAACTCTTCCCAATCCACACAGAGGTCATTCGAAATATTGAGTTTGAAAAGGTAAAATAATTTAAAATGTATACAGTGGGGGAAATAAGTATTTGATCCCCTTCTGAATTTGTAAGTTTGCTCACTTACAAAGAGATGAACAGTCTCTGATTTTATGGTAGTTTCATAAAAAATCTCTCTCCATTAAAATAAAACTACCATAAAGATTAGACATAGTTCATTTTTTTTGTAAGTGAGTAAACTTAAAAATTCAGCATGGGATCAAATACTTATTTCCCTCCCTGTAACTACCTTCATGAGTTAGGCTTTCAAACCCCGGCGCATGGCATTTAACTGTCTAAAAACCAATCATTAAAGCCAATGTTTCTTATAAATGGAAAGAGGTGCTAATATTAAGACAAAATGCACTTGCTTCTTATTGAGATCAGCTATTTTATAAATATTTTTCCCTCTCATAAATAAATGTTAATTGTATTTTTTCACTGAACTACTGTGTCGTTTAATATCCTAATCTTTGTTTTCTTGCATATTAATTGGCCAATCAATATGTGCGCTGTCTCCATCTTCCTGTAAATGTGCTTAAGTATTTATGAATGAATTGACTTCTTTGACGCGAATTAAAAAAGAAAAAAACAACACCCGCAATAACTCTGATGCCAAGGTTATCTATTTTCGACATAATAAATAGACCTTTAACAGCACGTTTTTGAGTGATGTTAAGGTTGACCACACAATAAAGCTTTTCAAAATGGAAAGTGGTTATGAGACGTGAGATCGTTTTGCTCTCATTATCTCAGGCTGCATGTGCTGAGCACTCAATTACTAACACTAGAGAATGAGAAACGTGTGTGTGTAGGGGCTTTGTATTACACAGGGTAGAGCTAAACGGAGGGCTCCTTCAAAGATTTACATCCAATCATTTCATTTTCTAATGACTTCCTTCACTATTTGCACACACATAGGGAGCTCCTTTACTGTTTAGTAAAAATCCAGATAAAACAACTGACTTTTGTTTTCCTTTCTTGCATTTTTTTTACATTTCTGATGATGGAGAACATTTAAATTACCTGGTATGATGGCAAGTAGCAGGGAGAAGTGAGTTTGTGTGGCACAGGTTAGCTTAGATAACAGCAAGTTCCATGCCTTGCACAATACTGGGAATTTGTTTTGATACCAGAAGTGGTTAATGGTGGGACTTGTCATGTAACTGAGTAACAATTTCAACCAGGACTGAGACAACGACAGAGTTGCACGTTAGTATGCACATGAAGTCTTAGTAAGTGAGCAATTGCCTACTCGAGCCATCAATTCACCGGGTGCTGCTATGGTGGTGGTAAGCGGTCAAGGTGGTGTGAGTATAAAAAGATGAGGCATAAGTGCTAGGGGAGAGTTGTGAAAGAAAAAAAGGAAAGGAAAAAAATGTCAAGACAACATAGTCGAGTTAGCTGACGAGCAACAAAGAAGACATGATGGGGAACTGCGGGCTACAGCATCTGGATGGGGTGGACAGAGCAATCAAGAAGTCACTAGCGACTCGTGGGCTGAACGTCAAGGTTTAATGGCGAACTGAATGAAGCTCTGAGGAAAGGATGTGGGAGACCTATTTTGACAACTGGTTTAAACAGTGTTTTCTTTCTTTCTTTATTTTATTATTTTTTTATTTATTTATCACACTCCTCGTGATTCTATGTTACCATTGACTGAGTTATGCCTTGCCGATTTTGCCAATTGTTTTTAAGTAAACGTGCACTTTTGTCTCTTGGATCTCTGTTGCTGTGACCTCACTAACTCTAGTCCACCCTCAGTTACTAACTACTTGATGTCCTGACAGAAGAGGTGACCATGGCTGCGGATGGTGGGGCATCGCAATCAGACAAGTAAAAGAGGAAAATAAACAAAATATTCAAGTTGAAATGACCTCCTCAAGGTAAATCTGAAATAATAAAATAATTCATAATAGAAACTGCACTGAAATTTTTCTGTTTTAACATAAGCTATTTTGAAAATTCACCAGTGCTCTTACATACTGTAGGAGTTTTTCCAGCTGGGCTGGTAACATCACTTCAAGAGCCCTAGCTGTCAACCACTGTATTTATATATATATATATATACCCCTCCTTGAACCGTCACCTTATTGTGGTGGAGGGGTTTGCGTGTCTCAATGATCCTAGGAGCTATGTTGTCCGGGGCTTTATGCCCCTGGTAGGGCCACCCAAGGCAAACTGGTCCTAGGTGAGGGATGAGACAAAGAACGGTTCAACAAACCTCCAATGAAGAGTAAAAACTGTGGACGACGTTTTCCCTTGCCCGGACGCGGGTCACCGGGGCCCCCCTCTGGAGCCAGGCCTGGGGGTGGGGCTCGATGGCGAGCGCCTGGTGGCCGGGCCTACACCCATGGGGCTCGGCCGGGCACAGCCCGAAGAGGTAACGTGGGTCCTCCTTCCCATGGGCTCACCACCTATGGGAGGAGCCAAGGAGGTCAGGTGCAATGTGAGTTGGGTAGTGGCCGGCGGCGGGGACCTTGGCGTTCTGATCCTCGGCTACAGAAACTGGCTCTTGGGACGTGGAATGTCACCTCTCTGAAGGGGAAGGAGCCTGAGCTAGTGCGCGAGGTTGAGAGGTTCCGGCTAGATATAGTCGGACTCACCTCGACGCACAGCTTGGACTCTGGAACCAATCTCCTTGAGAGGGGCTGGACTCTCTACCACTCTGGAGTTGCCTCCGGTGAGAGGCGCCGAGCAGGTGTGGGCATACTTACTGCCCCCCGACTTGGAGCCTGTGCGTTGGGGTTTACCCCGGTGGACGAGAGGGTGGCCTCCCTCCGCCTTCGGGTGGGGGGAAGGGTCCTGACTGTTGTTTGTGCGTATGCGCCGAACAGCAGTTTGGAGTATCCACCCTTTTTGGAGTCTCTAGAGGTGGTGCTAGAGGGCATACCTTCTGGGGATTCCCTCGTTTTGCTGGGAGACTTCAATGCCCACGTGGGCAATGACAGTGAGACCTGGAAGGGCGTGATTGGGAGGAATGGCCCCCCCGATCTGAACCCGAGCGGTGTTCTGTTATTGGACTTCTGTGCTCGCCACGGATTGTCCATAACGAACACCATGTTCAAGCATAAGGGTGTTCATATGTGCACTTGGCACCAGGACACCCTAGGCCTCAGTTCGATGATCGACTTTGTGGTTGTGTCGTCGGACTTGCGGCCATATGTCTTGGACACTCGGGTGAAGAGAGGGGCGGAGCTGTCAACTGATCACCACCTGGTGGTGAGTTGGCTTCGATGGTGGGGGAAGATGCCGGTCAGACCTGGTAGGCCCAAACGTGTTGTGAGGGTCTGCTGGGAACGGCTGGCAGAGTCCCCTGTCAGAAGTAGCTTCAACTCCCACCTTCGGCAGAACTTCGACCACGTCCCGAGGGAGGTGGGGGACATTGAGTCCGAATGGGCCATGTTCCGTGCCTCTATTGTTGAGGCGGCTGACCGGAGCTGTGGCCGTAAGGTGGTTGGTGCCTGTCGCGGCGGCAATCCCCAAACCCGTTGGTGGACACCGGCGGTGAGGGATGCCGTCAAGCTGAAGAAGGAGTCCTATAGGACCTTTTTGTCCTGTGGGTCTCTGGAGGCAGCTGATAGGTACCGACAGGCCAAGCGGAATGCGGCTTCGGTTGTTGCTGAGGCAAAAACTCGAGCATGGGAGGAGTTTGGAGAGGCCATGGAGAACGACTTTCGGACGGCTTCGAGGAGATTCTGGTCCACCGTCCGGCGTCTCAGGAAGGGGAAGCAGTACAGTGTCAACACCGTATATGGTGGGGATGGTGCGCTGCTGACCTCGACTCAGGACGTTGTGGGTCGGTGGGGGGAGTACTTCGAAGACCTCCTCAATCCGACTAACATGCCTTCCAATGAGGAAGCAGAGCCTGGGGACTCTGAGGTGGGCTCTCCCATCTCTGGGACTGAAGTCACCGAGGTGGTCAAAAAACTCCTTGGTGGCAGGGCCCCGGGGGTGGATGAGATACGCCCGGAGTTCCTTAAGGCTCTGGATGTTGTAGGACTGTCTTGGTTGACACGTCTCTGCAACATCGCATGGACATCGGGGACAGTGCCTCTGGATTGGCAGACTGGGGTGGTGGTCCCCCTCTTTAAAAAGGGGGACCGGAGGGTGTGTTCCAACTATAGAGGGATCACACTCCTCAGCCTCCCTGGAAAAGTCTATTCGGGGGTTCTGGAGAGGAGGGTCCGTCGGATAGTCGAACCTCGGATTCAGGAGGAACAGTGTGGTTTTCGTCCTGGTCGCGGAACAGTGGACCAGCTCTACACCCTTAGCAGGGTCCTGGAGGGTGCATGGGAGTTTGCCCAACCAGTCTACATGTGCTTTGTGGACTTGGAAAAGGCGTTCGACCGTGTCCCTCGGGGAGTCCTGTGGGGGGTGCTCCGGGAGTATGGGGTACTGGACCCCCTGATAAGAGCTGTTCAGTCCCTGTACAACCGGTGTCAGAGCTTGGTCCGCATTGCCGGCAGTAAGTCGAGCCCGTTTCCAGTGAGAGTTGGACTCCGCCAGGGCTGCCCTTTGTCACCGATTCTGTTCATAACTTTTATGGACAGAATTTCTAGACGCAGCCAGGGTGTTGAAGGGGTCCGGTTTGGTGGACTCAGGATTGGGTCACTGCTTTTTGCAGATGATGTTGTCCTGTTTGCTTCATCAGGCCGTGATCTTCAGCTCTCTCTGGAGCGGTTCGCAGCTGAGTGTGAAGCGGCTGGGATGAGAATCAGCACCTCCAAATCCGAGACCATGGTCCTCAGCCGGAAAAGGGTGGAGTGCCCTCTCAGGGTTGGGGGCGAGATCCTGCCCCAAGTGGAGGAGTTTAAGTATCTCGGGGTCTTGTTCACGAGTGAGGGAAGAATGGATCGTGAGATCGACAGGCGGATCGGTGCGGCATCCGCAGTGATGCGGGCTCTGCATCGGTCTGTCGTGGTGAAAAAAGAGCTGAGCCGTAAGGCAAGGCTCTCAATTTACCAGTCGATCTACGTTCCTACCCTCACCTATGGTCATGAGCTATGGGTAGTGACCGAAAGAACGAGATCGCGAATACAAGCGGCTGAAATGAGTTTCCTCCGCAGGGTGTCTGGGCTTTCCCTTAAAGATAGGGTGAGGAGCTCAGTCATCCGGGAGGGGCTCAGAGTAGAGCCGCTGCTCCTCCGCATCGAAAGGAGTCAGATGAGGTGGCTCGGGCATCTGATCAGGATGCCTCCTGGACGCCTCCCTGGTGAGGTGTTCCGGGCACGTCCAACCGGGAGGAGGCCCCGGGGAAGACCCAGGACACGCTGGAGGGACTATGTCTCCCGGCTGGCCTGGGAACGCCTTGGGATTCTCCCGGAAGAGCTGGAAGAAGTGGCCGGGGAGAGGGAAGTCTGGGCTTCTCTCCTTAAGCTGCTGCCCCCGCGACCCGACCTCGGATAAGCGGAAGAGGATGGATGGATGGATGGATATATATATATATATATATATATATATATATATATTGTCACACACATGCGCATGGGAGGCAGCTAAAGGGTCTAAATGAGAGTAATTTCACACCAGACCAGAGGGTGGCGAAGTGCATTGTTTTTTTTTCTTACTTTCCTGCAGACTGTCACTTCGATGACATCACTTCCAGTGAAGAACACATGACTGAAGAGACTTCCTGTTCCTGCCCTTTTGATGATATCATGTCCGGGTCTGAACCTATGGAAGAGGACCCATCCGCTTCTGCCCTCGATGACTTCACTTCCTTTTCTGGCCTTTAAAGCCTCCATATTTGACTAACTAGTCAGTTCTGTTTTGGAATCTGTTCTGAGCACATCAGTGCTAGCAATTTAACCATTTACAGGCAGGGAATATTATACCGGTGGATACCCCAAACCTTTTTATAACTCTTGTGTCTGCTTTTTGTGACTATATATATATATATACAGTATATATATATATATATATACAAGTAAAAGTCACACTCCCAAACACCCCACTTACACATATATACAGTAGTATACTGATTTATATATTTATTTTTTTAAAGAGCTTCTGTAAAAAGCGAAATTCACCTGGGAACAAATAATCTATCTATCTATCTATCTATCTATCTATCTATCTATCTATCTATCTATCACAGAATTTTTATGATAATCTTCTGCCTGGATATTTTTATGGTTATCTAAAGTGTATGGTTTCAAAAACAAGAGACTAAATAATACATTGATGACATTTCTATTGCACTGGTAATGTTCGTCTATATTGTTCAATGATTGATTGATTGGTTACAATTTATTACACTTTCAAAATCTGATGATTTTACTGTATGTATGCCATGTTTATTGACTGCTTCGTTAATGATTCCACTTTATTATGTAATAAACATTTCCTGATTATGTGTGGCATGAAGGACCTTCATTTATGTACACTACTTTATTGGTTGATGGATTACTTTTTATTACATGTTGAAGATCACTCAGAAAATGTCTAAATGTCTTTAATGCCTGATTACCTAATTAACTGATTGATTACACTTTAATGCTGTCATGTGTTACCCAGGATTTATATGTATTTTTAATTTATTGTTGTTTTTGTTTCTTTTAGTTGATTATTCTTTGTGTTTCTATGTGAATGTTTTGTTAATTAATTACTTAATAATTATTTATTGTCTTTTTAAATGTGCAGCCATTTTCTGCACTTTGTGGGTATGGTGGAGTGATATTTTGTGCTTTATATAAGGTAATAAATATTTTCTGTGTCTTTATTTGTAAGCTAGTCAAATGTAATTTTAGTGTTTCAGGAGGCATGTTTTATTTAATTGATGAGAACAGCAGTGCTTTGATGTCTTACTAACCAAACCCCGAGTCTTCTTTTATAACTGACTCATGATGTGAAATTTATTGTGGGGTTGCTTGGGTGGTCGGGTGCCTAAAACTAGTTTGGCAAGGATTTTTTTTGCAGGACATTCTTATAAACCAACCCCTTGAGGAAAGCCATACAACTCCCTAGCTGGCAAGCTTTAGCTAAATAAATGGTATCCACTATTTGAGGACAGGCGTGAAAAGGCAGTGTGTTCATCCATTGATCTAAAGTATAGCTGTTTGCAGGAGTGTAGCTAGGGGTTTCAGCGCCCGAGGACAACTGAAGATTTCGTGCCCCCTCCTGTTTGCCAAAATGCAATGGGGAAGGGAAAGAAAATTTTAAAAAATAATAGTATTTTAAGAAAAAAATTTCGTATAATTCTCCGAAAATGATAACGCCACCTCGTCTTCTTTAAAATCTAAATCCGTCATTAGTTTTTGTAAGAAAAAATTCATTTTCCACATTTAAAAATGATTTAAAAAAAAAAGTATATAGCAAATTATAAAGCAAAATAATTATATATTTATAAAAACTGCATTATTTACAATTTATTCGTACGAAAATATGATGGGGAAGCGTCTAGACTTTTGCAGCCATCTACTAGAATAGTTCACCACAGCCCAATCAATTTTCTATCAAACACATGAACACAAATCACTTGGCACACAGAAATGGCGTTTGCAACAGCTTAGGCAATGATACACTAATGCCTCATGTCAGTCGTGCGACCTGTTTAATAACGTCAAAAATGTTTCTGGGTGGGAGGTAAGCATGTTAGAGTAGTGGAGGGGATTCCTCATCTTGCACCCTCATCCATGCTGGAAAAAATATTGCTCAATCTCAAGGACTTAGACTCCATCTCTACAATATATAAAATCATTTTACAATCCCTCCCTTTCCAAGATCCAAGAGGACACTGGGAAAAAGATCTTTCAATTAATATATCAGAAAAGGAGTGGAAAGTAGCAATGCAGAGAATTCACTCGAGCTCCATATGCGCAAAGCATACAATCATACAACTCAAAATTATATATCGAGCACATCTGTCTCGACTAAAACTCTCCAAAATGTTTCCAGGTCAGGATCCAACCTGCGAACGTTGCAACCAAGTCCCAGCCTCACTAGGTCACATGTTCTGGTCCTGCACCAAATTAACATTATTCTGGACAAACATTTTTAATTACCTTTCAGACAGCCTTGGTCTCACAATCCCTCCAAACCCATTAACAGCTGTGTTTGGTGTTCTTCCAGATGGGTTTAAAGTGGAGAAAGACAAACAAATTGTGATTGCATTCACTACACTTTTGGCACGTAGACTTATTCTCATAAACTGGAAAAACCCAAACTCTCCTCTTTTAAGACAGTGGGAAACCGATGTGTTATATTATTTGAAGTTGGAAAAAATCAAATACTCAGTTAGAGGATCTGTACAGACTTTTTTCAAAACATGGCAGGATCTAATCAGTAATATTTTAAAATAAGTTCATAAGGCACAGAGAATATATTAATTTAGGTATGTTTACAAGCCTTAAATTAAACGCCGTTTGGCTTGCTCTCTCTCTCAGGGGTGGGGATCGATCTGTTCTTAATTTTTCTCTTTGTAAAAACTTGATTGCTTTGTATGGATTGTAATAAAATTAATAAAAAAAAAAAAAAAAAAAAAAGAGTAGTGGAGGGGATAATTTATTGTCTGTTGGGTATATAGAACTAATACGAAGTATGTGAATGTTTTTTATTTACTTTTTAGTGCATTTAAGAATGGAAAACATTTCATTCTACAATTTCATAACATTTCCCTCTGGATGCTGTGCCCGGGGACAGATGTCCCCCCTTGCCCCTTGCCACCAGCTACGCCACTGGCTGTTTGGGATTGGTTTTGAATCAGAGACCATTCTGTACCATGACATACTATTGGCCTAAGGATTTAGAATTTATGTCATGACCGCATACCTTCAATGAAATACTAACTACCTTCCCATGGCCACTGAAACTCCTTTTAGTATAAAACATATGTACCCCAACCCTATTCCCTCGTAACACCCCAGTAATCGTCACCTTCTTGTGCCGCATCCATTACCCTCATTTCGACATTTCAGAATTGTGCCACCTCACAAACTGTCTGTGCCCCTCATTTCCTCATCTCTTATATGCATCTATGCTTGTCAGTCATCCCATCTTTATTGTTTCACTGGATGCTAGAGGGAAGGAGGTATCATAGGAGATATTTTTTTTGTGCCATAGAATTTTTATATTTTTGTGCCTTAGAAACAAAAACTCCCTGTGATGCATTAACGGCCTTCTTTTGCCTTCTACTACCACCATAAAAAGTATGGAAAATAGTGGAAGGTGCATCACTCGACTTGTATGTACTTGTCTAATTTTACTACATGATCATGTGATGACCCATCTCAAACATGTCCACGACCCAATTTGGGTTACAATCCATAGAAATGCTGGCATAGACAATTAGAATGTCTTACAAGCAATTACAAATTGTTTTTATAAATACAGTATGCTACCTATTCACCATGGTAGTGCAACTGGTCAACAAAACATTATTCTTTTAAAGAACCTTTACTGTCAATACTTTATTACATTATAAGGATCTTTTATGATGATTTTGGTTAAATTTGCCATGAAATTCTTTACTGTATCTACTATGTTGATTGATTGCTTAATTATAATATTAAATTATATGTTTTATATTATAAAGATCATTTTGGTCACATTTGGCTTCATTGTCTTTATTTTATGTTTTATATCAACTGACTGACTGACTGATTATGTTTTATTATAGTATAAAGTCCTTTCTGATATTGTTTGACATAAAGCTGTTGGTTTGTCTGCTTTGTGCACACGAGTCTCACTTTATACATATTTACGACCCACTGTCCATCTGAACGCATGTCTTACTGCCTTTCCCTTCCCATCTCATTCCTCCTGAGCAATCTATGAGGTTTGCACTAACAGATGGCTGCAAATTTGTCTCACCATCTCTAACCCCCCCAACAGGTTACGGTGCGGCACGCTATGACCGGCCTGCATCCTCTTTTTGTCATATCCCATTTCCGTTTCACAGCTCAAAAATAGCCATCCTCGTAAACCGTCCAGTGTTGTTTCCTCCTTTCTTTACCGTGTAACATCTATCAAGAGTGTTCCTAGGCTTCCTATCTCTTCCTGTCTCAGTGGCCAAGAAAAAAAAAAAAAGGCGATGTCCTCATTTGATTTTCCTCATCATTTCCTATTTACACCAGTCCCACAGTGTCTGAAAACAGGGAAAGCATTCGAATAAGGTCCAAACAGCTGTGAGCACATAATAAAAAGGCGACCCGTGGCATTGTCCTCTCAGGTGAGGGGTTCCTGTTTGTCCCAATTCTACCAGCTAATATTTCCCCGCTGATATTAAAATGATGAGAATGAAATTTTGACCCTTTTTGTTTTCCCTGTATGTTATTGGTTTGTTTGTATATTGCAAGTGGCAATCTGCTCCCAAGAGATAGTGGGCTGGAGAGGAGGACTTTGTGGGCGGCGCGGCTGGAACCACTGCCAAGAATTATATTGGCCGACACTTTCTTGCACGTGTTGTGTTTCTCAAGGCTCTCGACTGTTTGTTCGTAATTAATCCTCTAGTAGCTCCTCTATTTTTAGGCACAGTAAGGTAGTGAGCGGCAAGGGTTGCTTAGGGTGTCTAGCCGTCCCCAGGGAGGGTAAAATGAAGAAATACAGAATTTGATGCAAATCCAGACAGTTGCTTAAACACTGCCACTTGCAACTCAAGAAAACATTCCAGAAACTGTTTGCTTTTTGTCAAACTTTTCATGCAATGCTGCATAAAGTTTAATTAGGTCTGGAAAATCAGTATTTAAACGACCTCTTGTGGTGTCTAAATGAGGTCACAGTGTTGTGTCCCCCACCCCCCCTCGCCCCTGTGCTGCAGTGAAAATAAAGTACATCAAAGAGCCAGTCTGCCATGTACTCACTCTTATCAAGTTCGTATCACAGTCCTTGGGCTGCCGAGCAGCTTTCCCACCACAAATATTGATTTTCCATTCACACTTGCTGCTATTGTATGGCACTGCCATTGAAAACTGAGATGTGGCCTGAAAAATTAGAAGGGAGTGATTGGTTTGTGCAGAATTTATTTGATAGTGCTCTTAACAATATCGTAAAGGAACCAAGGCAAGATGGGGCAGGGAAGTTTGGTGTTGATTGGCATGTTGGGATGGGGTGGAGGGGTACTTCATGCCTGATTGACTGGTTTGTCTGCAATTCAAATTTTTGTCAAATTGTCTATTACAGGGGTCAGCAACCTAAGACACGCATGCCATAGTGGGCACACAATGCCATTTACAGTGGCATCCTGAAGATCGATAGTCACATGTCTACAAAATTATCTGATATTTCTCATTATAATATAATTGCAGTAAACTTTGTTCAGTATGATCTACACTGTAGTGTCATCAAAGTTTATTATATTAATTATAAAAAAAGATGTTTAAGAGCTATATCCGACATGAACAGTCGAACATATAACAGCAGCAGTAACCATTTTCAAAACCATCTACTGTAATTGACGTGGCCTTGTGTTAAAATGGTACAAAATTTAAGTTCTTTTAATCGCCACTGGACACTTTAGTTCGGTTTTGTTGCGAGCGGTAATGGAGCTGTATGTACTCTGTATTGTGAAAATGTGTGCCGAACACCAAGTGCATGGTGTCACTTTGAAATGAAGCAGTAGAAAAATATTCAAGGAATAGGTATACAGAACAGAATTTAGTCAGTAGCATAAATATGAGAGGAAAATAGTGTGTTTAAAAGCTTATGCAACCCTAAAACTCAGGATACAGAAGGCAGCTATAAAGTCTCATGGTTAAAGACACAAAACCACTTATAGAGGAATTACTAAATCGATTGCCAAATAAAGGCAGAATCATGTGCAGAATCAAAGATTTGCCCATTTTAACAAGAACTGCACAAAGGCAGATTTCCAAAATGGCAGAAAACATTCATTTTAAGTACTCAGTTGCACTGATTGATGCACATGTGATCAGTATGGCTGTGGACAAAAATATGGATAGCAATGATCTTGTTGTCGCAAGACACTGCAACGAAGTTGGTGTAAGAGAGGAGAATTGCTGCCTTAGACTGATGTTCGGCACTACTGAAGAAGAAGATGTGGCTGGAGCTTTTAACAATCATTTTTAAAGAATAGGTATAGACACAGAGAAATAAGAATGGAAACATCAAAACCACTCAGCATCACTGACAGTTAACCCATAATTTACGCCATTTACAACATTTACTGTAAGCATCACTGAACAATACAAGGATTTGCATTTTGGATGTTCTCGTATCAATTTCAAACCCACTTATAGCAATTCTGGGCCATAACTTACCTCTGTCATAATCTGACTCTATTTTAATTTATTGTAGTTGTCTCTTGGCCTAAAAAATGCTACGCAGTTTCTGAGGGTGTCATAAATTAACAAAATTCATTATGCTGAATTTGATTATTTTATTAAGGAGTATTCATTTTGTGGAATTTTAAGCTATTTTTTATTATTTAGGTAAGATTTAATTCTTCATTTTGGTTGTTATCATCTTTGGTTTATACAACACACAGTTTGCATCACCTGATTGCGAGCAGTGCATCAATAACATATGCAGAAGTTCTGCTGTAATTACGGAGGCTCTGCAACTTAGCATTATACCTTGGTGGATAAATTCCTTCAAACAAAACCTTCTAGTGCAGCTAGTTTATCTCCAAGTAGGCCTAGCACTTGGTTTCATTTCAGTTTTAAATTCAGTCCCTGACTTCCCTTTTGATTCCCTTTTGTGCTTTCATCACTGGTTATCTCTTTCCTTTTGGTTTAGACCTTTACATAACTCTCAACGCGTGACGACATCTCCTGGTCCCGCTGCTTCTCACAATAATTTGTGGAAATACTTGTTTCACCTGAGGGGGTTCAGTGGTTGAATTCATTTTTTTTATTTTGATGCACTAATATGAACGTTTCTTTGTGACTTCTTTCTCCATTGATGCCATGGGGTGGAGTAGAGGGGTCCTTTCATCAGATTGGCTGGCCCAGTGCTGTTTCAGCTGTTGAATGGCCGAATGGGGGAGGCAGCTTGATGGCTGAGGTCTCCAGGACTCTAAACAAATACAAATCATATTATGTGATATCATCTACTGTTAAATTCTGCTCCATACTTGTAAAATTTTCATTTTTATACTGTATTGAGCATTTGTTCTGTTTTGTGTATTGTACTGTATTGTATTACCCCTTTCTTTTTGACACCCACTACACTACCTGGAAAGGGGTCTCTTTTTGAACTGCCTTTCCCAAGGTTTCTTCCATTTTTTCCCTACAAGAGTTTTTTTTTGGGGGAGTTTTCCTTCTTTTCTTAGAGAGCCAAGGTTGGGGGGCTCTCAAGAAGCAGGGCCTGTTAAAGTCCATTGCGGCACTTCTTGTGTGATTTTGGGCTATACAAAAATAAAATGTATTGTATTGTATATTGCTTTTGTATAAACGCAACCGTTATGTTCTGCAGTTACTAGGTTGTTTCTAGGCATAATGATCAGAGATGTGTGTCCACTGTCTATACATTAAATTAATTTAAGTATGGACTGGGAGAAGCACAAAGTTAAAAAACTTGCCAAGGTTGGATAATGAAAGTCAGTCCTTTCTTTCAAACAAACTGGGAACATAATCAAAAAAATGAAAAGTAAGAACTGAGAGCAAGAAATCAGAAACTGGGAAAACAAAAAAAAGTTTATTTTCATTCAAATCAAAACACAATTTAAAAAATTATCAATAAGGCAACAGTTTTTCACAGATTGATTCAAAACTTATCCATAAAACTCAGATAAAACAGGTTCGCTCAAGCCCCTGTGAGCATACCCCCTGGCATCCAGAGGACACAGCTTGGTAATGGGATCCACAAAATGGCAGCTCCCAAGAGAAAAGACAAAATGGTATTGTGGTAAAATATTAATAAATTTTAAACTTTGTCTAGATGGAAAAACAAAACTCAGACTTTGGAATCTCCATGAGTCAAAACTATATGATCAATTTATAATTAACCACAACCTCTGCTAGAATTTGCACAACAAAGTTTTGAAAATCAGAGATTATAATGGGGATCTCATCACTGTGTCAGCATAGATGTCATCATTGTGTGTTGCCGAATTATCTCAGTATACAGATACTATCAAAGACCTTTGTGTTCGAGTTATTGTCTTAAATTTGATCTCTTGATTTTGATTGCTTTTGGTTGCCTGACTTTGATTTTTGCATTTTATTTTAGCCAATAAATTAGTCATCTTTCTGGATCTCTTCCGAATCTCCTTTTTGATCACAATTTTTACTTCACATTTTTGGTTTCACATTTTCATACTTACTGGTGTAGACCTTTGCTTCTTTTTCTCACTTCCTATCTCTTGAGCCTTATCTAAAGCCCATTTATGACTGTTTCATTTAGTTTAATCATAACAGTCTCGGCATCAGTGGTAGCAAGGCAAGAACAAAACTCTGGACAGGATGCCATCATGGGCCTCACACTCACACAAACCACTGACACATAAGAATCTCAAATTCAATTAATCCAATTCAGGGACATGAGGGGCCAGTATCAATTCTGGCAACATGAAGCACAAAAATCAACCCTGGATGAGGCTCAGTCCATTACAGGACCCTCTCATGCACATGTTCACACTGGCAGTCACATAAGGCCAGTTTAGAATTATCAGTGTACTAAATGAAATAGCTTGTGCGTTTTAATAGATTCTATTACTATAACCCAGAAATAGTTTAGACATCAGAAAGAGAATTAGCATATATTCCGAAGTGGCTCTGTGACCATCAGTAGCAGTAAGTGTTGGAATTTACTGTAAGTGACCCCTAGAAATCACGTGGCATTGTAAAAAACAAAAGAACAGAGACATATTGGAGCCTGTGCTGGTCACTTGTGTTTGATTATAGTTTTAAGCCTTTGCTTGTAATAACTGTGTTTAAATAAGGATTAGATGTGTTACAGAACAGCCTCTTGGGCCCACAGACAAACTGAGTCCTTGACTTCATGTATAACTCTAGAAGAGGTGATCCACTTATACCCATCATGCCCTTTTTGGGTGGTTTTAGGTAAGAGACGCAACATTTTGGGTATGTAAATTTCACACACCTGATGATGTTAAGGTTTAGATTTATTTTAACATTTTTTCTCAATGTTCTAACCTTTTATCAAGGCTTTTCTTTCCCATTAAATGTTTAAAGGTCAATATTCCATTTATTATAGTTTTTTCTTTTGGAATTGTTTTAATATAGGTTCACCTCTTTTTTATTCTTGGGATCCAAAGGATTGTCATGATGGTGTTTGTAATTTTTTTAAACAAATCTAGGGGCTCAAAAATATTTTAAACACCATTTTGAGGGGTTTTGGGGACGATGGAAATGAATATGTTTGATTATCGATTTGAGGTGTTTTTAACATTGTTAAAATTAAATTACATTCTCAGGCAACACCATTTTGTTTTCCTTGCTCACACTGCCCCTTTTTAGATGTTTTAACAGTTACTATTCCATTCTTAGGTAGATATCATTAAAAGTTCAGTGTTGTGCACTTCTTATTTGTCCAAGTCGGTGGATACAACCCAAAAACCTTGGTTTAGTCTCCATGCATCGTAATCCCTGACTCAAAATATCGAAATCTTGATTGTTTATTTCAAACTTATTGTCTTGAAATACAAATGTTTTTGCTTTATTTAGTCTTTGGGTGTACTTGAAATTAATTCCCTTTGTTTATTGTTAATTTTCACAGGGACTGACACCATTAGTTTTGGTTAATGTCTTATTTTCTTGGTTCATGGTTGGGGTTATTAAGTAACTGCATCTGGCAGTATAAATATGGCTAACGATTGTTTCTTATTCCCCAGTGGATAAGCAACATTTTGCTACACTCGCTTAGAGTATGGTTAGCTAAAATTCAAAGTATACCTAACCTTAGGATTGTTTCATTGGTTTTTGTTTCGACTCACATATTTTGTGCTCAGCCCTTTGACTGTTGTTTGCCTGTTTTTATTTTGACTTCTCAGTTTTCAGATTTTGGCTGTTAAAGAGGATTAAACATGGTGAAATTGGTGTGAAGCCACCAAAAAAAGACCAGAAAAGCGGGCCAGGACCTTCACTGGTCAGCTCAGAAGGAACTCACCCGAATCCAGCTAGTCTTGCAAGTATCACCTGCTGGCATTTTTGTGTTGGTCCTCAAAACTGAAAAATGTTAAAAGATAAGCAATTTGCTGCGGTGGGCTGGCGCTCCTGCCTGGGGTTTGTTTCCTGCCTTGTGCTATATATTAAAAGGAGGATTTTGAAATCTGTCCTAAACTTAACCGGGAGCCAGTGTAAGGATTTAAGAACTGGAGTTATGTGTTTGAATTTTCTTGTTCTTGTAAAAGTTCTTGCAGCAGCATTTCGGATTAACTGGAGGCTGTATAAAGAACAGTTTGAACATCCAGTGAACATCGCATTGCAGTAGTCAGTCCTACTAGAAATAAATGCATGAATTAATTTCTCAGAATCCTGTTTATTTAGAAATCGCCTTTAATTTCCCAACATTTTTAAGATGGACGCAACATGATTTCGACTTTGTAATGTGTGCTTTAAATGACTTGTTAGAGTCAAAGATAACTCCTAGATTACGGGCTGATTCAGTAAAATTAATGGTGATTCCAGCAGAGTTAATTGATGACAAAATACAGTGGGATACAAAAGTTTGGGCAACCTTGTTAATAGTCATTATTTTCCTGTATAAATCGTTGGTTGTTACGATAAAAAATGTCAGTTAAATATATCATATAGGAGACACACATAGTGATATTTGAGAAGTGAAATGAAGTTTATTGGATTTACAGAAAGTGTGCAATAATTGTTCAAACAAAATCAGGCAGGTGCATAAATTTTGGCACCATTGTCATTTTATTGATTCCAAAATCAATATCAATCAAAATCAATCATCACTGTATTGTTGTGATTAGCGTCATTCCCTCCAATAATTAACATCTCTGTTTTATCTGTGTTTACAGACAAGTAGTTCTCATCCATCCACTCCTTTAATTCACTATCACAACTAATTAAAGACAACATTAGAGAAACTTCATTTGATCTAAAAGAAAAGTATAATTGGGTGTCATCTGCATATGAGTGAAAATTAACATTATGTTTCCTAATGAGAGATCCCAGTGGAAGCATGTAAAGTGAAAACAGTAAAAGTCCCAGTACTGAGCCCTGTGGGACACCATATCTCACTTCTGTGTATAATGATGGAGTACTGTCAGCACATTTCTGTACATATTGGAATCGATTTGATAAATAAGAACTAAACCAAGCGAGCACAGTGCCTGTAAGTCCAACATCATTTTCTAGCCTGTGTAGTAAAATAGAATGGTCAATGGTGTCAAATGCTGCACTTAAGTCTAACAACATAATTACAGTGGAGTTTCCTTCATCAGATGATATCAGAATGTCGTTTACAATCCGCATTAGGGCCATTTCTGTACTATGACCAAAGCGGAAACCAGACTGGAATTTCTCAAATAAATTATGATGTGTAAGGTGTGACTGAAGCTGATTGGTGACTACTTTTTCAGTATTTTAGAGAGAAAGGGTAAATTTGAAATAAGTCTATGATTATTAAGTATAATGTGTGTGTGTGTGGGTCTAGGTCTGACTTTATAAGTAATGGTTTAATGACTGACACTTTTAGTGCATCAGGTACTGTGCCATGCAGTAATGAACTACTGATAATGTTTAGAATAGGCGCTGCAAGAACATCCATTGCCCTTTTTACTAGTTTTGTTGGCACTGGATCTAGGGAACAAGTGGTGGGTTTCATTTTAGAAATTAAAGTTAAGACTTCCTGCTCAGTTACAGGATTAAAATTACTAAAGTGCCGAATGCAATCTGAGGCAGGGTCTGCTAAGCTAGTATGTGGTTTGTACTGTGATGCTGAGATCTGGGATCTTATATTTTTAATTTTTTCATTGAAGAAGTTCATAAAGCCTGTACTGCTAATATCTGTTGGTATTTTGCACTGTAGATCTGAATTCCCATTTGTTAATATAGCAACTGCTCTAAACAGTACCTGAGGATTTTTATTATGGATATCTATTATTGTAGAATTGTATTCTGAGCGAGCTTTAAAGAGAGCTTTTTTATATTTTTTAACATTCTCTGTCCATGCAATTTGAAAGACATGTAGCCTTTTTGTTCTCCATCTGTGCTCCAGTTTTTGACACTCTAATTTAAAAGCTCGAGTGTTTTCATTAAACCAGGGAGAGTTTCTATGCGCTTTGATCACTTTTGTTTTAAGGGGAGCCACTGCGTCCAGAACATCTCTGAAGGTCACATTATAATGTGATGTTAGCTGATCTAAATTGTTTTCCACATTTACATTTGATGTTAACTGATCTAAATGGTTTTCCACAATTACTCTCGACTTACTCAAAGTATATATAAATTTTGAAGCAGAATTACAATCTAGATGTTGCACTGTCTTTGTTTTAATCTGTGAGTGAGTTGGTAAGGGCAGGACTAAATCAAATGTAATTAAGTAGTGATCGGAAGTAACTTCATTTAATGAAGTAACATTTAAATTTTGAATTTCAACTTTGTAAGTTATAATTAAATCTAATGTGTGGTTATGACTCTGAGTTGGACTGACAATCTGACAAAATCCTACTAAATTTAACAAATAAGTAAAACATTTGCTAAAAGTGTCAGTTTCCATATCAATGTGTACATTAAAATCCCCCATCAGTACTACGTGATCATAATTCATAGCCAAATCAGATAAAAGGCTGGACTTATTAATATTGATTTGCCAGTATCATCTCTACAACCCCATCAATTCATCCACCTAGTTTCTAAGCTGATTGTCCAGTTCACTGCCACAAGGTCCCAGTGCTTATACATATTTCAACAATACAAGATCTGCATCGTTAAGCAAGTGGTCACATGGTAAGTCACTGGCAGGGATTGTGGGTACAAATCCAGTGCAACAACTGGCAGGCGATCCTTTTGTAAATGTAATACTTTAGTGGAACAGTGAGGATAACACAACACAATACTACTTCTTTTTATTTGTTAATAAAGACAAAGTATGTAAGACCTGCGGAGAGTTAAAGCTTTAAGAGCTGATCTTGTTTTCTCATTACTGGGACCTTTTTTTTTTTCTTTCCTTTTCTTTTTTTTTTTTTTTTTTTACGAGGGCCTAGTCTCTTATCTTTATGTCAGTGGTAAAGCTATTCAATTCCCTTAACAGCGCTTGAATCTTAAGCTACTCATTAGCTTCTACTATGTTTGGATTCTGCAGCCTCAAGATTACTGAAATATTAAGCAAAGACCGTGCAATAAATATCGGTGTAGGGCTTTACAAGTGACCCCTGCAGCAGCCATGCTGTTGTATAAACTGAACAAGTATACTCTAAAGACATGGAGATTTCAAAGGTGGTTTTGAGATTTCCACCTTATATTTTTGATTATGCATTATTTCAGGAAGTTTATTTTAAAAAAGAAATTAGAAAAGTTTAGGTATGTTTTATAATTTAGTACATTAGAACAATATAGATGAGAACAGGCCATTCAGCCCAACAAAGCTCGCCAGTCCTATCCACTTAATTTTTCCAAAATAGCATCTAGCTGAGTTTTGAAAGTCCTACTGCCAATTACACTACTTGGTAGCTTATTCCAAGTGTCTGTTATTGTCTTTGTAAAGAAAAATCTCCTAAAGTTTGTGTGAAATTTACCCTTAACAAATTTTCAGCTGTGTCCCCATGTTATTGCTAAGCTCATTTTAAGGTAACAGTCTCGATTCACTAGACTAATTCCCTTCATAATTTTAAACACTTCAGTCACATCACCTCTTAATCTCCTTCTGCTTAAATTGAGAAGGCTCAGCTCTTTTACTCTTTCCTCATAATACATCCCCTGTAACCCTTTAATCAGCCTAGTTGCTCTTCTCTGGACTTTTTCTAGCATTGCTATGTCCTTTCTGTAGCCTGGAGACCAAAACTGCACACAGTACTCCAGATGATGCCTTGTGAGTGCCTTATTAAAAGTGAGCATAACCTCCTTGGACTTGTACTGTACACATCATGTTATATAAGCTAACATTCTGTTAGAATTCTTAATGGCTTCTGAACACTGTCAAGAAGTTGATAATGTCGAGTCCACTACGACTCCTAAATCCTTCTCATAAGATATACTTTCAGTTTTCAGACCTCCCATTGTGCATTCAAACCTAACATTTTTACTTCCTATGTGTAATACTTTACATTTACTGACATTAAATTTCATCTGCCACAAATTTGCCTAAGCCTGTATGCTGTCAAAGTACCTCTGTAAAGTTTCAATGAATTCTTGATTATATTCCAATCTACCTATCTTGGTATCATTTGCAGACTTAACCAGTTTGTTATTTATATTCTTATCCAAAACATTTATATATATTAAAAATAGCTGACCCCTGTGGGACACCACTCTAAACATCATCCAATTTTGATAGGGTTCCTTACACCATCACCCTCTGCTTCCTGTGTCTAAGCCAATTCTGCACCAATCTACACACCGCACCCTGAACTCCCACTTCTTTTAGTTTGATGCCCATCCTGTCATGTGGCACCTTATCAAATGCTTTCTGAAAGTCCAGATAAATAATCTCATATGTTCCTCTTTGATCATATCCTGGTGTTGCTTCCTCATAGAATTCCATCATGTAAGTAAAACACGACCTCTCTCTTCTGAAGCTGGTCAGTAAAACTCCTGATCCTGTCATGTGTTGCTCATTCTTATCCTTAGCAATTCCTTTCATTAATTTACCTGTAATACACATTGCTTGGATCTGCCTGGTCACCCTTTTCATATAAGGGGATAATATTTGCCATTTTCCAGTCCTTTAGAATTTTCCCACTGAATTCCTAAAAATATGCATTAAGGGTTTATATATGTATTCGCTAACCTCCTTAAGAACTTGAAGGTAAATATCTGTTCTATTTCAGCCTATTTAATCTGAGCAGCACTTCTCTCTCTACAATTTCCAAATTACTCAGTACCTCCTTAGCAGGTACTTATACTCACACTTATACTCACAGTTTCAAATATAATATAATTATAACACTGATCAACAATTTTTTTTTTCAAAGTAAAATCTTTTAGTATTTAATGTGCTGAATCGAGATATATTTTTAGAATCTCTCTATTAAGTATGTACGGTTTTTAAGTGACATGCAATTTTAATGTGAAAATATTGCATATTTAAATGCTTACTAAAATGTCAAGCTTATAATCTAAAACTTAGTTGTTTTCAATGTCCTGCATTACGTCACCTAAACAATGTCTCTCTTAAGAGTCCAGCAGTAGTCAGCCATCGTACTGGAACTCCGCTTGCCTTAAGCAAGGCATTCCAGACTTTTAGTGAATAGTAGCAAAAGGCTGCTACATCACTTATTTTATACTTAGCTCTTGGAAAATTAAGAAAACCAGGGTTAGAAGATCTGTGGTTACAAGTAGGAATAAAATGGGAGATGTGCTCAGATTTTCATGTCCAAGTGAGAGTCCAAAAATGAATCTTCAATGACATATCACACTCTGTTTAATATAAATTGAGAAGGTCACTCAGTATTTCAAGGTAATTTTCAGCATTACAATTTCCCAGTTTCTGAATTTCATTGAGCTTTTCTTCAAATTGCTTATCCATCCATTATCCAACCCACTATATCCTAACTATAGGGTCCCGGGGGTCTGCTGGAGCCAATCCCAGCCAACATAAATGGTCAAGGTCCGGCTTACTTGTCTGAACTTATAACGACTTACAAACCAGAGTGCACATTAAGATCTTAAGGTGCCGGTCTGCTTATGATTCCAAGGATTAATAAAATAACAGTGGGAGGTTGAGCTTTTAGTTACAGGGCCCCTAAACTGTGGAATGGTCTGCCTGCTACTATAAGAGATGCCCCTTCGGTCTCAGCTTTCAAATCTTGGCTGAAGACTCACTACTTCAGCTTAGCACACCCTGACTAGAGCTGCTGATTAACTGTACAGACTGCATCTCTGTTGTTAGTCATCAGCACTAAAACATAAGTAACATGATAGTTATAATTTGTTACTAACCCTCACCTATTCTGTTTCTCTTTTCGGTACTCAAATGTGGCACTTGGTGCCACAGCCCACCTGCCAAGTTGTTTCGACTGTCTAAGGTAAAGTCATCCCTGATGGAGGATCACAGGAATCGTCGGGTAGAGGGGTCCTTTCATTAGATTGGCTGGCCCAGTGCTGTCTCAGCTGTGGAATGTCCAAATGGTGGAGGCAGCTTAATGGCTGAGGTCTCCAGGACTCTAAACAAATCCAAATCATATTATGTGATATCATCTACTGTTAAATTCTGCTCTGCACTTATTAATATTTTTATTTTTATACTGTATTGAGGATTACTTCTGTTCGGTTCTGTGTATTGTATTGTATTGACTCCCTTCTTTTTGACACCCACTGCACAACCAACCTACCTAGAAAGAGGATTCTTTTTGAACTGCCTTTCCCAAGGCATTTTTTCCCTACAAGGTTTTTTTTGGGGGAGTATTTCCTTGTCTTCTTAGAGAGTCAAGGCTGGGGGGCTGTCAAGAGGCAAAATAAATTGTATTGTATTGTATTGTATGTGTACTATGTCTTTGTTGAAGTCTGAGAATTTTACCAGTTCTAGTACTAGGTTGTTGTACCGTGTTAGCCATTATGAATGTAGTAAGAAGTCAAGCAAAATGACTAGGGAATCCCAGTAATTGGGAGCCTGGGATTCCTGGACATTTTTCATTCCTGCATTGCTGGGAATGAAACTGCTGTAACTCCCGGGAAACCGGGAATGGCCAAGCTCGCATATGTAGCGTGTAAAATAATTAAGTAGCACAGTTTTTTGGCCCACGGTGTACTGTGTTGCCGATTAATTCAGTCAACAACAGACCAGCAGCTAAGACTGAGCACAGTGGACTGGGAGGAATCTGCACTCTGCAGCTCACAAATGCCAGGACGGGGCAGACTTCATTGACGTCTGTCAGACAACAGCTTTGAACGGCAACTTGAAATTGTAATGCGTCAGTCTGTTGCATCCGCATTATCTGTGCCAAGAAACTTGGTATCACAGAATGATGACAAGAAACTGGATGCATCAGTAAAAGCTGAAATGGCGGTGTTTCAGAGCAACGGCAAGCACGGGCGTTGTTTAGAACAAGTGTATCAGTATTTGATGACTGTGCCGCCTACTTCAGTGGAGGCAGAGCGTGCTTTCTCAGCAGCTGGTGTACTCTGCACGAAGGTGCGCTCTCACCTGGATGATTGCACGTTGGACACATTGTGCTTTCTACGCTCTTATTACCGCAACTAACTAGATACATGTACTTATATGACAGCATGAACAGCTTGTAGATAAGGTTAGTCTTTTATTGGTGTCAACATATTGCAGTAGTTTTATTAAAAATAAGTGTCGGTCATTCTAAAACTGTTCACATGTGAAATGCCCATGCACTGTGTCATCCCAGGGAGCCCGGGATTCCTGGGAATGACATACGGGATTCCCAAATTCCCGGGAATGGATAAACCCGTCCGGGAATGGATTCACCAAAAATGACATCTTTTATTGGCTAACTAGAAAGATTACAATATGCAAGCTTTCTAGGCAACTCAGACCCCTTCCTCAGGCAAGATGTAATTACAAACTGCCTGAAGAAGGGGCCTGAGTTGCCTCAAAAGCTTGCATATTGTAATCTTTCTAGTTAGCCAATAAAAGATGTCATTTTTGTTAACCAGTTCTGGTGTGCTTTTTATTGCCTTCATGGCAGGGTGGTGCAGTGACCAAGACACAAAAGGTTGTTGGTTCAGTTCCCACCTTTGCATCACTAACTAAGTCACACACCTGGCTGATGCTCCAATTGTAAATAATAATACAAGCGCATACAGAAAGTATTCAGACCCATTCACTTTTTCACATTTTGCTATTATGCAGCTTTATGTTAATCTCATTTAAATCAATTTTTTCTCTGCATAAAGCAACACTCAATGTCCCAGAATTAGAAAATGAAAATTAGAAAAGATTTTAGAAATTTTTTCAAATGTATTAAAAGCAAAAAAAAAAAAAACCTAAAATGTTACATTGGCACAACTATTCAGAACATTTAATCAGTACTTAGTTGAAGCCCCTTTGGCGGTGATTCCAGCCTGGAATCTTCTTGGGTTTGATGTGGCAAGCTTTGCACACCTGGCTTTGTGGATTTTCTGACTTTCTTTTCTTCAGATCCTCTCAAGCTCTGTAATGTTGGACTGAGACTATTGGTGGACAGATTTTGTTTCAGGCCTCTCCAGAGATGTTTAATTGGGTTCAAGTCTGAGTTTTGGCTGGGCCACTCAAAGACATTCCCAGTGTAATCCATAAGCCAATCCTGTACTGTCTTAGCTTGGCACTTAAGGTCATTGTCCTGATGTAAGTTAAATGATCTTCACTTCAATCTAAGGCCTAGTGTTCTCTGGAGTAGGCTTCCATTAATTATATCTCTGTATTTTGCCCCATTCAACTCTCTCCCAGCCCTCACTGGTCTCCCAGTCCTTGCTGCTGAAAAACAAGCCCACAGCATGATGCCGCATCCACAATGCTTCACTTTTAGAATTGTGTTTTGCAGATGATGAGCAGTACCTGGTGTCCTCCAGACATAATACTAATCTTGGCTGTTCATCAGACCAGAGAAACTTGTTTCTCACAGTCTGATAGTAATTTAGATACCTTTATGCAAACTTCAAGTGGACTTCCATATGTCTTTTACTTTGGAGAGGTTTCTGTCTGGCCACTCTGTCCTAAAGCCCAGATTGGTGGAGTGTTACATTGACGGCTGCCCTTCTAGAAGTTTCTCCACTCACCATACAGGTTCTCTGGAATACAGCCAGAGTGACCATCAAGTTTTTGGTCACATCTCTTACCATGGCTGTATATGATTGCTCAATTTGGCCAGGAAACCAACTCTAGAAAGGGTCATGGTTGTTCCAGACTTCTTCCATTTAAGAATTATGGAGGCCACTGTGCTCTTGGGAACCATTACATCTGCAGGAATTGTTTGTAGCCTTCCCCAGATATAATCCTGTCTCTAAACTCCTTCAACTTCATGGCTTGGTTTTTGCTCTGATACACACTGTTAGCTCTGGGACATCCTATAGACAGATAGGTGGCTTTTCTAATCATATCCAGTCGATTGAATTTGTAACAAATGCACTCACGCTCAGAGAGCAGCAAGTTACACACTCTACGGCTATGCTGGAGCAAAGTTCTGACTCGGCCACACCAAATCATACTTACTCTTCCTCTCTCTCCACTCAAGCTCCTCGGTCAACAGACAAAAACAGGTAAATTAGTCAAAGATAAAGGTTAAGTAAATGTAAAATTAATATATTAACAACGATTTATTTTTTGTATAGCCCAAAATCACACAAGAAGTGCCATAATGGTCTTTAACAGGCCCTGTTTTTTAACAGCCTCCCGGCCTTGACTCCCTACAAAGACAAGAAAAAAACTCCCAAAAAAATGGAAGAAATCTTGGGAAAGGCAAGACATTTTTCCAGGATAGGTTGGGCATGCAGTGGGTGTCAAAAATGAGGTAAACACAATATGATACACAGAACATGACACAAGTAATCCTCTTCACAGATGTAGATGGCCAGTCTATCATTGCCACCTCAGGAATACAATACAATAGTATAACAGTGCTAGTACAAGTACAGAGCAAAATGCAAGAGTAGATTATGTCACATAAGAGGATTCCTATTTGTTCAGAGTCCTGGCGACCTCGGCCAAAAAGCTGTCTTCCACCTACTGGCCAGTCCACAGCTGAGCCAGTACTGGGCTAGCCAATCTGATAAAACGATCCTTCTACCTGATGATTCCAGTGCTCCTTTATCAGAGATGACATTTCCATAGGCAGGCAAACTACTTGGCAGGTGGCACCAAGTGCCACATTTGGGTACTAAGAAGAGAAGCAGAATAGGGGAGGGTTAGTAACAAATTATACACACCCTGAATTTCTCAATCTTGATGTAGATACAAATATTTACAGTGATAGAAAGGGAAAACCTCCCTTGTCTTAATCATGAAACATATATAAATTAAAAAACGAAAAACAAACATCCATATACACACAAAGTCAAATGTGAAAACACGTTAACTGCATAGATTGAGAATGTCCCACTTGATGAAGTGACAGATAAAGAACCGTTCAAACAGGCCAATTCTGAAAGGTGAGCCTTAACAACCTCACCAGTGAGTCCAGATGATAGTCCCACGGCCGTGGATAGTAGATGATGAAAAGTCGGTTAAATCTTACTGAATGAAAAGTGATGATCTGTTGTTCAATCGATGAAATGGTAGCAGTGTTTGTTATGATAAGTCTATACTTTTTTTTCGATGTTTCCTTTTCTCCCTTTGCTCTTGAACTGCATAGTCCCATCTTTTAATATATGTAACCCAGAACTAACAGGAAACCCCCACTTCCAAAAAAGGCATGAGTGCCGTGATTGGGGATGTCCTTTAAGATGCAGAGGGGAAGCTCTTCTTCAGGTATGTACATTTTTATACAAGAAAGAGGTCAGACAAACACAATACTTAAAAACTGTGAACAAACACAACTGATATTTCATGTTTCCCCGCTACAAATTAAACACCGGTAGATGCCAAAGAAGATTAAGAATCATCTCAACGGCGATCAATAGAATGTGACGCACCTGAGACAAGCTTCAAATGCCACAAGTCTGAATTCTTGTGTTAATGGAGTATTCCAGTTTTTATATTTTTAATATAATACTTTAATATATAATTTAATTTAGTTTTCACTTTGTCATTTTGGGGTATTGACTGCTGATATGGGAAAAAAATAATCTAAAAGATTTTAGCACAAGGCTGCAACATAACAAAATGTGAAAAAAGTGAAGTGGTCTGAGTACTTCCTCTATGCACTGTAATTGAAGTGTAAATGTGGACCATATTGGACAGGTGACAACTAAACATTTAATAATTTGCCTGTCATAAAGGAAATGAGAAGAATACACTTTTGTGTATAACAAATTTAGGATATGAACAACATAACATTCTCAAACCTATTTAATCCAATTGAGGGTTGCAGGAGGCCGGAGCCTACCCAAAAATGTGGTAATGTTCAACTATGTTGAAAATTTTTTGATTTCTCACATTTTAATCCCCAATCTGCAACTGAATATCTCAAACATATATAGAAGGAGGAAGGGAGGTTTTCATGATGGAGGCAGCGGAGACTTTTTGCCCAGTTTAGAAATGTGCTTCTCTATCTTCTAGACAACCAACTCATATTTTCATAGATGCAGAAACATCCACTGACTCTTCACTCCTCTAACAATGTCAGATGAGGTAAATACATAATCCTTCTTCAGAAGGAAAGATTAATAAATTAAAGATATAAATATATATGATCATCTAGTGGGAGTCATTGCATTAGCACACACATGCTATGAAACAAATGACTACTGATAAGTGTTCCTAATAAAGTGGGAGAGACAAAGGCATTATTACTATTTATGGTATGCCATATATATTATTAATTTACATTTTGTAAAGCCTAAGGAAACATAACATATTAATATAATGTAAAAACTTCAAAAGTTTCTCTTTCAAAGATTATGTTAAGAATGCAATTATCCGTCTGCTGCGTGTATTTAAAATCTGTTTCTCTTAATACTTTTGCCATAATTAGAGTGGCTGATAACAACGAGATCCACCAAATCACAAGATGGTATTTAAAGCAAGAGTGATAAAACCACATAATGATGGAGAATGTGCTGAGCAGAGACAGATGATATATTCTTATACATAGAGAGGTGGAATGCTCAATAATTTGTGGACTAATTCCTTTTTTTGAAGCAGATGTGATGTGTTTTTTGTTATCTGCAGCGTGAATTTTGTAAGTTCTATGACACTTGTCACAAACTCGCACAAGAGCCATAACAAGGTTTGGGGTAGCCATCCGTATATTGTTTTCCTGGCTGCTAATTTGCAAAACAAATGATAGCTCTGATGTGCACAAACCAGAGTCCAAAACAGAAGTGAGGGAATAGGGAAAAGGTGGAGGGTGGCTTTTAAAGATCAGTATAGGAAGTGACGTCAAAGGGTCTTCAACCATAGGCACGGCAACCACGACATCAAGGGGGCCGGAACTGGAAAGGTCGTCATCCATAGGTTCGGACCTGGAAGTGATGTCAACAGGGTCAGGCACAATTTCAGGCAGAATCTCCCGTGAATGGTCTGCAGGAAAGTGAGAAAAAGAATCAGTGCAATCTGCCACATCCCGGTCTGATTCGGAATTGCCCTCATTCAAGCCCTTTAGCTGCCTCCCATGTGCACTTGTTTGACACACTTTAAACTGGACTCCTTGAACCCTCACACTTTATTTAAAGCTGAAGGGAGGCTCACGAAAGAAAATGTCAGTGCTCTGTAGTCATGTCAAAACCAGCACCACAGAGCTCACAACTCATTCTTCACAATAAGCTGGCATTCCCTTAGAATTGCTCGTACATGTCATCTTTAGTATCCAAAATTACTGCATTATATTTCCCAATAAAGTAGTGCCACATATTACAGCTCAAAACTTCTTGAAGGACAGGAGTGCCATTTCATTTAACAATCCAGAGCACAAGTGTGGCTACCCGATCTGAGTCCCCTGCCCGATTTGCCCTGAACATACTGTAAAGTACTTTGAATTTTACGACATTGTCGAATCTATACCAGAGGTGTGTTGAACTTTAAGACATTATGTGATGGTTCATTTTAAATTGGGATTGTAATGAAGTTGACTTTGTCTGTACTATATTTGGAGATTTAGTTTGAAAAACAAAACATCTTTTGTAGTTGACAATGTCTTGGAAGAATATGATTAACAGAAATTTAATTCTACTTTATGAAAGATAGGGTGAAGTGAATTACAGTGTGTGTGCGTGTCCCAAATCATTTTTATAATTTAAAGTATAACAATTACATTATTATTTCTTCTTATTATGACTGATAGTTAGGAAAATACAGGGCTATTGAAAATGAAAGAGCAGATTTAAAAAATGTATTTCAATCAAATAGTATACGATAGAAACACATTCCGCACATCACTGGATAGAGGAAAGATCAAAGTTTGGTCCTATGGTCCTTGAGGTTGCATACACTCAACATTAGCACCATGTGTAGCGTGACAAGCACCAAAACCGTAGACCATTTCTTGCCACACACGAGTCAACAGGTCCCTAGTTACTGAATTCACAGCTTCCTCAATTCGATGTCACAAATCTTGAAGATTAGCACGCATAGGTGGAACAAACACTCTTTCTTTAATGTACCCCCATAGATAAAAATCACAGAGGGTAAGGTCTGGAGACCTGGGAGGCCATAGACAATGAGCAAAACCTTGTTGTCCACCTCTTCCAATCCATCGTCCTGGAATGGTGTCGTTCAGGTAACGCTGGACCTCCAAGTGGAAATGAGGTGGGGCACCATCTTGCATGAATGTCTGGTGTTACCTGAATGACAACATTCCAGGACAATGGATTGGAAGGTTCCACCCATGCCCATTAATCTTCTTGACTTGTGCGTGGCAACAAATGGTCTACCGTTTTGATGTTTGTCACACTACGCATGGTGCTCATGTTGAGTGCATGAAACCTCAAGCACCATAGGACCAAACTTTCCTCTATCCAGTGATGTGCGGAATGTGTTTCTGTCTTATACAGTTTGTTTGCAATACATTTTTTGAAATCTGCTCTTTCATTCTGAATAGCCCTATACTATGTGACAAAATGAATTCAATATAAATGTTATGATTTTGAAAATTTGTGAAATGAAGTACGTCTCACTTCCTGCCAAATCTGTGCCATTCACATAAGAAGAAAGATGTTTATTTCCTGTCTGGAAGCATTTTCATGCATTCATTGTGCACGTTATTGCCTGTCTTTAATATTCTAATGGGAAATTAATCACCAAAAGTAATTTCAAGTAGAATAAATGGCTTCCTAAGTAACTGTGGGAACAGATTGGCAAGTGGCAGCTTTCCATGTAGTGAGCTTTCCTGTGGAGAAAATGGCCATGACAGTGCATTTTAAAGTGTGTTTATGTGGATCATATGCAGCATCTCACATTTTTAAAAATGTGCAAAATACCACACTGGTCCACAGTGATTTAATAAGTCGTATAGATAAAAATAGATTTTAGCGATGTGGTACGGATTACATGCCTTATGCAGCCACAGAGAACAACACAGGTAAACACTGAAGTGTGAAAACGAGGCTTTAGGGAATATTATTTCTTATTTCCTACCCAACAAAAAACACTTTTAAACCCTCCAAAAACTCTTTAGTGAATTTTTCATTGCCTACAAAATGTATTTTAGCACAGTTGCGCAGAACTGTATGTAAGTTAAAACTTGCCTGTTTCGCTCATCACTAATTATGAAGTACAACTCCTTGGTCAAAGAGCTCACAAGAATTTAGATTCACAGAGGCAAAAAACTCTTCACTTTACATTCAAATAAAAATAAGAGGGTCATGTGTCACAAATAGAGTGAGGGAAATGCATGACTAAAAATAAAATGTAGTGTTATGAGGTGAGACTCAGCCCTGGATTTCTTGCTTGAAAGGCAAATGATTATACTATCATAGCAAACTGTGAGGTGCTGCTTCTATATTGATGGATCACACGGAAGAATTTCATGTCAATTGTTCCAGCCTTGAGCTGCCCCTACTTCTGCCTTGGGGACAAGGGGGGACTTACAGTGAGAAGTACCTGTACGCCAAAAGTGCCTCTCTATTATAAAAAAAAAAATCTTGGGAGGGAGACTAGGGAGACAAGATGTGATCTTCTAAGCAAACAATTTGACGTCCCGCGAGAGACACTTTAACATCACGTGAGACAAGGCAGTGAAACAACATTTAAAACAAGTTCACGGACATCTAACCTAGAAGTTGTTGGAATGCTTTTGGCAGACACACTTCATGTACTCCCAGCTCTTAAAACAACGACAAGTGACAAGCAGAACACGCAGCTTGAAAGCAGCAGCAAGCCAGCAGATGATCCCGCTTCTCCTTCGTATGCTTTAAGCACCACCCCCCTTCACAACGCGAGTGGCAGAGACACGAAGTGGCAAAAGGACAGCTGATGTACAGGCTTTTAAATGATCAACGCGCAGTGCGACAAACAGAACACGCAGCTCGCCAGCAGCAGGAGCAGAAAGACAGCAGCTGATCCGACGGCATCTCCTTAGCGAGTGTTCCACCCCCCCCCCCTTCCCCCATACGGGGGGCGGCATTAAACGTCCAGCGAGAAAGAGATTTAAGCACGCCCGGGTCCGGAAATAAAGGACAAGTATTGTTTTTACAAAAGTTTTAAAGTAAAAATGAAAATGATGCATATGTAACAATTCCCATGAAAATAACAATCTCTTTCAATTGTATATCTGGTAACCCAAACACGGGGTGGGTGAGCAAAGTGAGCAGGGGGCAGAGCCCCCTTGTGATTTAAAAAACAAAGCTGTAAATAATGAACAAACAGACAAATAAACGTTGTGCCTTATAGATATAAAAGGAATGCTAATAATAATAAAAATAACCTGCTACTCTTCCTTTATACTGTCCCTCTTATTATCATCAGAATCATGGGCAGCTGATGTCTACCCTGGCAGCATTATGCAACCCCAGATGGAGCATTAGTCCATCAAAGGCATGGTCACAAAGGAGGAGGGACCCAAAATCTTTGGAATCAGTCAATAGAGAGGGAGTAGGGTGAAGGTCTTCAATTGGCCACTAGGTATTGAATGCCTACAGTCAAGATAATCAGTCTGCCAACCGGCATACTTTAGAGCTGAGCGAGTGCGTATTTATGATGTTTATTCTACACTCGTGTATGGGACTTGGCGAAAAAGCATGCCAGGTCAAACTGAACATCTGAAGACAATCATGATCATGTTATTTTGACAATGACATAATTTTTCATAAAGAATTTGTTCCCTGTGGACAGTCTGTTAGACAGAAATGCATCTTATATATAATTGTCTACGCTTGGAAGTGTTTGTGTGTCTGTCTGTCCGGCCCGGAAGTGCAAGGCTACAGCATGAAGCTCAAAGAGCTGGCAAGGCTGCCCCAAGTTAACGAGTCAGAAGAAGAAGTAAGTACGAGGCTACAGCATTAAGCTGAAAGAAAGCGACTCTGTTAGCAAAATGAAACCGCCAACCAAAGACAAACGAGAGAGAAACTCACTTAGCTGCTGATAGATAAGTGGGGCGAGCACGTCCACAAAACAAAACCACCAACTCTGTATTTCAATCTTCCATCCATCCATCCATGTTCCAACCCGCTGAATCTGAACACAAGGTCACAGGGGTCTGCTGGAGCCAATCCCAGGGCACAAGGCAGGAACCAATCCTGGGCAGGGTGCCAACCCACCGCAGGACACACACTAGGGCCAATTTAGAATTGCCAATCCACCTAACCTGCATGTCTTTGGACTGTGGGAGGAAACCCACGCAGACACGGGGAGAACGTGCAAACTCCATGCAGGGAGGACCCAGGAAGCAAACCCGGGTCTCCTAACTGCGAGGCAGCCGCGCTACCACTGGGCCATTGTGCCACCCACATTTCAATCTTTTTCCTTACAATTTCAATAGTTTCTAGAAGCCTGGGCTTTTTACAGCACGGGCTTACACAGCTAGTCAGAAATAAATGCTGAGCCCAAAAGTGGATTTTGCACCATGACAATACACCTTAACACATCTTTGACTTAGTTAAACAGTTTTTGGCCAAAAACAAAGTGATTGTTGCTTTGCTTCCCCTATATTTACCAGATCTCACTTCCTGGGACTTCTTTTTGCTCCCAAAATTACAACTGATGAGGTGGAGATAAAATTACTGGGGGAGAAGTCCAGGACACAGGGGAAAAAAAAGATGAGTATGGCAAATATTTCCTGGAACAGGAAAAGCACTGAGACCAAATGTGACTAAAAGTTAACTACTATAGGTTTTATACAGTAATAAAGTTTTTTTTTTTTTTAACAATTCCGGAAATTTATGGGTCCCCCTTCATATTTCCTAACACTTACTCATCTAAAGGCGAAAGTTGCCAATTAACTTAATATACATGTTATCAAGGCTGCTGTAGGAAAAACCATTGAACCCTGAGGAAAGGCAACATAAATTTGAAAAGGAACTCCCTGGTCCTGAGATTTAGAAATTCAGAAATCGGGAGCTGTCAGGTTAACCACTATGTCATTATTCTGACCATTAGTAGTAGTATTAGTAGTAACTGTAGCAGTAATAGTAGTATTGTTATTATTAATAATAATGTTAATTTTTTGAGATGAAAAATTTACACATTGTGAGTCACTACTTGTTACATAATGTTTCTACAATTGAGGGAGTAACAGAGTCCTATAGTGAGTTAGAACTTTGTGGTTGTAAGCTTAAGATACTGTTTTCTTGGTGAGGATGCCCTAACCCCATTTAGGTGGTCTTTATCTTCCCCAATAACACATTGAAGCATGTCTTGGCTAATGCCAATAGATATAATTCATCCAGTGGGTTTTTAGCACTACCTCAGCCACCTTTCTGGTAGACCAAGGGCCAACCCAATTTATCTTAGACGACCACTAACAGCCGAGGAGCAGTGGCTCTGTGTCATGTCTTTCCTACAGTAATTGTTCTGTACAAAAACAATAATCTTTATAGTTTTCATATTCCACCATTTACAAGCAGCTTGTAAAGGAAAAATGAGGAAAATTAATGTTAGGCATTGCTTCCTCCTAAATGAAGGGTCATTATGAGAAGATTGCTTTTGAAGAACTTCATCCTCTTTAACTTGTGTGTGTGTTTGTGTGCACCCGCAGCAAATTAACCTTTGTCTCATACGCATCCAGACTTTCTCCATTTTTAGCTAACCTCTCGGCTCATTCCACAGATATTTCCTGAGGAAGACACTTCAGCCAGAATTAGTCATAACATGCTGATGCAGCAGCCCCTGGGTTTTATGGTCTTGCCTTCCATATTTAATCCTCCAAGATAAACTTCAGACATAAGCCATTCACAATATCCAGTCATTCATACTTAGTCTTTTTTATCATTGCCCTGCATGTTTAAATAACATTATATTTATCGTTCAAAAGTACACCACATTTTAAATAATTTGGTGTGTATTAAGCACACTGGTTACATTTGTTAAACTATAATTAGAAATATAAATTCAGTTTAAATTTATTTGTATTTTTATTCTATACTTGGCAGTAGATAGGTTTAGATTTCCATACAGTTACGCAGAAATACCAAAACAGAAGGCTAATATATAAAAGTATATGTTATCATAAATGAAAATAATTGCTAAATATACATCCAAGTGTCTAATCTAAGGGTTTAGGTTATTTTATTTTTTTATATATGTTATATCAACTAGCTGTGCCCCAGCTGTTCAATGCATATTGTGCATGAGCACATATATAATAATCAGTGTGTAAAAAAGACTGGGAATGAAACTAACCACAGAGGCCACCACATATTAAAATAAGATGCAGAAGGGGAGCTAAGGGTGCACAGCTATTCACAAAATTGTTTTCCTAGAAAGTCGAGACATCACTCAATCTGGACTCCCAGGTGGCACAATTAAGGCGGACCACCAGCCTCCACTTAACAAAGCCACAAACGCTGGCCACGGTGAGCCTTGTGGCTTCAGGTCTCAACATACATCACTTGCACATTTCAAACCCAACAGTCTCCAGGTCTACCTGCTCATTTTGGGAGAGTGCCACAAACAATAGACGAAGTAGGAGGGATTGAAGGTTTAGCAGGGGGAATCTGTGCATCAGCTTCATTTTTACACTTTTTCTACGTCCATGAAAATCTTTAGAAGTCCATGGAAACCCCCAGGCAGTGAGCACTCATCATAAATGTTCATTGGACCAGAACTCTTAGGAATATGATCTTAGTGAGTTGTGGCAAGTTGTAATGTGCATCTGTGACCTCGAGTGACTCAGTCTTTAGAACATTCAGCCCAACAAGCTCATCCATCCTAATTGCCTTGATTGTTGAAAATACCATCAAGTCAGGATTTGAAGGACCCTAATGTCCCTCTGCTTACCACACTACTTGCTAATTTATTCCAAATGTTTATTCTTCCTCGTATGTAGACAATTTTGTAACATTTGGGCAAAATCTGCCCTTAACAAGTGTTCAACCATGTCCCTGTGTTCTGGTTGCTGAATTTATTTTAAAGCAACAAGCTGGATCTTCTGTAACAATTCTCTTCGCAATTTTAAGTACTTCAGCCATATCACTTCAGAATCTCCCCTTGAGATAAACTGAAAATTATGTTCAGCTTCGACAATCTTTCCTCATTGCTGGAATCAGCCTAGTTGCTTTCTTTGGACTTTTTCTAGCGCTGCTATGTCTAATGTATTCATAGTGATCTGTGACTTGTCACATCAAAATCAAACAGGTTTGATTATGTCTTAAGTTGTAGGAGCAAGCCCCCTGTGTGTGGGTCTGTGTGTGTATTTGTGTGTGTGAGAGAAAGAGAGAGAGAGACGACCATCAATGAGCACTCAGCCTGAAGTACAAGGCATACAATGCAGCTGCAAGGAAGAAAGGAGAATGGATGTTTTGGATCATTCAAAAGAAGAAGTTTGGTTCATCTGTCTAAGGTCTCGTGTTTGTCACACAACAACAGTGGAAAAGGAAAAAAGGATGGGCTCAGAGTGCAGCTGAACTCACCACACACAGAAGATATAGTATTAGAAAATTACAAAAATTGTGATGAGAATAGTCCATTTTGCCCAACAAGCTCCTCAATCCTATTCAACTAGATTGTCCAAGATATCATCAAGTCCATAAAGTTCTGCTGTACATCGCAATTATTGATCATTTATTCCATGTGTCTGAGGTTCATGTGAAGAAAAATTTTATAACAACTTTTTTCTTATACTGCAAAAATCCATATATACAAACTAGACAAAAAACTTTAAATGGGAGTTATTTTGCTTTTATTTAGTAAAAATATCTGCTAAAAGGGTAAGCAAAATGTACTTGATAAAATTTCTTATAGTAAGCTAAAAAAATCCTATACATGATTTTTTTGATAAGTCAATAATTCTTACAGTTAGGAAAACAAGATATAATGTCATAATATAAATACTTTTCACTTGCCAACATGTTTCCAACTGTGTTCCTTGTTGCAGAATTTATTTTAAAATAACAGTCTCGATCCAATGCACTACTGTAATTCCTTTCGTAACTGTGAACACTTCAGTCGTGTGTCCTTTTAAACTTCATTTGCTTAAACTGGAAGGTTCAACTACTTCAATCTCTCATCATAGCTCGTATCTCTCAGTGTCAGAATCAGCATATTCGCTTTTCTCTGGATTTATTCTTGTGTTGCTATATCTTTTTTGTAATATGAAGACCAAACCTGAACACAATAGTCCAGGTGACACCTCACTGCTGTATTTTATAATGTAAGCATAACCTCCCTTGACTTGAACTCCACACCTTGTGATATTTAACCTAACACCCTATTAGTCTTTTTGATCACGTCTGTACACTGTCTGGGTGAATATAGAGTCCACAGTGACTCCTAGCTCCTTCTTATAAAGCGCGGGTGGGCTAAGTCAGTCCTGGAGGGCCGCAGTGGTTGCAGGTTTTTGTTCCAAACCAGTTGCTTAATTAAAAAACAATCCTTGTGAATAATTAAATTTCATGGCTTGTTTGTGCTTTAACTCTGCCATGTCAGGTCATTCACATATCCTAGATGTTTTTTTCCATTCTAAGGATATCATCCAAATGATTTGAAGTCTAAAACAGATGAGTTATTCTCAGTGCATCAGTTTTTTCTCTTCACTTTCCTTCCAAGTATTTAAACCCAATAATGCATTACACACAGGTGTAAACTGAAACAAGCTAAATGTAGAAATGCTGGTTTCTTTTGTCATTTGCATCTTATTGCTAATAAGGAGCAATTAAAAACCAAGACTACAGCTGTTTAAGACTAAAATAAGCAATAAGGGTTCAAAATCTTAATGAGCGAGACAACTAAAGTGAAGCAGAAGTTTTACTTGAGCAATAAGTGCTTCTTATTAAGCACCTGGGTTAGAACAAAAACCTGCAGCCACTGCGGCCCTCCAGGACTGAATCTGCCCATCCTTGTTATAAAGTGTACTCTCTTATAAAGTGTACTGTCAAGTTTCAGTCAGTCAGTTATTTCCCAACCTGCTATATCCTAACACAGGGTCACGGGGGTCTGCTGGAGCCAATCCCATCCAGCACAGGGCACAAGGCCTGCAAATACAATAAAATTGTAGAACAATTTTCTTTAAAATGTTTTAAAAAAGCAAACTGAGCATAATGCTATACATAAACAAAACAATAAAGTCAAAATTCCAATTCAGACGTTGGCCAGTTGTGCCAATTTATAATCCGCCTTACATACACTATGCTGGCATAAAGGAATTTTTTAAAATCTGCATCATTCATCAAACTTTACAAAGTGAATCAACTGATAAACAGGACACTATATGGGGTATGTGAATACCCCTCCAAATGATTAAGCTCAGGTGTTTCAATGTTAACTCAAGCACAAAGCCATGGAATCTCCAGTGGCAAACATTGTCATTAGAATGGGACACACTTAAGAGCTCAGTGACTTTAAACGTGACACTGTGATTGATTGACACCTTTCACAAGTCACAAATCAGTATGTGAAAGTTCTAATCTGATAGATCCACCCCAGTCAACTGTAAATGCTATTATGGTGCAATGGACCAACAACAGCTCAACAATGAAGTGGCAGACCATGTAAACTCACAGAACATAGCTGCCAAGTGCTGAAGTGCATAGAACATTCGTTTTGATGATCCTCCAATACATCACTCACAGCAACGTTCCCGACTGTCTGAAAGCAACATGTGAGACAATGACTTCATGAAATGGGTTTCCATGGCTGAGTAGCTGCACACAAGCCTAAGATCTCCAGGCGCAATGCCAAGCTTTAGTTAGAGTGGTGTAACGTAAAGTGGAATTGGACTCTGGGGCAGTGAACTAATGTTCTTTGGAGTGAAGAATCACACCTCACTATCTGGCAGGCTGATGGACGATTCTGAGCTTAGATGATGCCAGGACAACACTTCCTTCTGGACTGCCTAGTGTCTTCAGTAAAGTTTGGTTGAGGATGTATTATGGTTTGAGGCTGTTTTTCAGGGTTCAGGCTAGGCCCCATGAATCCACTGAAGGGTACTTTTAAACTTACATCATACAAAGATATTTTACACAATTTAAAATTTGTGTAAATTTTAAATTTTAAACCATGTTTTGCTTTGTGGTGGCAGTTTCGGGGAAAGCTGTATTCTGTCTGGAGCATGGCTGTTCCCCTGTTCATGAAGCCAGATCCATACAGACATGGAGGAACTTGACACAAAGCCCTGACCTCAACCCTATTGAACACATTTGGCATGAACTCAAATGCTGCTAGTGAGCCAGCTGTTCTCATCCAACCTTAGAACCTCCCTTCACAAATGCTCTTTTTGGCCTATTGGGCACAAATTCCCACAGGCATATTTCAAAGTCTTGTAGAAAACCTTCAAAGAAGAGAGGAGGCTGTTATATGGGATGTCTAAGGAGCTCATATAAGTGATGGGCAGGTGACCACAGACTTCTTGTCATATAGTGTATCGGCCACATTTGATTTTATATAGTGTATTATATAGTGGGCATTATTATAAAGTTCTTTGTAATTATCCTATACTTGGATGAATTGGGAATACACACACCACGGCCAGCCCTAGAATGGTTAGGCTGGTGTTGCAGTAGCAATGTGATTATTTGGGGAAGGGGGCAAGGTTTTTGTTACAGATAACAGTGATTGAAGAGAAGAGTGTGGTCCCCCTTGATGGTTCGAGACAGCAATAGAACAGGGGGTCCCCCTTGATGAGTCAAGCAGTGCAGTTTTCAAATAACACAAACATTAATTTAGCAAATTTATACAAATTAATAGCCCTCCAGGCACCTCTCTAGAACCAGCCCTGGCACACACTGGCCTTTATATACTCAGTTAAATGGCATCGCCCCGGGGTGGTTGTGGGTAGGATTGTTGCAGAAGCCGCTGACGCAATTGTTACAAAATAAGTGAAGAATCAAAATGGCATAGTGGGTTAAATACTAATAATTTGCAAAATTGTTAAAACAAATGAGAGAAAAAGAAATAAATGTCATAATCAGATTATATGGGTCAAAAAACCTTTAACTCTTTACAAAGATATCCCAAAACTAAATAAGAAGGCTCCATTAATTGAAGACAACAATCATAACACCAGTAATGTTTAGATGTCTTAGGGAGACGGAATGAATGTTCTTCTTGTGGAAAAGCATTCATAATATTAAATCAAACCAAATTTTATGTTGTCACATCTCAATATTCTGTATATAAAATCCAACGTCTACTCACTCACGCACCAACCTCAGGGCGTATCTTACCTCCGCTTAGCTAGCAAATGAGAGAACTACTTAATGGATTTAGATCGGGCCTTTTTCTAGAATTTGCTTCAACATTCCGGTACGATTTTGCGACTTCTCTCATCATGCTAAGAATCATACTTTTCTTGCAGGAGTGATATATTCACACTAATCAGAGGGAGAGGCTGAGGGCCGAGGGGAGAGGGAAGCATGATATCAGGAGTAGGGAGCCGGGCAGGGTCCTCCTTGCTGTCCTGTTTCACTTCTATGCGGACAGAGCCACTGGGGACATCTAGTACAGTTAAGCACACAGCTCAATATGTAGTGAAATGTTTAGTTGCTAATCTAGAAATCTCTGCATTAGAAGAATATAAAAATACAATAAATGACAAGTACACAATTACAATGGCAGCAGTAGCATTACATAAATATTGTAAAAATATATAATAAATATATATTTTTTAATATATGCGTACAAACACATGACTTACAAGAACTGACAAAGGAATCATACAGCTCCAGACAGTGTCCTCATGTAGAATGAAGACGGACTGCGGACAGAGATTCCTTCTCAGTCTCTCTGAGCTGATCTTCAGGCAGCCGTAGTGTTTCCCTGGCCATGCCACAGAGACGAGGTTGCTGTTGGGATGGCTGGTATCACTGACAATTTTCTTTGCAGTGTTCTTACATTGCTTGATAAAATTTTTCTGAATTTGGAGCGTGCACACTCAGTGATGTGTTCAGCTGACCATACCCCTCTCTGCAGAGCAATGCGGCCCTGCTGCTTGCTGTTCCTAAACCAGCCAGTAATACTTCCTGTCAGGACACTTTCAATGGTGGAACAGTATATGCTGTTTAGTATCTGGGATAGCAGCCTAAAATTGCTGAGGCATCTGAGGAGGTAAAGACATTGCCTTGCCTTCTTCACTAAGGTGTCAATGTGCCCGGATCAGGTTAGGTCCTCTGTAATCCCTAACCCTAACCCTAACCCTAATCTCTTTTCACCTGAGTGCTGTTAATTCTGAAGGGGTGATAAGTGCCTCTGCTATTTTATACCAAAGTCATTAACCAACTCCTTTGTCTTGCCGATATTCAGATGAAGACTTTTGGCCTACCAGCAGTGTGACAGACTCTCCATTTCATGCAGATAGGGTTGGTGGATGTGCAGTTTTTACACCAGTTTTAGAATATATTTGAAAGATTGTGTTGGGGAGAAAAATGGATTTGACAGTGTGTGGGTTTTTGTGTTGTTTTCAAAGGATACTATATGTGTGGCTGCCTAATACCCTATACTTGTCCCCCACCCCAGGTGCCTGCAGCAACCAAACTCCAAATAGGATAAACCCCAAACTCTGACACCCAATCCCCACCTCATCGAGGCTTTGACAATGGAAAAACTCCCAACGAGGTAGGCAAGTGAACGGCATCATTCACTAGACTGGTCCCCAGTGCCATTAGGTGGGTTTTTGGCTGTCACTGGGCTGGAAGTATTGCCAGTACCTGACAACCCTGCACTGAGGTAAGTCTGCCCATTGTTGTTAGAGATTTGATCCTCCGTAGCAATTTTATTAATTTGGTTTATTCCTTTATTCAGTTAGGTTTTTGAGGATTCATTAGGATTCATTCCAACTGTTTACAGATACTCTTTTGCCTTATTTAGTACACTGCTCCCTGCCAACTACACAAACCTGCTTGCACTCTGAAGATCATTCATTCATTCCAATTATTCATTTATTTTATTTTCCTATTGCTCTTTTTTCCTTGGATTTGGTTCTAAACCTTTCTGGCAATGTTTGCTGGTAGGTGACAAGATGTTGAAGTGGTTGCTTCACTAGGCTGGTGAGATTGTTGGTTCAGATTCTCACATCATCACTCAGTGGTGTTCTCACATTGATTTTTTTTTATTCTTTTCTTCATGGACTCTGATGTCCTCCCACATCTCAAATGGTCTCATTCTTGTCTATCACCCAGCATTCAATATCTGGCTTTGTTAAATGAATGAGCGGTCATTATTGATAAGCATCACGTTACACTGGGACTGTTTCTTGTTCAGTGCTATGAGTATATAGTGCCTCCCATAGTACATTGTGTGTGTGTGTGTGTGTGTGTGTGTGTGTGTGTGTGTGTGTGTGT
>JANRMT010062857.1:15912403-15962469 GCA_026402145.1 Polypterus bichir lapradei | reverse complement strand
TGTGTGTGTGTGTGTGTGTGTGTGTGTGTGTGTGTGTGTGTGTGTGTGCGCACGCACCATTAACGTTACAAAGCTCATCAGATTTGTGCTGTTTAAAACCAAACAGAGACTCTTTTTATATTTTCCACAGCATGTACTCTGTGTGTCTATAAGTGAAAAATGTACTTAATGAATCTGTTAAATGCTTGAACCTGTGCTTCCCTATTTAACTGCTCATCTTGATGTCATTTGGACTAGCACATTTTAACTACAGATTAGATCATATGACATTTTAAATATTTTATTTTGTTCTCTGATAACAACCTACATATAAGAAGTCTTATTTTATGAACCAGATATTTACTCAAGACTTTTTATCTGTTCAATGATTTTGGGACCTTTAGATAACGTTAAGCCTTAATGGTGTTCAAAAGAACATACCATTTATCTGTGTGCTGACTGGTGTAAACTGAAATGGTTTTGAACATGTTATGTAAATGAGCCTATTTTAGACCATTGCCTTGTTATTTTAGTCAGTCTGTCATGCTGCACTGAACATTGCGGCCTCACCAGCCCGGGGTAAATAAAAGACATCCATCCACAGATTCATTTATAGCGGTGACAAACGACTATTTTTTCATTTAGTATTTTCCCTAATAGTCCTGCCAGCAGGGGTTGAACCCAAGTCAGCATTTTGAAAAGCGCAGCACCATTTGGATGTGCTACCAGTCAGTGCAAGTGCTGGCTCTAAGGCTAGGGATCTGTGCCAGCAATTGGAAGGTTGCTGCTTTGAATCCCATGAATGCCAAAAGTGATTCCACTCCATCAGTGGACCTCCAACATGTCTGAATATGTTAAACTATTTTAAAAGAAAATTGAAATGACATATAGAGAAAAATTAAGATACATTTTGCATAGATTTTATTATACTGTATATAGAGAAACAGCAATAATTTTTCACATATAATTATTTATAAGCATCAGCTAGACAAGAATATAGTATAGACGCACTGATAATCCGTGTTCTAATTATTAGTTTAATATAATTACGCCATGAAAACCAGAACCATTGTAGTGTGCAAGTAATAGGTGGGGATGTTTTCTGCGCAGAGCAAGAACGCATTCAGATTGATAACAAAACTAAATTATAAATTGTAAATCAGTTGTTTTGTCTTCTTAGAAATTATTATTGCTGTAATGTTTATGTTTAGTTTTGTTATTGCCTTAACTGCTGTGTCTGATGCCACCACAGGACAGTCTGAAAATTATGTTTGAAGCATTTGTGGATAAAAATCTGAGAATTTGGCTTTTTTCATTCATGAGTGATATTTTTGTGAACCCTGCTGCTTACACATGAATTGTACTGAGCATTTTGGTCAATAATGCCGCCCCCAAAAATGTGCCGCCCGGGGTGGACCACCCCCTCCACCCACCCCTAACTACGCCACTGCACTCCCTTGAGAATGGCCTTTAACCTGCAATTGCTTCATCCTGGGTATGACATTAACCTGCATCCTGCCCTGCAATCAGCTCCTCCAATTTGCACAGAGAGCTTGGAGGTTGGTGGCAGGATTGGCACTCCAGCCAGTGTAAAAAAAACTCACCCTGTTCAGGTGTTACATGACTGCGCTCGGGTCCTAATTTGGGATCCTGCGATGGTTCGTTGTGTGGTGGATGTGGCAATGCCCTGTATCAGCGCATACTCCCAACCTCTTCTCTCTTTCCTAACAGCAGCTTTGGCAAAGTGGTGAGGGCAGCTGCTTGACATGAGTTCAAATCGCAGTCTGTTCACTGTGTGTATGATGTGTCTCCATTGGTTTTCTATATTTGTTCTTGCAACTCTGAGTTGGCCTGCTAAGTGCGTGTGTATTCTGCAGTGGACTGGCCTGCAATCCAGGGCTGATGTAACAGATTAAAATCTCTTCTAGCTTTGTTTCCAGCCCTGTATTGCATGGAGTGGTATTAGCTCTTAGAAAACTAGAAAGTAATAAAGTGGGTCCAATACTGGGTGGATAATTAAACACACTTTTATCTCTCTTTTATAATCTTCATGCTGTATCAAGATGTTTTAGAAACACTACAAAAAGGCAAACACTAAAGTCAAGAGCCATGTTGTTTTCTGGTGTTTGGGCATCCAGTTTAAACAGGCTGGAGCATTTGCCCTTTCTGTTCTTGGCTCCACCTCGGCGTCCAAAGATATCCAATCAGGGTGATTGACAAGCACAATGCCTGCCTCTGGAGGAGCTGCCTGGCTGTCTAGGCTGTCAGGAACGTTTTTCCAAACCAAGCAATGTGCTTGACATCATGTACCTGTCAACTATACCTTACAATAAGTTAATCCATTTTAAAAATGATGTATGTGCATGGTCTGTCAGTCTGTAACCACAAAAGCCCAAGACTGAGCTTTCCAGGATGCCAGGCAGACGGGGTGAATGAGAGAGACAAAGAGGAGAAAATAGGAGACGGACATATATATAAAAAAAAAATCATAAAACAGATCCTATTTCTTACTGATTAACATACTTTCAGGTTGGGAGAACTGAAGTGGACAAAAAAACAGTCAGTTGACAAAGAAGAGACAAGTGAGCCACAAAAGAGTTGGGGCAGCCACCTGTATATTGCTTCCTGGCTACAATAGAGTGAATTGTTCGGTAGATGTAAGTACAGTTTTGAGTCCACAACAGTACTGTCTTTATGAGACAAAGATGGCGGTTTTAAAGGAGAGGACAGGAAGTGAAGTCATCAGGGTCGAACCAGAAGTGACATCGTTAGGGCCGGGACCGGAAGTGATGTCCTCATAACCAAGCAGAATTTCCTGTAATCGGTCTGCAGTGGAAAAAGAGAAAGGGTTAATAGACTCTGCCCACCCCAGGGTCTGACATGAAATCACCGTCATTTAGGCCCTTTAACTGCTGTGACACTGTCCACTTGGTTCAACTACAACATGAGGATTAAGACCTGTAAATTACAAATGAGGAACGCATGTGTTTGTGCATTTTTTGTCATCATAAAAATTATTAAAACTAGGATTCTGCTCATTCATTGCCCTTAATTTTTTACATTTTTTTGTTTGTGTCTTGAGAGCTGATGCCTTTTAAAACAGTGAGGGATACAAAGCAGACAGCAAACAATTATTACTTCTATGCCCATGGTGGGACTGGGCTTAACATTGACTCACAGTTTTTAGGCCTGGGTTTAAATTCAGTCCTGGACTGAAACTCTGCAGCCATAGGCTTACAATAACTTTGCATTTGGTTGACTTTGGTACAACAACGGAATTTTGTCCAGCAGCATTTTCCTTCAACCTAATCTGTTCAGGTTTGTGAAGGCCAAAGCAACATCAAGCTGAAGATTGGAACCAACACCTTAAGGGTGCAGTCAATTAGACGCTATGACCATGCAGACCCCGACCTGGGACATAGGTAACCTAACAAGCACGTCTTTCAAGTTGGAAAAGCAAACCATTACCTACTGTGTTCCTGAGAGAGCACCAATTCTAAGGTGTATGCTTCAAAAATGTCCATCAGGCTACCTTGGAAGTTTATAGTGAAATTCTTGGTGGGTTATGAACATCCTTAACAAGAACTCCAGGACCTGCTCACTTCACTATGTCCTTTCCAATGGACCAGATACTAAAGCTGAGAGCCAAATTCTACTTTGGCTCACCATCAGGTATTACAGGTGGTGGGGTCCTGGTTGGCTGTGAATAAACATCTGTGCCTACTGCTTTCAGATGAGACACATAAAATGTAGGATGGACATTAAATGAGTTCATTCATACTTTACGAGAAGGAGAGCAAATGGAATTTTACAGTGCATTCAGTAAGCATTCAGACCCCTTTTCTTTCTATATATTTTAGTGTGTTAATTTTAAATGGATATATTTTTCATATTTGCTCATTAACCTACACTTAATAACCCATCATGACACAGTAAAAACATATTTTTAGAAAGGTTTGTGATTTTTTTTTAAATCAAAAGCTAAAAATCTCTCATTTATAGAAGCACTAGCTGTGTAAGCCCATGCTGTAAAAAGCCCAGGGTCCTAGAAATTATTGAAATCGTCAGAAAAAAAATTGAAATGTAGAGATGTCAGGTAATTGAAAGGAATTACTCTGGGCATCCCTCTCCTAGGAGGTTTTGTTTTGCCGACGTGCTCGCTTCGCTTGTGCATTAGCGGTGAGAGGAAAAGTAAAAGGGATACCCTTGAGTGGCCCAGACTTGTACCCCCATAGGGTACGTGTGGAGTGACCTGAGGATGGCAGTTTACCGATGCTTCCTATCCATTCTAACAGAGCTTGAGAGATCTGTCAGGCAGAATGGGATAAACGCAGGTATGTAAAGCTTAAAGAGACTTACCCAAGAAGACTCAAAGCTGCAATTGCTGTCAAAGGGGTTTCTACAAAGAACTGCAGTAATGAACTAAATACTTGTATATGAATAAGAGATTTCAGTTTTTGATTTTTAATGAATTTGCAGACCTTTCTGAAAACATGGTTCACTTTGTCATTGTGGGATATCAAGTGTAGATTAATGGGCAAAATGTCAAATGTACCCATTTAAAATTAAATTTACAACACAGAAACTTTAGGGGCCTAAAGACTTTCTGAATCCACTGCATCCAGGTGTTAGTTTGCAGGTCAGATTGCACAGATGAAAGTCTAAAATACTGGGTCTTCTCCCCATTATATACTTTAGCAAACACCACCTTTCTTTATCTGAATCTTGGCAGGGTCTCCAGCTTTTAACATGTCCTCCCAAATCATTTTGCTGATCTGCCTGAGATAACTAAAAATATAGGGAATAAATGAAACGGTGGAAAAGAAAGACAGCAGAGGAAGTTTAGAGCCATATTGGCACTTAGAAGAGGAGATGCTGGTGCTAGTGGTTTTATGAATATTCCTTAAGTACTCAGCAATAGGAAGAATAGCTTTCCAATTGGTCTGAAAAGAATCCATATTACAACGCAAATGTTTTTCTTATTCTTGATTTATGACTTCAGCCTGACCATTACTCTTAGGATGATAGCCAGATATTAAATTCACTTTAGTTTCCAGTTTAGCACACAAATATTCTCAAAGTTGGGAGACACACTGAGAATCTCTGTCTAACATAACTGAAATCAGGAATAGATTTTAATGAAAACACATCACTATATACAGTACAGGCCAAAAGTTTGGACACACCTCCTCATTCAATGTGTTTTCTTTATTTTCATGACTGAAGGCATCAAAACTATGAATGAACACATGTGGAGTTATGTACTTAACAAAAAAAGGTGAAATAACTGAAAACATGTTTTATATTTTAGTTTCTTCAAAATAGCCACCCTTTGCTCTGATTACTGCTTTGCACACTCTTGGCATTCTCTCGATGAGCTTCAACAGGTAGTCACCTGAAATGGTTTTCACTTCACAGGTGTGCCTTCTCAGGGTTATTTAGTGGAATTTCTTGCTTTATCAATGGGGTTGGGATCAGCAGTTGTGTTGTGCAGAAGTCAGGTTAGTTGGACGATCATTTATTTTTCAACAGGACAATGACCCCAAACACACCTCCAGGCTGTGTAAGGGCTATTTGACCAAGAAGGAGAGTGATGGAGTGCTGTAAATGGTCATGAAAATAAAGAAAACACATTGAATGAGGAGGTGTGTCCAAACTTTTGGCCTGTACTGTATATAAAATCCAACATTTATCTGTCTGTATGTCTGTCCGCTTTTCTTTTTTCGAGAATTTGCGTGAACATTCTGGCACGATTTTCTCATCGTGCTAAGAATCATAGTTCGCTTGCAGGAGCGATATATTTTGCAGCATAGTTTGCTTGCGGTACCAAATTATTTGTACAAATTCAAGAGAGACACAGCGGGCCAAGAGGAGGGGGCCGGGCCCTGTTCACTCACGTACCAACCTCGGGGCGTATCTTACATCTGCTTAGTTAGCGAACGAGAGAACTACTTAATGGATTAAGATCGGGTTTTTTTCTAAAATTTGCTTGAACATTATGGTTGATTTTGCGACCTCTCTCATCGTGCTAAGTATCATAGTTCGCTTGCGGTACCAAATTATTTGTGCAAATTCGAGAAAGACGCAGCGGGATGAGGGGAGAGGGGCAGGGCCCTCTTCACTCATGCCCCAACCTCGGGGCGTATCTTACATCTGCTTAGCTAGCGAACGAGAGAATTACTAAATGGAATTATATCAGGCTTTTTTCTAGAATTTGCTTGAACATTCTGGTACGATTTTGCGACTTCTCTCATCTGCTAAGAATCATAATTCGCTTGCAGGAGCGATATATTCGCGCTAATCCGAGGCAGAGGCTGTGGGCCAAGGGGAAGGGGAAGCGTTCCCTTTTGAAACCTGTCCACTACCAAAACTTTGGAATAGTCCCATGATGGTGGTAGATGAAATTCATTAAACCTTTCTGCCAGAAAATGTTAGGTGAAGGAATGAGATAAAAAAAAAAGTCCAGGAGGTATATGAATTCAAAACTTAGCCATTGTACATGTCTGACAAGCCTTAATATAATTCTTCATATCCTCCTTGGTCAAATTCCACCAAAGGTGCTGCTGACTGAGTTCTTATGCTCTATAAATATCTGAATGGCCAGGTAATAGAGAGTCACAGCCCAAAACAAATGTGCTAGAACTTTCTGAATGGCCAGCTATTAAAAGAGCTTTGATACCAACCCAAAACTCGATCTCTAATTCATTAAGGTACCACAAGTAAACCATTAGGTGTTTTTTACTAGCTGTAAAATATCCAATGGCTCATCATTTTTATAGCAGCCATGAATCGTTCAGCTGGAATTATATCGGCTCTGGTTATCGCTCTCTATCAGGTAGCTCAAAGTGTTCAGAAAAGGCGCCACCTCTAACATTTTTATATCCAGCTTTATAAAAGATTATAAAGTTGAAACTGCTAAAAATAAAGTATACTCAAGCTCTCAAATGGTTTTCAAAGACACCATTTTTATGGTCTGTAAAAATAATGAATGGTAGTTCTGCTACCTTCAGCCAATGATTCCATTCCTCAAGTGCCCTTTTAATATTTAATAGTCCTTAATTAGCCGCATCATAGATTGTCTTGGAAAAATAAGCATGTGGATGATGTTTACCTGTGCAGTATCTGAAAAAAATGGTGACCAAAGTCTCTGCACTCAAGGCATTGACTTCTACCTCAAAAGGCAGCACACTCCCTGTGAATCTAAGAATAAACCTTTATTTTAACAAATGTGTTTTGGGAAACTAAATAAATTGCTCAGAGGACTTTTTTTTGTTTGCTTTGTTACAGTGCTAAGAAAAGCATTCATCCCTTTGGAAGTTTTCACATTTGATTTTCAAGCATCACTGGTTCACAGTGGATTTAACAGAAAAAGACTAATTAATGTCAGTGTGACCATATATCTCTGCAAAGTGCTCAAGAAGTGAACAGAAATTGTGGACAGGGTCTTAACCTTATCATAGCTGCTGTAAGTGCCACATGGGATGGACGGTCATCCCGACCAAGAGAGGGAGATCATTCCTTACCTGGATGGGAGGCTCCAAGTGGACAAACAGGCATCCTGGCCAAGAGAGAGAAAAGTGCCATACCCAAAAGAGACTCTCCAGGTGGACGGACGGACATCCCAGCCAAAGAGGAAAATTCCTTACCTGGACAGGAAGCACCAGGTTGATGGACAGACGTCCCAAGCGGACATATTGGTAGTACCTTCTCTCGCCAGGAAGAAAGGGAAGAACTGTTTGGGAAGGGATGTTTGTTTTCCCAACAACAAGAAGTAAGCAGCCCTGGATATCAGTGCCCACTTGAACACCAGTAGGGAATACTGGGAATTGTAGTCTGGTAATGCAGCCCCGCTGGAGTCTGTGAGTGTCACAAGAGAGCGCTGCAGGGAGATGCATTCCTTGTTATTTTGGATTTCCATATGACCCAGAAGTGATTCCAAGGTCACCAGAAGTACTCCCAGGTCCTCAATAAAAGGGACCACACTGCCTTATCTAGGTGAGTCGGAGATGAAAAGCAGGAAGGCAACACTTGACTACAGGAGAGGAATGTGGTAAAGAGAGGAGAGGAGGAGAAAGAGAAGAAAAAGCAAATAGTTTTGTTCTTGTTTTTACAAGATATTTGTAATAAACACCCTTTGTTTCTGTCTTCTGTGTTCGTGTTTGGGGTTTAGGGCCCACTGGTGCCCCCTAGCCATCCCACTGCTTACTCTGTGCTATTCTGTTTGGACTCAGAAAGTTGAACCTTAAGTGTGATGTCAGACCAACTCTTAACCCCTTGTTGCCTAAATGTATTTACAATTATATAAAGAAAGAAAAGTGTGTTTTTGCTGTTAAGCAAATGATAAATTAAGGGGAGATTGTTAATTTGAATATAGCACACAAGCGAACAATAACCTGGCATGTATTTTTATCTTAGCACAACTTTCCTCAAATTTGAACAATTTCTCGAAATTAGCTGCCAAAATCCACATCCACGGCCACACCAACACTTCGCTTCCATCAGGTGGATGTAGTTTCCACTGTGACTACTAGATGGCGTGACCAGTGCTTCCAATATGATCCTTGGTACATATCGAATACGTATCGACTGGCATTGACATACGCCACCTCGGCTGCATTCAGGCTGGAAGCGGTTTGTAGCGATTTTGCGACAATCGCCAACAAGGGGTTAATACAGGCCCAACAACCATTAAATATTAATTCATTAATTTTCTAAACCTGTTTGCTGCACTACTGGACTGGGGGGGGGAGGCAGAACTAGACGATGGCCTTATGTCTAAAACTTTCTTACACTTAAAAATGTGAGGAAGGCATTACTCATGCAAAAGTCGGGATTTATAAAACACAAACTTGGTGTGAAGATTGGCTTAAATTTAGAGCATCTGTAAGTCCTAGGCACGGTTTTCTGGGGCTGGACATTTTAGTAAATCCAGGTAGCGGGACAAGTGAACTTGGTTTGCTGTGCATTTCTATGATATGTCAGTCACATGTGTGTTCAGTGTTGGTAATATCACCTAAAGTATTCAGTTAATGTTAATTTTTGTATATAAAAAAGGAAGTGCTGTGTACAACATAATTGGCATTGGCAGCATTAGCTGTTTTAGGGGATACCGCCAATGACAGCCAACACCAGAAACAAGTTTTCAGGGATCACAATGATTTTTTGACTGGCTTATAAGATGATTTAGCCATCTTAGAGCCATCCTTTTGGAGTTACGTGCCAAGCTGGAACCTGCATTATAGGGACCATCACACAGAAATCACATGATCCCTGTTCTGTTAGAATATTAGAACAATCTGGATGAGAACAGGCCATTCAGCCCAACAAAGCTCTCCAGTCCTATCCACTTATTTCTTCCAAAAAAACATCAAGTCGAGTTTTGAAAGTTCTTAAAGTCTTACTGTCCACCACACTACTTATAGGTAGCTTATTCCAAATTGGGCACTTGACTTTGGCTGGATGATCAGGAATCTCACAGACATCCCTGATCTGTATCATGTCATCTGTATGGGATGGTAAACTTAAGATGCTTCCCAGATACGTATAATTTCCTTATGGTTAGTGTGAGCAAGCTGAGATCAAAAGGCAATTTGCAGTGATTTCTGATTTTTCTAATGTTATTGGCACAATTCACTTGTAGTAAAGGCACCTTCACAGAATGCACTTTCACTCAGTTAATATACAACTAATAGATGCTCAAATGTGTCTGAGTAATGCTGTGGTGAGTTGGGCACCTCAAGTTCACATTCACTGAAGTTTCATTTCCTCTGTTCTCTAGTTCATAGTAAAGATGTCACTCATGAATATGGCAATTAGATCATGAATATTCAAAAGAGGCGTTTTTAAGCCATACCGACAGAAGGTGATGATGATCCTCTATGCGCTAATTACAGACTTATAAAAGAACTTGACATTGGACATGGCGTAAGTAAGATTTTATAAATGCTACTTTTTTTGTGTGTACGCCATTTTTGCCTTTCGAACATAAGTACAATTTTCTGATGGAATCTAAGCAAGGTATTACACATGAGGCCCCTGGATTGGACGTATGAAATTAAAAAATAATAATAAAAAAAGCAAAAATTAAGACGTGAAAAATAACAAGATCTCCATTTTCGTGATTCTTCCTAAGGAAGCAAACACTTTTCATTTATAAAAGCAGACTTCCATGCCCTCCTGAGATTGCTCATATTTTGAAAGGTAAATTGACTAGTCATTCTATTCATAAAACGTCTGGGAAAATAATTTAGCAAAGTATGAGGCATAATGCTCACTTTCTTATTTATAGTTCTGCATGTTCAGAGACAGAGGCAGGCCTCATATGTTTAAAGATAAAGTATAATTACAACGCTCTTCTTTAAGCATAATTGGTATTTTGCAGGCTCCATACAAATTTTATATCCCAAAAACTATTTGTATAAAGCGCGTGCCGCCAGAGGACAGGGGTTGAAGTCAAGGTGACCCCAAAGGAGCTATTTCATTACTTTACAATGTTATAAAAGTTGTTTATTTTGTGGAGTTAATCCGTTCTTTCTAAAAGTTAGACTCAGCAGTTTGAGAGAGTTATTTTAGGTGACAAAACTTCACTCCTGAAAGGGTACCTTACTGGATGGTTTGATGGCTTACTTTTAAAAAAATAAGACACTTTTTAACCATTTTAATCTTAAAAAAAAAGGTTTTATTCTGTTTCACTGACTGTTAGCTAAAAGTCACTGAGCCTCAGTAGACTTCACGGATTTGCACCATTTCAATTTCAAATGAGAAAAGCAATTGAATAATTACAAAATTGCAGAGTTGCTCATTTTGTGTGATTTGTTTTTCTATTTTCAGTGTTATTAGCCCCCTTTTTTCCATTGTCTCACCACTCCTGACATTTTATTTTATATTATGTCATTTTCCATGCACTTCTTCCATAATTGGGCTTCTGTTTTTAAACCACTGCTACTTACTAAATGCATTCTAATATGACATTTGTATGCTATTATTATATATTATGTAACAAAAGAAAAATAATTTCTTACCTACTTTCCTACTCACAAATTGATTTTTCTTGCACTATTACCCATCTTTATTGAGCCAATTTAATCCAATTCAAGCCTTTGGAGGCCGGGGCCTACCCTAGTAGCATCAGATGCAAGGCTGACATGAGCTCTAGATGGGGTCCGAGTTCATTGCAGGTCACATTTGTGCAAACATCAAGCCATAGACTAGCTAGCTAGCGCTAGCTCCCTGGTTGGAATAAGTTCTTTTTAATTGCTGCGTTTTAAGTAACCTGAACCTGAATAGTGTCAGGGATGCCAGGGGTGACGACCCGGCCGGGACGCCCTGAAGGACCGGAAGAGGGTCTACGCCCGCCCTGGATCATGTGGGGGCCGCCACCATGGTTGCTTTGGGGGCCACGGGTAGAGGGCTTGGAAGCCCAACCCTGTAGGGGCCCGTGGTCACCGCCAGGGGGCGCCCCGATGCCTTGGGAACCCTGGACCTCAGTACTTCCGCCACACCAGGAAGTGCTGGGGGGAAGAGGAGCAGGGACTCCCGGAATGCTTCCGGGAGTACAGCCGGCGCTTCCGCCACACAGGGGCGTGTCGGCGGGTGATTGCCGGGGAGCACCTGGAGCATATCCGGGTGAGGATAAAAGGGGCCATCTCCCTTCATTCGAGGCTGGAGTCGGGTGGAGGCAGGACAAGGCAGGAGAAGAGAGAGTGTGGTGGCGGCCCGAAGAAGAAGGCATTGTGAGGCCAGGACTTTGGGGTACAGGGGTTTGTGTGCACTGACTTTGTAAATAGTTGGTTTGTAAATAAACGTGTGGTGGTGGATTACAACATGTCTGCCTGTCTGTGCCCGGGTAACGTTCACAATAGACATATTATAACGAGGTGATATCCCTCCCATAGTCACATGACAGTTAGAAATCACATAAGAGAAAATAACTTAGCTTTCTTTAATGACGATTTACGCAGCATTACAGACAAGGAAGCCAATGACAAGCCCATGTGTAGAGTCTGCAATTTTCGTAGCTGCGCTGAAAGGATTTTCAGGATTGGATGACGTAATCTTCCATCTGTCTGTCAGCTTCAAAGGTGTTCCAGGCAATGTTCCAAGGCTTTATACTCTTTCTTCATTTACAGGCCCTTACTTAGGTAAGTCATGCCATCCCAAACAAGGCAAAGAGAGGATTCAATTTCATGCTGACTCTAAACACACAGAAATAGTACAATGCCCATTTTCGTAGTTGTTCCTTTCATGTCTTCTAATGCTTGCCTAGCAGATCTAAATGATGAGCCCCTGTGTGCTAAATCTGGCCTTTAGCTGTACATGTGAAAAGAAGCAGATTTATAAAATATTTCTTGTACAGAGCACAGTGATACCTGCTTGCCTAATCTGCACCTCTTTGGGAGGTGGGAGTAAAACCAAAGTACACTGCAGACATTGTGAGAAGGTTCAAACACCCAACTGACAGATGCCTCGATCTGAGCTCAGGAGTATGGAGATGTGAAGCAGCAGACCTAACATCTGTGACACTGTGATTCCCACTGCCTTGTACTTGAATTCTGTGAATTTGTAAATATATATGGTACGCCCTGTATATAACAGTTCACTCAGTAATTCAGTAGACCTTGGGATGAGACTGAAATGTTCATTGTTGAGCATTTTAGCAAAGTATTTCATTTGTCAAACCACCTATCACTTATCAAACCTGTTTTTTAATCCAGTTAAGGAAAACTTGATTAATTCTCAGCAACATTGGGCCCAAAGCAGGACCTAACCCTGGATAGGATGCCATGTATCAATTCAATCCATTCATTTTCAAACCCACCCAGTCCAGGCCAAGATTATTTCAACCTGAGCCTATCTCAGAAAGAGCAAGCCTAGGGTAGAACCCCATCTTGAACAGGTCCAACCATTTTCCAAACTGCTTACATTTTGCAAGGAGTCCACCCTTCCTGAAATAAATTGTTTCTTGTACAGTGGATTCAGAAAGTATTCAAACCCCTGCACATATATTTTAAATGGATACATTTACTATTTTTGCTCATCAATCTACACTCAGTAGCCCACAATTGGTGGGGCTGGAAGGATATAGTTAGTTTCTGACTTGCACCCAGTTCTGCCGACATAAGCTCCAGCTTTCATTACATTTACATAATTTACAATTACTTATTTGGCTGACTCCTTTATCCAAGGCGACTTACAGTATTTATGATACAATTCGTTTAATTTCTTTTGGTTTTCCCGTTGGCACACATACAGGTCAAGTGACTTGCTCACACAATGTCAGTAGCAGGATCTGAACCCACAGCCTCAGGGTTTGAAGTTCAATGACCTTGAGGTGTGTGTTTGAGAATATTAAGTAATATAACACAGGGCTTCCAACAGTAGAGTGAGAAACAGTCTTTGCCTACTGAAGGATCTACACCTCAAAGAGCAAACCCTGAAAACAAAAAAAGTATATGATAAACAGAGAATACAGGCCTACAGTTTAGGGTAGAAGAAGCTTGCTTATTTGTAGTTAGAACTTGATGTCTTGGAGGGCTAAATTGAAGGCTCTGAGCTTGTGAGTGTCCTGATAAAAACCAAGATCCAGGCCTTTAATGACCTCTTGGGCACAGCCATCAGTAGTGTGTCTGTCTGTGGAGAGAGTGTCGGCCGCATCGACAGGTTTACTTACCTCAGCAGTGGCATTCGTGTCACTTGTGACTCATCCTATGAAGTCAGTAGATAGATTGGGAAGCATGGAGGTCATGATGTCACTGGAAAGGGGTGTGTGGTGCTCCCGATATCTCTGTAAAAGGACTAAGGTCCAAGTCTTTAGAGTCCTGGTGCTCCATGTTTTGCTATATGGTTGCGAGACATGGACGCTATCCAGTGACCTGAGATGAAGACTACATTTCTTCGGGAACTGTGTCTCTTTGGAGAGTCCTAGGGTACTTCTCCTTTGACTTTGTGTCTAATAAGTGATTGCTCATGGAGTCCCGAATGATACACATTACCTGCCTTGTGAGGGAGTGTCAGTTGTGGCACTAGGCCCATGTGGGTGATCCAACTGACAGGAACCTCTTTGCTGAAGATCCAAGTGGCTGGACCAAACCAAGAAGCCTCCCATGTAACATCTGGCTGTGGCAGATGGATGTTCATTTCCGGAGGGTGAGACTTGACCGTGTTGTCTCATTGTGTGGTGGGTGCGGCAATATGCTATACCAGTGCATGCTCCCTAACCTGACCTAACCTGATGTTATGTCTGTATAGGACTATAAGTAAATTCCAGTCAATCAAGACTTTACATATAGTACAGAAGAGACGAGCAAATGTTTTCTCAACAGATTTGTAAGGCAAGAGTCTAAATCATGGAGTATCATAAGATCTTCCATCAAACCCAAAGCCATAACTAGAACCAGAAGTTAAAATGAAGCAGGTAATTGAAAACTAAAAAGCACTCTCCCAAAGATTTTGTATTTCATTTCATTGCTTGAGTCTTTTGCGAGTTATCACTGTAATATATATTATATCTGTAAAAAGACCTTAACAGTGCTTCTGTTGGTCTTCATTATGTTTATAAAACATGAGCATATAGGTTACTCATCTCTCTGCAGTGTGGTATATTGACATGATGGTAAAATTACTTGTTAATATGAAGGATCCACAGGTCGTATACTGAAGTTTGGAACATCAAGAGAAACATGTGTCACTTAAGCCACATTGGACAATTCCAAAGTGAAGTTATTTTAGTACTGTAGGCTGCATTGCAGAAATGAATAAACACTTTAATGATGTTGCGTAAGGCACAATGAAGTGCTTGTTAAGGCCTTGTTACATAAGAGTAGATGCATTTTTACAGTACCTAAACTAAGGTGTCACCAAAACATGATGTCACAAAGGTTTGCAAAGTTGTTAAAAATTAAAAAACTGATTTCTTTCATTCCTCTAAGAATTCAGATCCATAATGCAGTACTTTCTAGAAGCCACGTTGGCAGCAATTAAAGCATTAAGTCTCTACAAACTTTGCACAACTGTATTTGGGCACTTTATCCTTTAATTCTGGCAGATAGTGAATCAGGAAGTGCAACGGATTAGTAAGGAGGAAGTAAGGACAGCTATAAAGAGGATAAAAAAATGGAAAGGCCGTTGGTCCAGATGACATACCTATGGAAGCATGGAGGTGTTTAGGAGAGATGGCAGTGGAGTTTTTAACCAGATTATTTAATGGAATTTTGGAAAGTGAGAGGATGCCTGAGGAGTGGAGAAGAAGTGTACTGGTGCAGGTATTTAAGAATAAGGGGGATGTGCAGGACTACAGTAACTACAGGGGAATAAAATTGATGAGCCACAGCATGAAGTTATGGGAATGAGTAGTGGAAGCTAGGTTAAGAAGTGAGGTGATGATTAGTGACCAGCAGTATGGTTTCATTCCAAGAAAGAGCACCACAGATGCAATGTTTGCTCTGAGGATGTTGGTGGAGAAGTTTAGAGAAGGCCAGAAGGAGTTGCATTGCGTCTTTGTGGACTTGGAAAAAGCATATGACAGGGTGCCTCGAGAGGAGTTATGGTATTGTATGAGGAAGTCGAGAGTGGCAGAGAAGTATGTAAGAGTTGTACAGGATATGTACGAGGGAAGTGTGACAGTGGTGATGTCTGCCGTAGGAGTGATGGATGCATTCAAGTTGGAGGTGGGATTGCATCAGGGAACGGCTCTGAGCCCTTTCTTATCTGTAATGGTGATGGACACGTTGACAAACGAGATTAGACAGGAGTCCCCATGGACTATGATGTTTGCTGATGACATTGTGATCTGTAGCGATAGTAGGGAGCAGGTTGAGGAGACCATGGAGAAGTGGAGATATGGTCTAGAGAGGAGAGGAATGAAGGTCAGTAGGAACAAGACAGAATACATGTGTGTAAATGAGAGGGAGGTCAGTGGAATGGTGAGGATGCAAGGAGTAGAGTTGGCGAAGGTGGATGAGTTTAAATACTTGGGATCAACAGTACAGAGTAATGGGGAGTGTTGAAGAGAGGTGAAAAAGAGAGTGCAGGGTGGAATGGGTGGAGAAGAGTGTCAGGAGTAATTTGTGACAGACGAGTATCAGCAAGAGTGAAAGGGAAGGTCTACAGGACGGTAGTGTGACCAGCCATGTTATATGGGTTGAAGACGGTGGCACTGACCAGAAAGCAGGAGACAGAGCTGGAGATGGCAGAGTTAAAATGGTAAGATTTTCATTGGGTGTGATGAGGATGGATAGGATTAGAAATGAGTACATTAGAGGGTCAGCTCAAGTTGAACGGTTGGGAGACAAAGTCAGAGAGGCGAGATTGCGTTGGTTTGGACATGTGCAGAGGAGAGATGCTGGGTATATTGGGAGAAGGGTGCTAAGGGTAGAGCTGCCAGGGAAGTGGAAAAGAGGAAGGCCTAAGCGAAGGTTTATGGATGTGGTGAGAAAGGACATGCAGGTGATGGGTGTAACAGAGCAAGATGCAGAGGACAGAAAGATATGGAAGAAGATGAGGCTGTGGCAACCCCTAACTGGAGCAGCTGAAAGAAGAAGAAGAAGATCCTTTAATCCTGGCAGATCCTCAACGCTCCGTTAGATTGGATACGATCTGTCTGTAAGCTGCCATCTTCAGGTCTCTCCACGGATGTTCTATAGGGGTTAAGTCTGTTCTTTGGCTGGACCACTGAAGGACAGTCAGAGATCTGACCTGAAGCCACTCCAGCGTAGTCTTGGCTGTATGCTTCAGGTAACTATCATGCTATAAGTTGAAGAGACATGCACTCTGAAGGACCTCTGTGTATTTGGTTGCATTTATCCTGCCATCAATTCTGAGCAATCTTCCTGTCCCTGCCACTGAGAAGCACCTCCATACCATGATGCTTCCACCACTATGCATCACTGTAGGGATGGTATTAGGCAGGTGATGGGCAGTGCCTGGTCTTTACCATAGTGTTTGGAGTTCTGCCCAAAGACTTCCATATTTACCTCATTAGAGCAAAGAACCTTTTTTCTCATGCTGTCTTTTTAAATCCTTTAAAGTCCTTTAACTCCTTTAAATGCTAAGGATAATTTAGAGCATTTTCCAAAAAGCAATATAATTCCATGTATGTCCCTTCTTTCTACTCCTAAATTTGATTATATTTGCTACACAATACACGACTTAATCCAGTTTAGGGCTTAAGGCGCCACAGCCTACCTCAGTGGCATTAGACATAAGACAGGAACCAGCCATGGAAAGGACACCATGCATCCGTTGTATCTGATCTTTGATTGCCTCTGCATATTGCTGAGTCTCTTCCTGCACATGTGCCATATACATCCAAGTGGCATGTAATACAGAAACACATGGGAGAGTCTGAATCCTAGGAAAATAACATGCTAAGAGAAGATGGTGTCTGTGACCGAGACCAAGGAGTGGAAAAGAAGCTTCACTCTGAAGTATAATGTGGCCAGTTCTACAATTGTAGAAACTGACTAAGCTGCAGTATGTATACATACTTGTAAAGTGCCTTGGCATGGTGTTTGCTGTAGAAATTTACAAAGCGATATAAAGGCTTCTTGTTTGCTATACTCACCCTTTTGCCATTACAGCACTTATAAGAACTCATATACATGTGATTTACAAAACTGATGCCTATTCCAGTATGTACATTTTTAATAATACACATAGGTCTTTGTTTATTTCCATTGATAATTTCTATATTACTTTAATGTGTCCATTTACTTTGTAAAATGATAAGAAACTGTTTTTTATTAATCCCTGTATAGCCAGCCATTTGATGACTTTGCTTTCTCTGTTACTGATTTTAGTATCAGCATCAGGAACCAGAATCACCAGGCTCAGTTATCAGCAGCTATTAAAACACAAAGTGCTTTATTAATGCATTTATCTCTTAAGCGGCTATACCACTTACTTATGGAGGAAGTTAATAATTTTATTAATTAAAACATAAAATGTGGAGTTTAAATATTTTGAATTTTCAAAAGCTTTTCATAGAGAAAACGTAACCTTCTTAAACCTGTGTTAACATCCTTCAGTGTCATGAGGGGCTCAAGCAGTGAGTGGATGGCAGTAGACAACCCTGGTTGGGGTTCCAGCCCCATTACTCACAAACTAAATGACTTATTGATTTTCTTGTCAAAACAGTTTTTTTTTTTGCTTTCTTAGCATTACTTAGATTTCTGAATTGGTAAATACTTTATGTTTAATCCTTTCCTTTACAGGACTAATTTTAATGGTGTTATAATAAACTTTTGTAATGATTTTTCTGTAATTACATTGTATTTTATTTTGCATTTACATTATTCCATTCAATCCAAAAGCTTAATTTAATTTTAATATAATATATAATATAATTTTAACCTTTATGTGTCATTGAGTGTACCCTTTGATAGCAACAAACTCGTATCCCTGCCTCACCCCTGATGCTGTCAAGACTGACTTTGATCCTACAGCCTTGAACTGGCATAAATGTACTGACTGATGAATGGCTACGAATTAATAACACACAAAAACACAAATAAGCAATCAAAGTCATAGATACATTTCAAATGTATTGCAACATATCAATTAATTGTATATTTTTGTGTTATTCTTTGTTCCTTACTGAATATTTTACTTTTTAATTTTGTTTTTCCCTGGATAGACATAGAAGTTTAAAAGCTACTTAATTTATTTTCAGGGTCATATCGACCACATCCAGGCACACAGCAGAAACCAAGTGGATGGGGCACTTGCCCTAAACTGGACCCACAATCCCACAGTCACCCACTCAACCAAGGTAAATTTACAGTTGACAGTTCAGCAAATATGCTTTGGGTCTATATACAGTATATACTATATGTATATATTTACTATATACAGTATATGTATATATATATATATATATATATATATATATATACTGTATATATATATATATATATATATATATACAAGAAAAAGGCAGAAGACATAAAAAGGTTTGGGGATGGCCACCTCATATATTAAAAAAAATCAAAGCAGAAATCAAACAGAGCGGAGTTCGAAACAGAACTGAGCTAAAAGAATGAGACTGGGTTATATATATGACTGGAACAGGAAGTGGATGGATCAGGCGACCGGAACAGAAAATTATTTCTTTTGTAGGTGGGTTCTGAAACAGATATGACATCATCAGAGAGAGCCAAAAGTGACATCATGATTGGGTGGACCGATGGTGACGTCATTCAGTGGTATGGTCTTTGACTGGTCTGGAAATGGGACAAAAGGAGAAAGGATCAGATGACTGTGCCAACCCCTGGTCTGACTGAGAAATAACACCATTTGAACCCATCAACTGTTTCCCATGCTCTCATGTGTGACAATATACTCATATATAGTCTATATAGATTAGCGAGTGTTTTAAGGGCTCTAAACAGGTAAGACCTGGAAAAAGGTGCGACATGATCTTTATATGTCTTCCGCCCCTGTTTCTAGAGTGGAGGAGGAAGCAATGAATGCACCTTGATATCAGTTCTGCTTGTCCTGCAGAAGCCCTGCCTCTTCCATCCCAGCCAGTATTTAAGAAATGTCACCACCAAAAGTCAGCAATCATTCATGGACGAGTTTTGACAGAGGATGGAACTTCTAATTATGAAGTACTGTTTTTTGCTTAGCTGGATACAATATGTTTTGTTATGGACTGTTAGTTCACAGACATTAAGTTCATTTTTGCTTAAAACTTTGGCAAATTGATCTCCATGTTACATGACGTTACCCTGCAAGTCCCCAAACATTCTGTTTTTTTGTTTATTTTGTTACTATATTTTAAAATATATAAATAATAATTATATATGATAATGACAAGAGACCAGGCAGCACAAAGTGTTGGGGTACTACCCCATTTATAAAACAGAAAGAAAATTTAAAAAAAAAAACAAGAAAATCCAAATGACAGCAGTTGCCATGAACAACAAGAGATTTTAGCAAAGTTGCTTAAAAGCAGGCGCTCCTTCAATCCCTGTGACACAAGTCCAATATACTTCCGGTGGATGGATTGTATATATAGATGGATTCCTGGAAGGTGCAAGACTTCCTGGTGGGGGAGAGGACATAGATTAGAAGTGTCTTCAGCATTGCAGATGAAGAGAAAATATGCGCTAACAACAGTGCCCCCTCTCAACCCAAAGTCATATTGCTTACCTTACAAGAGCCTTGTAGGTACCCCTAAGGGTATGTACTTGATTATATATATGTACTGTACATTACAATTCAGTAATATATATTACTCTAATCTGTAAAGATGAAACAAGAAACTTTAAACGGTTTTGAATACCAGCCAGAAGAAGACAAAAGAGAGCAAATAAAAATGCACTTGAGGGTGTAAACACATGGCATCACCCAAAACAAAACAGAAAAGGTGAGGGATCCACCTTCATGAATGGTCCTCAATGAACACTGGCTTCTGGAGGCTTCACTGGTTTCATACTGCTGACCTAGAGGAGGCATCGTTTCATGACAGAACCGGAAGCTGGGTCAGACATCTTCCAGCTGTTCAACATCTGAACTGTGGATGGAAAAGGAGAAGGTTTTAGTGAGAGTGCCCCCTCTCTGCTCTGCGTGGTACTGAACAACTTTTCAGAGCCCTCAACGTGCTCTCTAAAAGGCATATGCTTGATTATATAGATACATTATATAGAAATATATTGTACATTATGTACAATATATACATATATATATACACTCCCCAGATATGTACAAAAGGAGATTTAAGAATCTACAGTAATGTGTAATTAAATTTAAAATGAAGCCATTAATTAAAGCCCTGTTTTTTTTCTGCATGGAAAACTGTAATTTGAAAAATTAAAGCACGTTTATCTCTGTGTAATACTAGGGTGTTGTACCGTGTTAGCCATTGTAATCTTTTTAGTTAGCCAATTAAAGGTGTCATTTTGCTTGGCATTTCTCTACATCACTATGTAAGTAAAGCATTACATTGAATGTATATACAAACATATATATGATATGTACATATATACACATTTTATATATGTATGTACACACACACATTATAATATATACATTGTATATATTTAAGAGTATATGCATGAGTGTGTGTGTGCTGTATATACTTATACATGTACTGTATATGCATGGCCAGTCTTATGTAATAACATTATCTTTGTGCAGTAGTTAAAACACATTTACTGAAAATATTTTTCACGACAGTTCTGACAGAAAAGCCTTGAAATCTTTAATCTTCATAAGAAATGTATTCTTAATGGAAGTTGCTCCCTGGCTGCTCAGGGGAGAAAGTAAATAAATCAAGGCTTTTTTTTAGTTAGCACAATCATTATCACTTTGTCTATTTAAAACTGTTCATGCAGCTTAAATTTACAGCACAGATGACTCTATAAAAGATCGAGGAACAGCATCATTTCCTGGGACTGGCCTTTTTTCCAGTTGTTTCTGATCAATAAAGGTCTATTTTCTCCCACTAGAGACCGCCGGATTCAATAGAGCTGCCATAGCTTTTAAAGACATAGAACCGTGATCCATTTATTATTGGCTGTTACAATGATTTATACTGTATACTTAGATGTTCTCCATTGAAAACAGGTTCTGTTTATTTCCTATATATGTTCTCTATTGACAAGAATTGGTGGGAAGACAATTCATCACGATTTGGCAAGGCACAACTCGAGCTCCAACGTGAGATCTGAAGGCTATAACTTCATCTGCCGTAGCAAGCGGGGAATGTCATTTTTTTAGCTATTTGGAAAGATAACAAATCTCTAATGTTTCTAACACTTCTCATGACTTCATTTAGCCCTGCTGTCAAATTCAATTAGATTTACATTTTTTAAATATAATACTGTCTGTATGCAAATATTCATACTTTGACTAAAATGTGGAATATATTACCTCATAGTTATTTTATTTAAAATAAAATCATATTAAAAGAGTGTGTTATAATAACCAAAGTATTATTTTACCAAAAACAAATGATGAAAATATAGTCAGAAATGAAAAGAACTGTTATAAAAAAACAATATCCTTCCAAAGTGTTTGTTTGTGTATATTGGGTGAGTTTTAAGGACAGTTAAGAAAGTAGTTCCGAAGCAGCAGCATTTCAAGGTGTGTAATTTTCACAGGTGGTAATACAGTGGCACAATGGCCTAAGGTTTGGCCATAATTTTGCCCTGGCCTGGTTGTTATTTGTGTAGACTTTGCTTATTCTTTCTGTGTATTTGTGAGTGCTCAACGGATGCTGTGGTTTCTTCTCATGTCCTAAAGACACACACATTAATTGCTGACTGCACATTTTGGCCTGGGGTCTACATGTCATTATGTCCAGGATTGGGTCTTGTTTGAACTTAATACTATCAGCATAGGCACAATTCCTCTTTAATCTTACAATGGAAACGACATTTCAAAACATGAACGAATCATTCTATACAAAGTGCTAATGACAGAGCTGGCAACAACAGATGAAACTTGAACTTCACAGAAACCAAAGCAGCTATTCTATCAAGTCATACATCTAAATTGCATTTGTGTCTTTGAAAACAAGCTCATTCTAGACCTAGGCAGCCATTATTATCTAGAAAAATTTAAAAAATAAACAAACAAACAAATAAATAAATAAATAAATAAATAATAAAATAGCTCATATTAAGCAGGCTTATCCATAAAATATAAAAGCAGAAAAACACCAGCTATTATATAACCAATGCAATGCAACTACTATTTAAGCCATGTCCCCACTACTACTTTTTCATTTAAAAATGAAAACTCTCTTCTTTCCACAATAGCATTTTCACGTTGTTTATGAAGGTTATCTCAATCCATACTAAAACACCCTAAGCATCATATGATTTCAATATTCACTTACAATGGGCATCTAAACACTGGCAGAAAAATCACTGGCTTTGGGATTTATCTCAAAACTGTAGCGACCAGTAAATGACTTGATGTTTGGTCATGTATGTAGCATTTAGACTATACAAAACGTAATGGAAACAGGTAAGCAACACAACAAGCATGATGGAAAGAAGCTCTTTTGTGTCCGCTGCATTGGAATGTGTTTGTTTTTTATTTCTCTGCTGAGATGTTGTAATGAGGGTTAGGGTCAGGGAAGGGCTGCATAATTAGTCTGAACCAATCACAGCGTGATTAGAGTGTGCCTATTCAAACTTCAACATTGCAACGCCAGACATATAAGGCTCTATAGAGCATTTTCGAAAGTCTCTTTTTTCAGAGGTTAAAAATGCAGGAGTGGTGTGGATGAATGGCAAAAATGGAGACTAATGTCTGAATTTTTAAATGAAAATGTGTTAATGTGGACATAGCCTAAGTTAGTAAGGAGCTAAATCACCGTTTTAAATCTTTTCTATTTTTTTTTTCTTTTGAGATGTGATTGGAATGTGTAATTGAAACAAGCAAGCAGATCATAATGAAGTACTCCTAAGAAGTGACGGAAACTGAAGACCTGCAGTACTTTTTAGAGAAGGCTTGCAGAATTATTAACTGAAAAAGTGTAATGCACTAGCAGTAAGGAAAGATGTTCCTCTGTCAAGGTAAACATAGTAAATACTGTATATACTTTTATTGTATTTTATTGGATTTTATTGTATAATTTCTGGTATTTTATAATGTCGGTCGTATAAGTCGAATGTGGGAAACTCATGCTATTGGTCCAAGAGATTATGATATGCTACCGCCCAACTGAGAGAGTAACCATGGAGCATACGGCCTTTTTTATCTATCACACGGTAATACCTGAACTATTCACAAGCGACGTTTGCACTGTTTTGTGTTTTTTGTACCTCAGACCCACATACACCTTTATCGTAAGAGCATCCCTTATCTACGATGGAGCTCTTGATCAGAAAAAAATATGAAGCTGGTTTTAAATTAAACGTCATTGAAGTAGGAAAGAAATTGGTAACTGTGCTGCTGCAACAAAATTCAATGTGTCTTAGAAACTGATGCGAGATTGGAGGAGGAAAGAAGATGTTAAAAAAAATGTGTCGCATTTTTGAGCGGGCGTATAAGTCAGGGTCTGATTTTATGATTGATTTTTCAGGTTTCATGACCCCACTTATATGTGAGTATATACGGTAGGCGGCACTGGTGTGAGGAGTTGCTCTGTGGTAAGCAGACATTTTTTACAAATGCACTGTCTTTGGTTCAGCTCCTGTACAAACGTTTTATCTACGCTGATTTTGCAGGTTCTCCTCATGCTGTGTTTTCTTTGTTTTTTATTCCTACGGTACCCTTGGTTTCATGTTCCATGTTCCAGTTTAATTTGGTATTCTAAATTGTCCCTGTTGTGTAGATGTGTATGAATAGACTCCATGATGGCTGGGTTCTGGTATGGCCTATTAATGCTGAATAGGCTGTGGTGCTCCATGAACTGGACATTGTTTTGTTCCTGGGTGCCATTTAGTCAGACATTTTAAGGTACACTTGTTTCCCACCACACATACACCTGTAATATCATAACCTTAATAATATCAACTTTTAAATATATGTTTTCTAAGTAGGATAAAGCTGGATAATATGAATGAAAATATATATATATATATTGCGTACATTGTACATGTTATAAAAACTGTACACATATAATTTGGAAAAATACGGTTAAAGTTTATTACCACACTAAAAATGAGAGAAAACAAAAGACACAAAGTTTTGGCTGAATAGCCTATATCAGGTGTGCGACTACAAAGAGATAACAGGCTGGGGGAGGAAAGGATGAACACAGCAATGACAGATAAAAGGAGAAGAGTTGAGAGTAGGTGAGAAAAAGCCGTCACTAAAGAAGATGAAGGAAGAGATTAAAAATGTGGGTCGGTCGGACTTAGAGAAACAGAGGTTGAGATTGAGCTTCATATCTTCTGTTTTTCTTTGAAAATTGTCTTTTAAACCCTGTTAAAGAACTAAAATGGAGAGATCAATGTGGCCATGATCAAGGGATGTGATGTGGTCTGCAATAGGGCTCATCAATTCTTTGATTTTAATGGCTTGACTGTGCTCCCTGAAACGGTCTTCTATTTGTCTTCCTATGCAGATGGCTGGACACTTCCTACAAGAAATGCAGTACATTGAATTTTTAAACTGGCGAGAGGCATACAAGGGTGTTGCTGGTGATATGTTTGTAAAAGACACAGCTGGTCCTGATACAGCTCGATGTGCTGGGTGAGGAATGTGACTCTCCTTTGTGAAATAAGCTGAGATAAGACGTTTGCATAAGTTACGTGGTCGATGGAAGGAGATCAAGGGGTGGGTTAGGCAAAAAGGTCCCCCTGAAAGGATCAATCAACAAACTTGGAAACGTTTTAGTGAGCATTAGAGTGGAATGGGAGGACTAGCAGGATCTGGGTTTACTTTTAGAGTGGATACGTACCCCTAGATTTTTTGAAAACCCTGTCCTCGATATGAGAATGGTATCCTTAATCAGTGAAGAAACTCTTCATTCTAAATGTTTCAAGTGAAGAGAGACTGGTCGGAATTAAGGGTAGGATGAATGCAGACAAATACTAAGAGTTCTTTGAGGAAAACCTGCTCTATAGCAGTGATGGACCTACATTTCTGGGGCCCTGAAGCTTGAACTGTTATGGGGGCTCCTTTGTAACCAGCAACAAGGTCTGGGTAACCATGACAGCTCACCAAAAACATTTTGAAACTACATTTCAGTTTTTGATTAAAATTGATGTACTGGTTTATCTCACATGTCAAAGTCAATGGTGTGAATAAAAATTTCCTATGCCTTATATTTTCAAGTTATGGGGGAATGAAAATTAAAGTCGCTTCTGGGGCGGCTCAGGGATTAGGGACCCTGAAGCCTTAAGTTTCATTATTTTCCTAGCAGATCCTCCCCTGCTCCTTTCAGCACAACAATGACCAAAAACATGTAGTCTCTGACAGTCCTTGAGTGGCCCAGCCAAAGCCCTGACTTAAACCACATAGAACATCTGTGGAAAGACATGAAGGTGGCAGTTTCCAGATGCTTTCCATCCAATCTAACGGAGCTTGAGATCTGTCAGGAAGAATGGGATAAGCTGCCCCTATCCAGGTGTGGACAGCTTGTGGAGACTTACCAAGAAGATTTGATGCTGTAATTGCTGCCAACTGGGCTAACCCTAGCCCTAACCTTAATTTTACAGAATACTAAATTAAGGGTTTGAATACTTATATGAAGAAGAAATTTTTGTCTTTGATTTTTAATAAATGTGTAAACCATCCATCCATCCATCCATTGTCCAACCCGCTGAATCCGCACACAGGGTCACGGGGGTCTGCTGGAGCCAGTCCCAGCCAACATAGGGCACAAGGCAGGAACCAATCCTGGGCAGGGTGCCAACCCACCGCAGAATGTGTAAACCTTTATTTAAAAAAACACATTTTCACTTTGTCATTATGGGTCACTGAGTATAGATTAATATCAAACATGGTCAATATATCCATTTAAAATAAACTCTGTAACAAAATAAAGTGCGTCAAAAGTGGAGGGGTCTATCTAAATGCTTTCTGAATACACTGTATATTTGCACCGACACAAATATGGGTAATAACAGATGAAAGTAATTTCTACATTCATTTAAAAAAATCAGAGTGGCACCACGGCATAGTGGTTAGCACAACTGCTGCTTGGACCCTGAGTCTGCATACTCTGCATGTGCCTGGATGTGCCATGAGTGGGCCCAGTAATGGACTGGCATCCTGGTCTATGGCCCAGTACTGCTCCAGCCCCCCTCAACCTTAAATTGGGTTAAATATATTAAGAATCTTACGTTTTAGGTTTGTGGATGGCCGGGGTCCTTGCTCGGTCAGGATGCCGCTGCCTTGGAAGATCCGGGAGAGCAAGTGTGGACAGAGCACTACCTCCCCCGGAATGCTAGATGGTAGCGCCCCTGGGTGGCAGCCATGCCTCAGACTCCCGCAGAGCTTCATGGAAGATGGAGTTGGAAACAGCCCTGTTGGGACCGGTGGGGGGCCGCCAGGGGGTGCTGCAGCTGTTCCTGAGCTCATGTTGGCACCCAGAAGTGCTGCCAAAAGTGGGGCAACGAGCACCTGAAGGTACTCGGGGAGCAAGAGTCAGATGGAAGGTGGACGAAGCTTGACGAGGAGGACTGGAGGAGAAAAGAGAGTAAGAAGAGGAATTATTTCTATTGTGTGCTATTGTGCTTGTGGGACTGTGTTGTGAGCTCATGGGAACGGGGAAGACGTTCCACACGAGCAAAGAAAAATAAAAAACAGCTGGTGTTTTTATAAGTGTGCCTCCTGCGTCTGTCTGGGTCAGGTTGGGTGGCTGGCACGCCCCCTAGTGGTTCTGTCACAGTCAATATATACTGTATATAAATGGAAAATTGGATACATGAAGAGAGTTTCACTGCATCAACTGCTTATTTTAACCACTTTGATGCAAGTTTTAAAAGCTTCTGTGCCAATGAAATATTGGTTTCATTTCATTTAGAAATGCAGTATTAGTTAGTTTAGTTCAATTTAACTTAACACGCTTGTGGCCAGAATCACCCTTTTATTTTGAGCATCCAAGTATTAAAAACATTTTTTTAAATGCAATATGAATGTGAAGGGCTTATTGGTCAGTTTAGGTTTTTCACTAAGTGATGAACGGTCATTTAAAAAAAAAAAAACCTCACAGCATTTGGCTGACTTGCAATTGCAAATCTTAAGAATATTGATCAGCTGAATGTATTTTCGGGCTTGCATCTCCTAAACTTGCTTACCACAGAGATTCTTCCCGGTCAGCCGCAAGGATTCAAGCCATTTTGTTATGATGATAAATGGCCTCCTCTGACAGGTCACTTCATTTTCACCTAAAGCCACAATTTGTTCCTTCCCTCAGGCAAGAGACTGATTTTTCAGGGTGACAGATTTATTGCTGTTTCTGCAAGTTAAAAACTCAAAAAAAAGGTGAAAACTGAGACTACAATACGATGAAGCTGAAGCATCATTCACAGCTGTGGAGGAACAATTACAAGCAACAATAATGACTTTAAGGGCGCTGGGCTCTCTTGCACAATAATTAACACAATTTGGATCTTGTAAGCTCTCGCTCTGAATGTGAAGACACCATTGCCTGTTATGTATATTTCCGTTCTCAGATTCATTGCATTGCCCCAACATGAATTACATTGTGTACAAGTCAGATGAGACACAAATCAAACTTTATTAGAAAAACAGGAAACCAAGCAGTAGCATCAAAGGAAAACTTTATCAGCTTTCCATTTCCTTTATGGGACCAGGCCACTGGAAAACATTTTTTTTTTATATAAATGAAAAAGTGTAATCACTCTCATGGCTAAGCTGTACCTTATTCAGTCGCACAGTGCTTAGCGTTTTTGCCTGCACAGATCCAGAGAAATGTGCTCAAATGCCAGCCCAGGTACCATCTGTGTGAAATTCACATGTTCTCCCAGTGCCTAGTAGGTTGACTGGCTGCTATAACATGATGTCAGCGCGCTCTGTGATGGAACTTGTCTCTCATCCAATGGTGGTTCCCTGCCCTCTGCTTGGTGTTGCTGGGATAGGCTTCTCTTAGCATTAACCGAAATAGGAACAAACAAAATAAAGAAGTTGTCAGGGCAGTATTACAATAGAGCTGAAATTGCAGTAGTTAAAGACATTGGACAGAAAGAAGCACTTCTAATGGAGTCTTTTCAAAATTCAATCAAAATATTGTGGTTGGGCATTGGAATGACAGTTTTAAAACTGAAGGATTTTTGGGATGCCAATCGGGTCGTCCCTTGTATTCATCGCCAGACAAAATAAACTGTGAGAGAAAAGGAAAAAAAAAAAAACTGGGCAGCTTGGCGCTGCTTCCCAGTTCAGGGTTTCTCATAAATCTCAAGCAACATTTCACAATGGGACAGTGCTCCGTCCTGCAGCTTGCTCTGGCTTCTAAAGACGACTTCTTCTGGGACGGCCGTCCTTTGTGGCGGTCAGACGGGAAGGGGTGCGGTTAGGTGCCCTTATTGGGCGGCTGGTCTGTGCTGTGAGGGAAGAAGACAAAGAGGACAAAGGTAATGGTAGCCCCCTCTCGTCTTGGCGGGTTATTACCCTCCAATGCACATGAGTGACAATATATTGCATAGGGAACCCTTATGAAAATTAAACATATTGCAATGTTGCCAAAAATATGTTGACATATCTTGTGATATAAAGTAAAATATATGCAGTTCAAATATATGTTTGTAGATTGTATTTGAATTATAATTGGACATACATTTCCCTTAATATATTGTAACAAGAATATGTGTAAAAATATCGTGTATAATAACTGCGACATATTGTTTGTTTGGTTTGATGTTTCTGAAAGATCATTTATGACTTATGTTTTTAAATAGAAAAAAATTTAAGACTGGCTCATCAATGAATCCAGCGTATTGGTGTCAGCACTCTGAAACATGTGTACTGTAATTTTGAAGTTCTTTCACATTTCAAATTTTTCTTAAAGTAGCAATTTGTTAATTGCATATCTCTTCAATATTAGTTTCTAGAGATAAATCTTCTGGCTAACAATTTTAATTATATATACTGTGTAATATTAGAGCATTTGTTCCTAAGCAAATTTTCTATTAGTGGAATCTTAGTATATAAAAAAGACAAATATATATTAAAATATATTGAAATATCTATATACTATAACATATATTGTATAGTATAACTAGAATTTACAGTATATTTAAAAGTAAGCTGTATTATATATGCTTTACAGTATATCATTCCTACTATTTTAAAATATATTTAGAAACATATTTTTATATTTTGGAAATATATCACAATATAATGTACATATTTTACAATACACTTTAGTATAATACAACAGTGTTTCCCAACGTTGGTCCTGGGGGCTCACTGTGGCCGCAGGTTTTGGTTCCAACCAGCTTCATAATCAGTGACAACACCTGACAGAACTGAGCTCATTTAATTAGCTGGTATTATTTTTCTTCTATTCTACATTCAGAAAAGCACAGCAGCATGATTTTTACATTTATAAGACATTTATAAATATTTCTGCTTTTGCTATAGATTTAAATGCTTAACTCTCTTTTGTTGATTTCATTATATTTTGCCCTTTCTCTATGCAGTTTTCCCCCTTCGTTGTATCTTATTAATGACAATTAAAAACGAGCACAGCAGACACGCTGGCAAACAACACTGAATGACAAAAGGCTGCAACTACTTTAGCATCAGACCCACTAATTAGTAAATAACAGATTAATTAAACAATGAGAACACCTAGAAAAGTAGAATGAAAATCAAGATGAAAATATTGTTAAAAAGAAAAAAAATACATTATTCCCATATAACTGCTTGGTACATACATACATATACATACAGTATATATACATACAGTATATATATATATATATACATATACATACAGTATATATATATACATATACATACAGTATAGATATATATATTGTGACGGACAGCCGGGTCCCATGCCTGGCCGGGACGCCTCTGCTACATACGTCCCGGGGGAGCCACCAAGGACAGTGCAATGCCTCCCCCGGGGCGCCTGGGGTCAGCCTCCCTGGCCGTGGGTTCTTTCTCAGTCTCCCCCGTGGCTCCATGGGACATGGAGTCCACCACAGCCCGGTTGGGAGATGGGATGGCCGCTAGGGGGTGCTGCGGAGAGCCAGCCGTCACATTGGACGACTTACCAGCCCCACCCGGAGGTGCAATTAAGACCAGGTGGTCAGGCACCTGGAGCACTTCCGGGTGGGCTATAAAGCGGGCCAACCTCCCTTCATTCTTGGCCAGAATCGGGAGGAAGAGGACGAGGTTGCCTGGGAGGAGTGGTGGTGCTAGAGAGGGAAGAGTATTGTTTGTGTTTTGTGCTTTGGGACTGTGTATTGCCTGTGGGTCACGGGGAAGATGTGCGCCCACGGGTGAAGAAAAGAATAAAGCCTGTGTGTTTTGTACACATGCCTCTGCGTGGTCTGTGCAGGGTCGGGCGCTATCTAGCGCCTTTTACAATATATATATATATATATATATATATATATATATATATATATATATAAAAGCAAACTTAGTTTTCTAATTTCTATATTGTTCCCAAAACACAGAATCTGGGAAATAACAGTTCACTTAATCAGCCCAGAAGTCGAATTGAAAACAGAAGCTGGTTGGAAAAAACCTGCAGCCACAGTGTGCCCCCAGGACCGAGTTTGGGAAACACTGGACTACAAGATACTATAGTACATTTATCCTTAAAGTATTTTGTAACATATTTTAAAATATATTTATGTTGGCGGAAATATATTTTTAAAAAATATATTGAAAACATATTTAATTTTTCTAAGGGAATAAACAGAGAATAAACTATTTCTGTTTTTATTAATAATTATTGTATATTTTGTACATTTGTATTAGTATGTTAAGCTATACAATTAAAATCATTTACCAGCAGTGAAAATGGAAGCTAGCACAGTAAAAAACTTTTAAAACTGAACTTGCCCAAAATGTCGATGTCCAACATCTCTATATTAATTTAATCCAAACATACTTTGAATTACCTGATAAGCCCTAGGCAGTGTGGCTTTAATTGCTAAGGCACTGAATTATAAAACACAAGCGTGTCAATACAGTCCGTGCCCTTTCAATTTATTTCGTTGTAGTTTCATTCAGGGCACTTTAACAAGTTCACAAGTAAATGCAATTACAAATTTTACAAATTACTAAATAAATAATGAATACGCACACAAACACAGATTTGTTTAATCACGGAGAAAGAAAACAAATAATAATTCTAAACTGTTTAACATAAGTGGAGCCTATAGTGTGTCATAGAGCAAGTCACTTCAACTGTGCAGTTGTAAATCATATAAATAAAATTTTAAGCCCCCCTCTGATCTAGTGATGGCTTTAACTGAGTGCCCGGCATGTAGATTTGTGTCTTTAGTATTTGTGGAAGAAGTAGGGCCATTGTTTTGAAGGAATATATTTAATTTGTCCTGTTGAAACCCACGTTGTTTGTATAATTCACCATCTGTCACGGCTTATAATGCCGTCGTCTTTGTGGGGATTGCTTTTTATTAATTTATTTTAATTGTTTCAAGTATTAAGAAAAATATTACATTTGAAAATGAAATGCAAAACTCAAATGAAAAAGTAATGAAACAGAGGAAATACAGATAAAATAAGTATATAGATATAATAATGTTAGTATATTGATGTAATTTGTATATATATGAAGTCCCCTAAAATAGTTTTAAAAAATCAATTTGCAATGCTTCCCACGTCGCTAAAGATGTTTGCATCAGGAATACTGGCGATTCCGCGTCTGCGTTCGTGTGGAGGTGTGCGCGTGACGAGTGCTCGCTTGAGGCCGGGGCCGCTGAACCCGTTAGAGACTTCATGCTTAAGGCGCAGGCTCAGCCACATCTCCCGAATTGGGTTAAGCTGTTTTACGATGTTATATAATATATTGTGATCTGTCTTAATATTTATATATCATACTATTGCTGAAAAATAACAAATACAACATTTGTCTGCTCCCTTGCAATTAGAAGACCAGGGTTTGAGCCTCAGGTCCTCATTGAGTTTGCATGTTCTCCCCGTGGCGTCCGTCTGACTCTCCAAAGGCATGCACGTTAGTTAAACTGGCGTTGCTAAACTGACCCTTGAGGGTGTTTATTGTGTGTGTTGGCCCTTTCCAGGGTTTATTCCTGCCTTGCATCCTGTGCTAGCCGGGACAGGCCCTAATATCAACACCACCATACTCCCCAAACCCTGGCCTGGATTAAGCAGGTTAGAAAATGACATAACATGACTGATACTCTTAAAAAAATACTACTCACTTCAAAATAAAGATGACAGAGGATTTTCTGTACCCTAAAAAAACCATCAATATGAAGGTTTAAGAAAGAAACTTTATTTGTCTAAATCTATATAACAGCTTCCATAGATACAGTGCATCCGGAAAGTATTCACAGCGCATCACTTTTTCCACATTTTGTTATGTTACAGCCTTATTCCAAAATGGATTAAATTCATTTTTTCCTCAGAATTCTACACACAACACCCCATAATGACAACATGAAAAAAGTTTACTTGAGATTTTTGCAAATTTATTAAAAATAAAAAAATTGAGAAAGCACATGTACATAAGTATTCACAGCCTTTGCCATGAAGGTTAAAATTGAGGTCAGGTGCATCTTGTTTCCCCTGATCATCCTTGAGATGTTTCTGCAGCTTAATTGGAGTCCACCTGTGGTAAATTCAGTTGATGGGAGATGATTTGGAAAGGCACACACCTGTCTATATAAGGTCCCACAGTTGACAGCTCATGTCAGAACACAAACCAAGCATGAAGTCAGTGGAATTGTCTGTAGACCTCCGAGACAGGATTGTCTCGAGGCACAAATCTGGGGAAGGTTACAGGAATATTTCTGATGCTTTGAAGGTCCCAATGAGCACAGTGGCCTCCATCATCCGTAAGTGGAAGAAGTTCGAAACCACCAGGACTCTTCCTAGAGCTGGCCGGCCATCTAAACTGAGCGATAGTGGAAGAAGGGCCTTAGTCAGGGAGGTGACCAAGAACCCGATGGTCACTCTGTCAGAGCTCCAGAGGTCCTCTGTGGAGAGAGGAGAACCTTCCAGAAGGACAACCATCTCTGCAGCAATCCACCAATCAGGCCTGTATGGTAGAGTGGCCAGACGGAAGCCACTCCTTAGTAAAAGGCACATGTTAGCCCACCTGGAGTTTGCCAAAAGGCGCCTGAAGGACTCTCAGACCATGAGAAGCAAAATTCCCTGGTTTGACGAGACAAAGATTGAACTCTTTGGTGTGAATGCCAGGCATCACCTTTGGAGGAAACCAGGCACCGCTCCTCACTAGGCCAATACCATCCCTACAGTGAAGCATGGTGGTGGCAGCATCATGCTGTGGGGATGTTTTTCAGCGGCAGGAACTGGGAGATTAGTCAGGATAAAGGGAAAGATGACTGCAGCAATGTAGAGACCTCCTGGATGAAAACCTGCTCCAGAGCGCTCTCGACCTCAGACTGGGGCGACGGTTCATCTTTCAGCAGGACAACGACCCTAAGCACACAGCCAAGATATCAAAGGAGTGGCTTCAGGACAACTCTGTGAATGTCCTTGAGTGGCCCAGCCAGAGCCCAGACTTGAATCCGATTGAACATCTCTGGAGAGATCTTAAAGTGGCTGTGCACCGACGCTTCCCATCCAACCTGATGGAGCTTGAGAGGTGCTGCAAAGAGGAATGGGCGAAACTGGCCAAGGATAGGTGTGCCAAGCTTGTGGCATCATATTAAAAAAGACTTGAGGCTCTAATTGCTGCCAAAGGTGCATCAACAAAGTATTGAGCAAAGGCTGTGAATACTTATGTACATGTGATTTCTCCGTTTTTTAATAAATTTGCAAAAACCTCAAGTAAACTTTTTTCACGTTGTCATTATGGGGTGTTGTGTGTAGAATTCTGAGGAAAAAAATGAATTTAATCCATTTTGGAATAAGGCTGTAACATAACAAAATGTGGAAAAAGTGATGCGCTGTGAATACTTTCCGGATGCACTGTATGTATGGATGGTAACTTTGGTCAAGTTCTTGATTTTAAAAGGAGTTTCGCTGCCTTATTATAAAGTAATACAGGCTAAGTTCGCGTTTTCCTGGTGTGTTATTGTACGATTAGGTAGCCTATTATGCATAATAAGATTTCTGTTTTGTCCTCATAGTAAGAACCTTTTCAAAGTCCGAAGTGTATATTTCATATAAAAGAACCCTACCCAGAATTAAATGGCTCTCTGTCAAGCAATCGTTCTACGAGGAACCACACTAAATCGTCTTTTAAAAAACTGTTATTTTTAGGGGAGCTTAAGGGAATAAACAAACTTACATCCAATGCATTGCAGAGCCTACTTTCGCAAATACAGTTTTTTGATCCCCTACTCAGGGTAGCATCAGGCACGAGGCAAGAACCAGCTTTAGATATGAAAGGTGGTCGACTGAAGAGTACATTGTCAGCTAAATGGCCGGCCTGTTGTATTCGAAGCGACCCCTGAGGTGTAGAAAGAAAAGCGCGAAATAATTGGGGCGCCTGCTTACGTCACACCGAGACCGCATCAGCTGGAGATCAGACCACCGGGGATCTGAGTGCACGGACACCACAGTGCCCATTGCTGCGCTACCAGGAAGACTGGTGGATGAGTAGGAGGGTCAACAGAACAATTCAGTTTTATTCATAAATGACACCATTATTGTTCATACGTTTTCTGAGCACACGTAAACAGACGACAGGAAAAAAAAATACAAACTGAGCGGGGAGCCACTTTGTCGCAAGGCAGGGGTCTTTAATAGGACCGTCTAATAATAAATAACAGAAATTAAGCAAAAGCATGTCTTTGGATGAGGTCGCTCTTGGCAACTACAGTTTCCGGTTAGGGTGTTGCGTCTTTTTCGAGTTGTCATCGTCACTTTATCTTTGGTTCTTCTTGTATATTGAACATATTGTTCTTGATACAGTTATAACAGAATGAATGTTTAAAAGAAGGAATGGAAGGTTCGGTGACACTGGAAAAAGAGCAACCAAGGTGCACCTGTTAGTCAGTTAGTGTAAAGCCGTGTGTGAGGTCCTTACCAATTTCTTTGTCTACGTCTTACGAAACACTCGTAACACTTCACAATAGACGGTCGCTGGGGTGCGTTTATTCGAGTCAGTTACAAAAATGTAACAAGACCTTAACCACGACTGTGTTTCCTTATAATAAATGTCATATAGATGCGCTATGGGTAGCCATTGTAGCCATTATTTTAAAGGGATGATAATGATTCCATATAATATACAGTTAGCGGTGAACATTTTTTCCTTATGTTGACTATCAGGGTCCCCGTGACCCTGTGGTTGGGATATAGCGGGCTGGATAATGAATGGATGGATGGATGACTATCAGGGCGCTATATTGTAAATTCACGGCAAACACAGGGGTCTCCATTTGAGCTTTTCATACAGCTCTCCGGCATCAGTGGATGGGACCAAGAAGCGCTCCTGCCACTTTATATAGCTTCTGTCACGGTGGACAATGCATTTGATAAAAAAGAGCAGTTTTTAGTATGCCATACTGAAAAAAAAGGAAAACTGGGAATAAATATGGTTTGTACTTTTCACTTGTGCAATATTTTGTGTGAAATTAAAATATAAAAGGGCGGATATCTAATAAATCTGTTCTAAGTGCGGTCAGACATTATTGCTTTTAGTTTTACATGTCATTAATCTAAAATGGAAAAAAAAGTTTATCCTTTCCTTTTTACTTTTTATACTGTTGGATCAGTATTGTTGAAAGCCCGACACCCTTATTTTACAGCACATGCAGAGAATATGCGCTTTGGTGCTGACAAGCCAGGGTTCCTCACGCAGGTGTTCCTCCCACAAAACCGCCGCACCATTTGGCTTTAATAGAAGCCCTATATACATTACGGTCATTGCTCACAGAAACGATTGGGTGGTCCGCAATGGCAAGCTTTAAAGGAAAGTGCCAGGAAAGCACAGAATGAATCTATAAATAGCAAAGAATTCCGTTTCCCAGTCTTCCTAATTCTGTTGTTCCTCCCACATTTCGTATGTTATTCCAAAGACCAGCGCCTCAGGTCCCGATGTGTCGCATAGAACGGCAATGCTGAATGGAAACCCTGCAAATGAGCAAGAGCTAGCGAGAAGTTCATTGGCCAGGCGAACGGGTTCTGATTGAATTCAATTGAGCCACAACTGAGGGAAGCAATCACAGATACTGCAAATGACTTCTGCAACTTGTCTTGATTCAGGATTTCATCGTAAAAGGATTACTGTTTTGCAACGTGACCATGATGTATTATAACAATTATCAAGACTAACAAATAAGAGTTACAGTTTGTTCCACTGCATATGCTTTAGGATATTGAATTCTGAAAAATACTGCAAGACCCTCAGCATATACACAAAATACAGAATACTTTTGATAAATAGAAGACCCCACAATAAATAAATAAAATACATGTAACTGATCGACAGACACACAAAAACGTCTGAACACACACCAGAATGAGTAAAATGGAAGAAAATGAAAAAAGAAAAAAAAAACTTCTCACTTGGCAGTCACAAACACAGTAAATCATTACTGTATACCGACATATTGCTTTTGGTATTAAGGAGCCCCTTTGGTGTTTCTTTGCACACTTCTGCTGAATAATTTGTTGTCTGAAAGGCCTCAGTGTTACTGTGCCAGACAGAAGATGTGCAGCATTGTTTATAATGGCACTCTGTTTTGTTTTAATTCTTTCCTGTGCTACGACCTCCAGGGGGTCCTGAGTGTGTCCAGTAACTGAGCCTGCCCTTTTAATTAGCTTGTTGATTCAGTGGGCTTCTTTTAATGTGACGTTACAGTTCAGCACACCACAGTGCAGAAATGTAGAAGATGTGAAGGATGTCACTTCCGATATTAAAGGAACACAGTCTTCTAAGGAGAAAGAGAGTCTGCTCTGCCCTTTCTTGTAGAGTTCCTCTGTGTCATTAAGGTGAACCCCCCAGTACTTTCAGGAGTGGACCACCTCAACATCCACTCCTTGAATCGTGACTGGACTTAGAGGTTCTTTGGTGCAGAGGTCAATAACCAGGTTCTTGATTTTGCTGCTCTTAAGTTACAGACAATTTTCTTTGGTCAAAGAAACAAAATTACTCCACCTGACTCCTCTCCTCTGTCTCCCCCTTACTGATACACCCCTGAGAATTTCTGCAAATGAGATGATCTGCTGCTATATTTATAGTCAGAGGTGTACAGAGTGAAGTGAAAAGGAGATATGACTGTTTCTTGGGGATCTCCAGTGTTGCTCACCCAGTCCATGAGTCTCACAAGCTGTGGTCTGCCTGACAGATAGTCCATTATCCAGGACACCGTGAGCTCATCCACCTGCATATCTCTGAGTTTACCTCTTAACAGGGATGGCTGGATGGTACTGAAGGCACAGGAGGAATAAAAAAAAAAAAAGCCAGAATCCTCTGCCAGCTTTGTCCAGCTGAGAATATGCCTTGTGGAGCACACAGATAATTGCATCCTCCATTCCAATCTTTGTCGGGTAGGCATATTGCAAAGGCTCCTGGTGGTCTACCACAAGAGTACACATTCATATAGAGTGGATTCAGAAAGTATTTAGACCCTTTAACTTTTTAAAATTTTGCCGTTTGGCAGTCTTGTGTTAAAATCATTTAAATTCGTTTTTCCCTCATCAAACAACACTCAATACCTCAGAATGACAAAGTGAAAGTATGATTAAGAATTTTTGTAAATTTTTTAAAAAATTAAACACTAAAATATTACATTGACACCATTAAATCTCATAAGTATTCACAGCCTTTGCTGTATAATACTTGACGTTTGACTCAACCCATCTCATTGAGATGTTTCTACACCCACATACTTAATAATTATAGACTTATTTCAAATTTACCCTTTCTGTCTAAAATACTAGAAAAAGTAGTCACCAATCAGCTTCAGTCACACCTTACGCATTACAGTTTATTTGAGAAATTCCAGTCTGGTTTCTGCACTGGTCATAGTACAGAAACGGCACTAACGGGGTGGTAAACGACATTCTGATATCCTCTGATGAAGGAAACTCCACTGTAATTATGTTGTTAGACTTAAGCGCAGCATTCCACACCACTGACCATTCTATTTTACTGCACAGGCTAGAAAATGATGTTGGGTTTGCGGGCACCGTGCTGACTTGGTTTAGTTCTTATTTATCAAATTGATTCCAATAAGTACAGAAATGTACTGTGTGAAAATAAAGAGTCTTCAAAAATAGAAAAAGATTTGGGGATTGTCCCCATATATTGTCGTCCAGACAATTGAAATAAAGAAAGCAATTCAAAATGGCTTTTCAGTACAGAATGAAAAATATACTGTAGACAGATGGTGTTTTTATAACAGAATGTATGATGGGAGAGTAAATGGTTGGCCAGAAGTGACGATTGGAGGCGGGAACATGGAACCAACGTCATCAGGAGTAGACAGAAGTAATGGATCGTTGAACTGGAAGTGAAGTCATTGGAGTGGACTGGAAGTGACGTTATCACAACCATTTTGTAGCCAGAAATGGAGAGGTTTATTTTTCTTCCAGTTTTCTGCAGGTAGAAAGAGATTCAGGTAAGTACCACGTGAAAGTCCCTTGTCTCGGGAGATTTCACTCACCTTTAGGCTCATTGACTGCCTCCAACTCGCACGTGTGTGACATGACCCCCCCCCAGCCCAGACCCATCAGGTCAGGTGACCTGCACCGAGAGGTCGTGGACACGGGAGAGAGCATCTGCGTTGGCCTGCAAGGAACCCCTACGATAAGTAACACTAAAACGATGTGGTTGAAGATCTAAAAACCACCTAGTGACACGAGGATTTGACTCCCGATGAAGGGACATCCACTGTAAAGCGGCATGGTCCGTCACCAGAGTAAATTCCCGTCCCAATAGGTAGTACCTCAATGATGTGATAGCTCACTTAATCGCCAAGGCCTCGCGTTCCACCGCAGCATACTTAGTCTCTTGGTCCAGCAGTTTCCGGCTCAGATACATAATGGGGTGTTCAGCACCTTCGACACATTGGCTCAGCACGGCACCCAATCCTGTGGCCGATGCATCGGTCTGGAGAATAAAAGGAATAGAAAAGACAGGAGATTTCAATAAAGGTGCTGACGTAAGGGCCAATTTTAAGTCACAGAATGCCTTATCTACTGATTCATCCCATACCACTTTTAAAGGTGCCTGTTTCTTTGTCAAATTAGATAAGGGCGTAGCAATTTCAGAGAAATGTGTTACAAAACGGCAATAGTAACCAGCCAATCCCAAAAATGCTTGTACTTGCTGCTTATTTATCGGACGGGGCAAATTTATGATGGCATCAATTTTAAGACATTGTGGTTCCCCCCCACCCCCCCACTAGGAAGCCCAAATATTTGGCTTCTCTTAATCCAAAGAAACATTTCTTTGGATTAATACGAAGCCCTGCTGATGCCAGCATGGAGAGTACCGTTTGCACCTGCCACACATGATCCTTCCATGTGCTGGAATAGATGATGACGTCATCTAGGTAGGCGGCACAATAGGAATTGTGGGGCCGTAGCAGTGTGTCTACCAGACATTGGAAAGTAGCTGGTGCCCCGTGCAAACCAAAAGGAAGGACCATGCATTGCCAATGTCCACTGGGTGTACTAAATGCGTTTTTTTTCTTTAGCAGAATCCATTAAGGGAATTTGCCAATACCCTTTTGTCATGTCAAGGGTAGTTAGGAATTGAGCGTTTCCTAGTCGATCGAGTAGATCATCCACTCGCGGCATCGAATACGCATCAAATTTAGAGTCCTGATTGAGTCGTCGAAAGTCATTACAGAACCTCCATGACCCATCGGGCTTAGAAACTAGGACAATTGGGCTGAACCAAGGGCTATAGCTTTCTTCGATAAACCCTAAATCCAGCATTTGTCTAATTTCCAACTCCACTTCCACTTTCTTTGCCTCCGGGAGTCTATAGGGTCTCTCCCTGACAATCACTCCAGGGTCCGTAATAATATCGTACGCAATCAACGCAGTATTTCCGGGTATTTCATCCACAACCTTAGGTACAGACAAGATAGCTGTTTTGAGATCTTGTCGCTGTTCGGGTGTCAAATCGGAACCAAAATTAAGGTTGGCACAGGACATAAAAAGTGAACTGGGCTGTCCGGAGGAGGGATCAGGTTCCCTTTCCCTCCACGGTTTCAGCAAGTTGATATGATATACTCTTTCGCTCGGTCGATGATTAGGTTGTTTAACTAAATAGTCGACGAGTCCTTTCCTTTCTTTAATTTCATAAGGTCCTTGCCAATCTGCTAGCAATTTAGAATGGGAGGTTGGGACTAATACCATAACACGATCACCCGGGACAAATTCCCGAATGGTGGTGTTTCTATTATAATAACGTGACTGTGCTGCTTGGGCTTTTTCCAAATTCTCCTTTAGGATAGGTCTAATCTTCTCTAGCCTATCGCGTAATTGCGCGATATATTCAAGAATATTTGAAATAGGGAGTACCTCCTCCTCCCATTCTTCTTTTAGCATGTCCAAAAGCCCCCTGGGTTAACTTCCATATAATAATTCAAAAGGAGAAAACCCTTTTGAGGTTTGAGGAACCTCCCGATAGGCAAACAAAATGAGAGGAAGCAACTTTTACCAAGGGTTCTAAGGGTCCAACGAGATCGATTCCAACTCGTTCAAATGGGATGTCAATAAAAGGAAGGGGAACGAGAGGAGCTTTAGTCCTTCTTGGAATCTGGCAAAGTTGACACTCAGGACATGAAGTGCAATACTACTGCATTTCTAACATTTTGTAAAGAATCATCATTCCATTGTCCTCTTTTGAATGATGATGGTGTTAATAGATATTGTGCCGTTAAGTCTTGTATAGGATCTCTTTCGAGTTCAATGGGAGAGGTTACTGTCTCCATGTGTTCTATGTCAACTGTATCAGCTCTCGCAGAGGTCGATGGGACATCGAAATTTTCGCATTGGGTACCCGTGTGGATCCATGCTACTGTAGGACACGGCGTAGAGGCAGTCGAAGCAGTATCCTCCATTACTATGCCCAAATTCTTATTAGGTTCAGTTACGTTACTACCGCTGTTAATTTAATTCCAATCCCTTCCTAATATGACTGGAAAAGGGGGATCGGGTAATACAGCCATGGCCATACTAGTTATTTTATGATTCACCGATACCACACATCTGGCTGTTTTGTAATATCTGATGTCCCCATGGATATATTTTAGACTAGTTTTTATTTTAGTCCACTGTTGCGGTAATACATAACGGGTAGCAACAATGGAAATGTTACTCCCGGAGTCAAACATTGCCCTTACCTTCCTGCCATTTATAATAACCGCACCTGTATATGGAATAGACAGAGGGTTAGTCACTGTGGCACAATACCTTTCTCCCTTTATTACTGAGCAATCCATAGGCTCGTAAGCACAGTTTGGGGACAGATGGCCGCTCTCCTCACACTTGTAATAGTGAGGAAGACCGGTTAGTCCGTCCCTTCTACAAACGGCAGGTTCGGGAGTTTGTCAGGGGGGCTCAGGGACTGCCCCACTATCTGTTGGTTTCGGCGAGAGGTCCGTTACCACCTCCCCGATTTACAGGCCGCCCAGTGATGCTCCGCTATTTTAATTAAGGTGTCCATGTCCTCGAAGAGTTGCTTACGGACTTGCTGGGCAATGTGGTCAGGGAGGGCATGTACGAACATTTCGCACACAAGGAGCTCAGCCATCTTGTGTGAGGTGTTGATGTCGGGCTGTAGCCAGCGACACACCTTTCCCCAGGCTTCAAAGCCCTGAGTTCTCAATGGCCTTTCGGGATCAAATTGCCACTCCCTCCACTCTCTTGCCTGTTGTTCCGGTGACACACCGTAGCGCTAAGGAACCTCTAACTTCAAAGTGTTGTAATCGACAGCCTGCTCCTCAGTTAAGTCGTAATAGGCCCTCTGCGCCATCCCCTTCAAATAGGGAGCCAGTTGGTATGCCCATTCCGACCTCGGCCAAGCGTTCCGTTTAGCGGTACGTTCAAAAATCAAAAAGTACATTTCAATATCATCTGATTCAGTTAAGGTGGTCAACTGAATCAGCTGTGACCGAGCCACCTCTGTTCATACACCAGCACAAGAATGAGCCTCTGCTTCTGCCAATTGGGTCCTGGTTTCTCCCATCTGGATCTTCAGGGTCTGGAGATCGCCCATGATCGTATTCAATACGGTGTTGAGGTCTTGTTCTTTCGACATGTTGAACAAAGATCCTGCCGACTACGCCAATTGTGAAAATAAAGAGCCTTCAAAAATAGAAAAAGGTTTGGGGATCGTCCCCATATATTGTTGTCCAGACAATTGAAATAAAGAAAGCGATTCAAAATTACTTTTCAGTACAGAATGAAAAATTTACTGTAGACAAGATGGCGTTATTATAACAGAATGTATGATGGGAGAGGAAATGGTTGGCTGGAAGTGGCGATTGGAGGAGGGAACACGGAACCAACTTGATCAGGAGTAGACAGAAGCAATGGATCATGGAACTGGAAGTGACATCATTGGAGTGGAACGGAAGTGACGTCATCGTGACCATTTTGGAGCCGGAAATGGAGAGGTTTATTTTTCTTCCAGTTTTCTGCAGGTAGAAAGAGATTCAGGTACAGTACCACATGATAGTCCCTTTTCTCGCAAGATTTCACTCAACTTTAGGCTCTTTGACTGCCTCCAACTTACACATGTGTGATAACTGACAGTACTCTATCATTATACACAGAAGTGAGATATGGTGTCCCACAGGGCTCAGTACTGGGACCTTTATTGTTTTCACTTTACATGCTTCCACTGGGATCTATCATTAGGAAACATAATGTTAATTTTCACTCATATGCAGATGACACCCAGCTATACCTTTCTTTTAGATCAAATAAAGTTTCTTAGATGTTGTCTTTAATTATACTCAGCAAAAAAAGAAATGTCCCTTTTTCAGGACTGTGTATTTCAACAATAATGTTTTAAAAATCCAAATAACTTTACAGATCTTCATTGTAAATTGTTTAAACAATGTTTTCCATGCATGTTCAATTAACCATAATCAATTAATTAACATGCACCTGTGGAATGGTCGTTAAGACCTTAACAGCTTACAGAAAGTAAACATTTAAGGTCACAGTTCTAAAAAACGCAGGACACTAAAGAGACTTGTCTAGCGACTGTGAAAAACACCCAAAGAAAGATGCCCAGGGTCCCTGCTCATCTGCGTGAACGTGCATTAGGCATGCTGCAGGGAGGCATGAGGACTGCTGATGTGGCTAGGGCAATAAATTGCCATGTCCACACTGTGAGACGCCTAAAACAGCGCTACAGGGAGACAGGAAGGACAGCTGATCATCCTCACAGTGGAAGACCACGTGTAACAACACCTGCACAGGATCGGTACATCCGAATATCACACCTGCGTGACAGGTACAGGATGGCCACAACAACTGCCCGAGTCACACCAGGAACACACAATCCCTCCATCAGTGCTCAGACTGTCCGCAATAGGCTGAGAGAGGCTGGACTGAGGGCTTGCAGGCCTGTTGTAAGGCAGGTCCTTACCAGACATCACCAGCAACAACGCCGCCTATGGGCACCTTCGCTGGACCAGACAGGAGTGGCAAAAAGTGTGTGAGTTTCTGCATGACAGCAATGTCAGTGTTCTGGCATGGCCAGCGAAGAGCCCAGATCTCAATCCCATTGAGCACGTCTGGGACCTGTTGGATCGCAGGGTGAGGGCTAGGGCCATTCCCCCCAGAAATGTCCAGGAACTTGCAGGTGCCTTGGTGGAAGAGTGGGGTAACATCTCACAGCAAGAACTGACAAATCTGGTCCAGTCCATGAGGAGGAGATGCACTGCAGTACTTCAAGCAGCTGGTGGCCACACCAGATACTGACTGGTACTTTTGATTTTGAGCCTCCCTTCATTCAGGGACACATTGTGAAACATTTTTAGTTTATGTCTTTATGGTGTTGACTCTTTTAGTGTTCATACAAATATTTACACATTAAGTCTACTGAATGTAAAAACAGTTAAAAGTCAGGGGACGTTTCTTTTTTTGCTGAGTATAGTTGTGTTAGTGAATTAAAGGAGTGGATGGATGAGAACTACTTCTCTTTAAACACAGATAAAACAGAGATGTTAATTGTTGGATGGAATGATGCTGATCGCAAAAATATTTTGTCATCATTTAACTCAGTTGGAATCACCATTAATTTTACTGAATCATCCCGCAGTCTAGGAGTTATCTTTGACTCTAGCATGTCATTTAAAGCATATATTACAAAGTTGTCCAAATCATGTTTCTTCCATCTTAAAAATTTTGGGAAATTAAGGCGCTTTCTAAATAAACAGGATTCTGAGAATTTAATTTATGCATTTACTGTATTTCTAGTAGGATTGGCTACTGTAATGCGGTGTTCACTGGATGTTCAAACTGTTCTTTGTACAGCCTCCAGCTAATCCAAAATGCTGCTGCAAGAATTATTACAAGAACAAGAAAATACGAACACATAACTCCAGTTCTTAAGTCCTTACACTGGCTCCCAGTTAAGTTTAGGGCAGATTTCAAAATCCTCCTTTTAATATATAAAGCATTAAATGGCCAAGGTCTGGCTTACTTGTCTGAACTTATCATGACTTACAAACCAGAGCTCACATTAAGATCTCAAGATGTCGGTCTGCTTATGATTCCAAGGACTAATAAAATAACAGTGGGAGGTCGAGCTTTTAGTTATAAGGCCCCTAAACTGTGGGGTGGTCTGCCTGCTACTATAAGGGATGCCCCTTCGGTCACAGCTTTCAAATCCTGGCTAAAGACTCACTACTTCAGTTTAGCACACCCTGACTAGAGCTGCTGATTAACTGTACAGACTGCATCTCTGTTGTTAGTCATTAGCACTAAAACATAAGTAACATGATAGTTATAATTTGTTACTAACCCTCACCTATTCTGTTTCTCTTCTTGGGAATCAACTGTGGCAATTGGTGCCATGGCCCACCTGCCAAGATGTTTTGCCTGCATAAGGTAAAGTCATCCCTGATGGAGGACTGCAGGAATCGTCGGGTAGAGGGGTCCTTTCATTGGATTGACTGGCCCAGCACTGTTTCAGATGTGGAATGGCCAAATGGGGGAGGCAACTTGATGGCTGTGGTCTCCAGGACTCTAAACAATTCCAAATCATATTATGTGATATCATCTACTGTTAAATTCTGCTCTGTACTTGTAAAATTTTTATTTTTATACTGTATTGAGGATTTGTTCTGTTTTGCGTATTGTATTGTATTGACCCCCTTCTTTTTGACACCCACTGCACGCCCAACCTACCTGGAAAGGGGTCTCTCTTTGAACTGCGTTTCCTAAGGTTTCTTCCATTATTTCCCTAAAAGGGTTTTTTGGGAGTTTTTCCTTGTCTTCTTAGAGAGTCAAGGCTGGGGGGCTGTCAAGAGGCAGGGCCTGTTAAAGCCCATTGCGGCACTTCTTGTGTGATTTTGGGCTATACAAAAAATAAATTGTATTGTGTTGTATTTGGAGTCCACTAGTTGTCAATTCAATGGATTGCACATGATGAGGAAAGTCACAAACACATACATATGTCAATCGAAGATCCCACATTTGTACAAAAATAAGCTATAAGGCTTTAGGAATTGCCTGCAGAGCTTAGAGACAGGATTGTATTGAGTCATAGAGTTTGGAAAGGCTAGAAGAAAATCCCATAGCATTGAAGTTTCCTGAAAGACCAGTGGCCACCAAAATTCTTTAAAAGTTTGGAAAAGAAACAATTCCCGTTAGAGCTGGCTGCCTAATTAAAGCGAACATTTGGGGTAGAAGAGCCATATTAAGAGAAGTGACCAAGAACCCAATAGTCACTCTTTCTAATCTCCATGTGTGGTCATGAGAGAAACTTCCAGAAGGACAACCACAACTGCAATACCTCACTGATCTGGGCTTTTTGTCTGAGTGGACACATGACAAATGAAAGCCCACTTGGAGTTTGCAAGAAGGCAACTAATGTACTCTCAGAAACAAGATTCTATAGATCTAATGAAACCAAGATTGAACAGTTTAGCCCCAACTCTAAGCATCACATCTGGTGGAAACCAGGCACCACTCATCCTCTGTACAATACAATTCCAAAAATAATGCATGACAGTGGCTGGATCATGCTGTTGGGGTTGTTTTTCAACTGCAGGCCTGAGAGACTAGACAGGTTTGAAGGAAAGCTGAACAGAGCACATTAAAGAGATATCCTTAATGTAAACCAGCTCTAGAGAACTCTGGACCTCAGACAGGGCCAAACGTTCAACTTCCAACAAGACAATGACCCTAAGCACAAAGCAAAGCCAACAGAGTTAGGGATGACCCTGGGAATTCTTCTGAGTGGCCCAGCCAGAGCTTAGACGTAAATCCAATCAGACATGCCTGGAGGAACCTAAAAATAAACGTCTACTGTTGGTTTCTGTCCAACCAGAACAGAGCTTGAGGATCTATAGAGAAGAATGGCAGAAATTCCCCCAGCCCAGATGTGTGAAGTTTGTCACATCAGATCTAAGAAGACTCCAGAATGGACTTGCTGCCAAAGGGGCTTCAACTAAGTACTAACTAAAAGGTCTGAATCAGAGGCGGCCTAGGGCTGACCAACCCCACGCAGGGCCGGTTACGTCAAACACTGTTTGGACTGTATAAACTTGCGCGCGGAGTTAATAAAAATAATGTTAACATACACCGGGTTTTCTCATTACACTATTCAGCTAAATTTCTGCAAGATAACACACAGGCTTTATTGAAATATAACTGGAGAATATAACTTGACAAATCCGGTCGAATGGGATACATGGACCTCAAAAGCGGGGCCCCCTTAGTGGCCCCACTTGCCACCCTCAAATGCTGCTCTTGGTCTGAATACTTGTGAGATTATTTTTAATTATATTTAATAAATTGGCAAAAAATTCTAAAATCCTGTTTACGCTTCGTCATTCTACTGTATGGAGTGTTGGATGAGGGAAAAAAATGAATTTAAATGATTTTTGCACAAATGTGAAAAAAGTGAAGGAGTCTAAACAGTTTCTGAAGGAGCTGTAGAAACTCACACACAACACGGACAGTTGGCCAGACATAGTCCAGACGGGCCTTTGAAGCCAGGAGCTCTGAGGTGTAGTAGCGCCATCATTCACTGTGTCATGTTGAGCTAATCAAGGACTTTTAAGTGGTCTTATGTCAGTGAATGTAGCAACAGGCACATGTCACTGTATAGGCAAACCCTGATTATGCAGCCTAGTGAGGCTATGGGCACTGGGACCCCTGCAATATAAAGAATTGTCTTTGTCCTATTATTCCCCTGGCACCCAAAGACATGCACAAACAATACAGCTGCAACAGGCAGATCAAACCCTTTACAAGATGATTTATTTAAAACATTAAAATAATTCAAACCCATTAAATAAAATCTTCCTCTTTTTGTTCTTTTGTTTTTAAACTACATAGTCCCCCAAAATCAGTCAATCACCCCTACAGTCTTTAGTCTAATCCTCCAGCCACCAGAGGTTCCCGAAGACCACTGGAAAATCGTGCTCCTCTCAAAGATACAGCTGTAACAAGAAATGCAAAGGAAGGGTCTGAAGAGTTGAATCAGAGTCGTCAGTACTCGATCAAACAAGGTGCCAATTTACCACTGTCTGTCACTCGGCCCCCAAGATTTTAATACTACTTAATGTTTAGCCTGGCGGCTTCTTCCTTCCACGAGGAAAACCACACCAGTTTCAGGTCACAGACCACTTGGTAACAACCCTCCGGAAATCAAATTTACATTTGCAACATCTTCTACGATATCCCACTACCATTTCTTCTTTTCCACTTCTGTTGTTTTCTTTTTGTGTCCTTTGTTGAACCAAATCTGACAACCTTCTGTCCTTTCTATGCCTCAAAGCGTTCCCCTTTTTCATTGTTAGCTGCACCTACTTCAGTCCAATTCCCACCCAAACAATTATCAAAACACGTGAAAAATAACTTAATCAATTAATAATACAATTAACAAACAAATGAAATTAATTAATCAATCAGTAGATGGATTGGGAGAGAATGAGGGGTCATAAGGTCGCTGGAAAGGGGTGTGTGGTACTTCCGATATCTATGCAAAAGGACAAAGGTCCAAGTCTTTAGAGTCCCGGTCCTTCCTGTCTTGCTATATGGTTGCGAGACATGGACGCTATCCACTGACCTGAGACGAAGACTGGACTCCTTTGGTACTGTGTGGACACCTTCGGTACTGTGTCTCTTTGGAGAATCTTTGGGAACCGCTGGTTTGACTTTGTGTCGATTGAGCGGTTGCTCATGGAGTCCTGAATGAGGCACATTACCTGCATTGTGAGGGAGCCTCAGTTACGGCACTACTGCTGTGTGGCGCAATTCCCCTAGGGTGATCTGGCTCGCAGGATCCTCATTGTTGAGGACCCAAGTGGCTGGACCAGGCCAAGGGGATGCCCAGGTAATACCTGGCTGCGGCAGATAGAGGGTCATTTCCGGAAGGTCGGACTTGACTGCGTGTCTGCCTGGGGGGTTGCCAACCAGGACCCCAAGCTGTTTCGTCATGTGGTGGGTGCGGCAATGCACTGTATCAGTGCATGCTCCCCAACCTGACCTGACCTGAAATCAATAAACCAACTGCTCAGTCAAAGGACAAAAAAACAACCCAGACACACCACAAAGTGCAAATCTACCTAATAATACAATAAAAGATACTTTAAAACAAAGAATTATCTGCACATTAGAAAACCATGACACAGACACATATGCACCACAAGGGTCTGCAATTTCATCCAGGTTTGATTTTTATCTCACACCTGAAGTAATGGGCACTGGTTCCCCTGATCCTTATAATGATGAAGTAGGCTATATAATGAGTGAATTGTGAATGTAATCATAATATTATAATCACATAATATGGCTTGCTTTGAAATGTGCTATGCTACGAGGAAGTGTAACCAAGTGGATAAGGCACAGGAATTTAAATAACAAATGGGTTCCAGTTCAATCCCAGACTCTCAGGGTGACCCAAAGCCTAAGCCACTAAATGTTCCAGTGGTCTTTTCATAAAGGCCAAAATATATGTAAGAAACTGAACCATAGCTCTCAGTTTAAATGACGTCCTTTATAAAAATGCACTATATGAATTCACATTCTCTGATTTTATAATCTGCGGTGGGCTGGCGCCCTGCCCGGGGTTTGTTTCCTGCCTTGCGCCCTGTGTTGGCTGGGGTTGGCTCCAGCAGACTCCCGTGACCCTGTAGTTAGGATATAACGGGTTGGATAATGGATGGACGATTTCATAATACAAGACAAGTAACAAACCTTTAAATGCTTATAGTGTTGCTTATTTCTGCTTTATAAAAAAGTATTCAATAGTGAAAAATAAAAGCACAGAAACCTACTTCATCTGTCCTAATTATGTATGTGAATTTCCCCTTGGGAATAATAAAGTATCTATCTATCTATCTATCTATCTATCTATCTATCTATCTATCTAT
>JANRMT010062857.1:15888475-15902790 GCA_026402145.1 Polypterus bichir lapradei | reverse complement strand
ATAATATAATATAATATAATATAATATAATATAATATAATATAATATAATATAATATAATACTAAGGTTTGTGTGTCTACTTCCTCAGAGCAATCTGATTGGTCAATTTGGCTAAGGTGATGCGTCAAAAAAGGAAGTATGAGTGTGAGTCACATGTAGAGCAGTAAAGGTGTATGAGCCTTGTAGAGAGTCCTCTTCAGAGATGGCAAGTATAAAATCAGACAGGAGGATTTATATATAATTCATCTTTAAGTCTCGCAAATAATGAATGAGTACAAGATGCAGGCTTTAAAGGAACATGCTCAATAGAGGATTGCTGATGAAGAGGCATTTACACACACAAATATGGAGGAAAGTTGTTGAAGGTACATGTAGGGCAAGAGATAGCAAAAATTAATAAATTATTCAGTTACCTGTCAGCGACAGGTATTGTGGCTAGTAAAATAATAAAATGGTAAGTCTATGTGTGTCTGTCCAGTTGCTATGGCTAGTCATTCCAATAGAGAGTGCATCACAATCATTAACACTGCTTTTTGCAAATCCCATACCAAATGATATATGAGAGAGACATATGTATTTCCCTTTGCAATGCAAACATGAATGCTGTGGACTATGTTGATTACTTAGATTTCAAACTGTCTTAGATAGGTAGAATAGAACAGAATAGAATAAATGGAGATGTAGAGTCCTCCCTGCATGGCGTTTGCACATTCTCAACATGTTTGTGTGGGTTTCCTCCTGGAGCCCAAAGACATTCAGGTTAGGTGGAATCATAATGTGGGGGATATCATAATGCTAAGGAGGTTACCTGGCACTAGTGTTTCTCATAATTAACAGCCTGAAATATACATTCCTTATTCCTAAAGTGTGATTATCTAGTGTCCCATCTGTAGAAAACGGTAATTTCATACGAACCCTCTTCCAAAGAGAACAACTATGTCCGTCTTCAGATTCCATTTGGAAGTTACTCAGTTCCCAGTTTTCATTTTGTTTTGCTTATTCTGAGACTCCCAGTCTCAATGCACAGCCCCTAAAGTGTCAGCACAACCACCATTAGCTGCTGGTCCACTTATGGAAGAGAGAGTGGAAAGAATAGAGCCTCAGATGGCTGGAAATGGAATATCAGAAATAATTGATCATTTATTTAGTGCCCATCATATATTAGTGGAGCAAATCACAATATAGGCAAAGAGGAAATCATGCCGCACAAATGCACAAAGTATCATATTTGATCAGACTTGACATTAAGAAGACTCATAGAAATTAGGGGGCCATGCTTCATAGGAGGTCCCCTTCGGTATGCATTAAAGAAGAAGAAACAAGGCTTTGGATTGTCTGGGATTTCTTTATTAGGAATGAAGTTGCTTAATGCACAAGCGTCCTAAAATGAGTGACCACAAAGGTGAATTAGTGTTCGGTAGCACAAATAAACTGGAAAGTTAAAGTACAAAAAGCAGGGAGAATTTCACAAAAAACACTTTCTACCGACCACCCCCACCCTCATCCATCATATTTTATATTTTTAGTCTGTTTTCTCCCAGACCCTTCCTCTTCAATGTCTGCTTTAGTGATTGTTTTCATGTCTCTAAGGATAGCAAGACTCGTATGGACAGGATGACTAATGGTTTTGACAATCTGTGCTAGGCCATCGGGATAGCCTAAGTAGGGCCACCTCCACATTTTTAGTTCCTGACTTGGCGTCCCCTGCTAGTATTTTCTTTCTTCTTGAATATCTCAACTAGCATTAATTTTCAATGACCATGGGGGAGGTGTATGGTTGCCTAAGGGGGCACCCATCTTGACTTGACTAACACAATAAGCAATTTAGGCTGCAAAACCTGAACCATCAAGACTACAAGATGAAGAAGTTACAGTGTGTTGTTTAAAATCTAATAGCAGATCAATAAAGTCTGTTTGTGATTCCCCCGTTTGTCTTGATCCACCTGTCCTCACATTCTTTATAATCGCTCTCTTCATTTTCAGGCTTCAACAGTATACTACTGTATGTCATTCTTCACTGTAATGAAAGTAAGCTTCTGTACTACAGTGTATTCTAAGTTAGACTGCTCACTTTCAAATGTAACATAACATGAAATAACATTCTCAATCCAGTTCAGGGCAGTCGGGGACTAGATCCTGTGGGTGCACTGCAGACCCTCACACACACCCACATTCACACAAGGCCACTTTATAGTCACCGGTCCGCCTAAGGCATGTGCTTTGAAATGTCTCGTCTCTTTTTCTGGTGGGGGTCACTGAAGCAGCAGACAAAGCAGGTCAGACCAGACTACTGGTTCCAGTTCTTGTGTGGAATTCTCCCCAGACGTTCCAAAATCAGTCAAGAGAGATAATCTCTCCAGTATTTTCTGGGTCTGCTGCAGGGTCTTCACAGGGGTGTTCTGCTCTGGTCCTGGTGGGCCAGAGCTGCAAGTTTTCATTCTAACCCTTTTCCTAATCAGCGAGCAGTTTTTACTGCTAATTAACTCCTTTTCCCTTCATTTTAATTGCGCTGTTTTTAAAGATTCAGTCATCTGAATTGATTTGTTTCTTCATTAAATGGCAGCCAGACAGAAATGAGATGTGAAACGAGTCAACAGATGACCAGCTAAACTGGAACGTCAACCAGTTTCTTAATGAGAAGCCAATTCTTGCTGTTAATTAAAGCCGTTATTGAATATCAGGACTTGTTGCTGCTCTCATTCTGCCACAGCAGACCGCTGATTTTATATTTTTCTAAGACCACCGTCAAGATGTTTTGGTGACCTGAGCAGACCTACATGGCCGAGACCTTCACCTTTTTTTATTTTCAGGTTAGCTGGTCATGTGGCAGCTTGTTTTGTGTGTCATTATTGTTTGACTGCTCATTAAGGAAAAAATAAACAACTAAGGGGTCTGAGTCACATCAATTAAAACTAAGGCAAAACAAATTAATCAGCGGCAAAAATGGCTCACTAATTAAGAAGATGGTTAGAATGAAAACCTGCAGCCACTAAGGCCCACCAGGACTGGAATTGGACACCCCTTGCCTAATGAGAAGTGTTCCAAGCAGCTCTAGGAGGAGCTGCCCAGGGATAATCCTTACCACATGCCCAAACCACCACAACCGCATCACTCCCGATCTGGAGGAGTAGTGACTTTACTTTGAGGATCTCCTGAATCACTGAGCTTCTCACCCTATCACAGAGTGTCAACCCTGTCACCCTATGAAGAAACATCTCCTCTACTGCTTGTACTCCCAATCCCATTCATTCAGTTATTACCTAGAAGTCATGACCATAGGTGAGGACAGGGATGTAGATCATTTAGTAAACCTAGTTTTGTCTTTAGAGTCAGCCTCCACTTCATCACCATAAACCCTGCAGTCCCACAAAAGAGCTGTCACCTCTCTAAACTCACATTTCCTTTTCCGTCACTTGTAAGCAACATCCCAAGATACTCAAACTCCACTACCAAGACAAATTGTTCCTCCCTCACCTAGAGAGACCAATCCACTCTGCTGTGAGAGAGAACCATGACCTCAGATTTGATGGTGCTGATCCTCATCTCAGTTACTTTACACTCTGCAGCATATTGCTCGGATGCGTGCTGAAGGTCACACTCAGATGAGGCAGAGAAGCACATGATCTGCATAAAGAAGCAATGTTACCCCAACTGATCATCTTTATACCTTCAGCTGCATCTTGAAAGCCTGTCCTGTCTATAAAAACTACACACTGAAGTGGTGACAAAACGCAACCTTGACAAAGTCCATATCCACAGTGAACAAACTGGACTTAATGCCAAGTGTTTTAACACTGAATTCATATAAGGAATGATTAGCACCCAAGAGCAGCCCGGTTACTTCACATTCCTGCAGCACTTCCTAAAACACCTGCCAAGGGACATGCTCAAATCTTTTCACCAGATCTACAAAGCACATGTAGACTGGGTTATCATACTCCTATGCACCCTCCATCAACTCACCCAGGGAAAAGAGCTGGTCTACCGTTCCACAGCCAGGATGGAATCAGCATTGTTTTTCTTGTATCTTTAAAGGGCTCAGCCTTCAGCATCCAGCACCCTTGCATATGCCTTACCTGGGAGGATGAGGAGTGTGATCCCTCTGTGGTTGGAATGCAGCCTCTGATCATCCCTCTTAAATTTGTGGACCACCACACCAGTTTGCCATTCAAAGGATACTTAACCCACCTTTCATGCAACATGCAAAATGTATCAATGTCTGTGTCTCTTGTGCCATGTTTCTCTTCTGTCATGTTTTTATTCTAAATATTAGGTTCATAAAGCAGATTGTTATGATGTGATTGTCTCATGCCAGTCAGAGTTGGATCTGTGTTATTTCTTTGTTTCGGAAGTTTTTCTTTTTTTAGTCATCATTTGGTTTATTTAATGCTTACTTTTTTTATGCTTGTTGCCCCTCTTAAGACCCTCTTGGTTCCATCTCTCTAATTGTCCCAGGTTCATAAAGGTGTAACTGGAATCACACAGGAGCTCTCTTCAGGTTAGGTTTTGGGTCCAAATTGAGACACCACTTTTTTTGAGACTGTTCAGTTGTATTGAGTCCCGACTGGAATGGGAAGGGCAGCTCTGGGTGCTGTGGGCGGGGTCACTTGCTCTCAGTGGCCAGCTTCTCAGAGCTATGGTTGGAAAAGGAGAGACAGTTAACATGAGACGCCCTCTCATCCCATGCTGGCATGTCCTACCTCAGTAGATCCACAAAGGGTGCACATGGGCAACACTGGCTTACAACTGATGTGGCTTATTCACTTCCAACATTGCTGGAGTATTTCTCCTCTTGTTTAGTTTTTTGGCAAAGGTATTGGTTAATGATAGTGCCAGGTCAGTAAGTCTGGAGGATCCTTCTCAGACAGGTGTTAATAAGTGTCTGGACCTTTTTGGTTGTCATCCATGTCTCAGGTCTGTAGAGTAGGCCTGACTTCACATTGTATACCAACAACAATGCCACTGCATAATTTCTCACAAGAACTGGAACTGCCAAGTTAGACATTTTGTTTGTTTTTAATTTTCTTCCTTTTTTGTCATTCTGCTGTGTGTTAAAATCACAGTATGTGAGTATATCTATCTATCTATCTATCTATCTATCTATCTATTGTCACACACATACGAGTAGGAGGAAGCTGAGTGGACTGAAAGAAGGTAATTCCAGGCCAGACCAGGGAGCGGCGGGGTGTACTAAACCTTTCTCTATTTTCTCTGCAGACCAAACACGGGAAAACCTGTCTGATTTCTCATGCAAGGCATCACTTCCAGTTCCGGCGCAAAGAGTGGTGTCATTTCCGGTTCGGACCCCAAGAAAGAGGCCACTTCTGGTTCCGGCCCCAAGAAAGATGTCACTTCTGGCTCCGGCCCCAAGAGTGATGTCACTATCATTTCCAACATAGATGACATCACTTCCTTTGATGACCTTTAAAGCTGCCATCTTTGGCACTACTCATCAGTTCGTGTTGAAAACCTGATCTTGGGATGACCAACAGGTATCTGGATCCCAGACATTCTTCAGTTGGAAGAACGCTGCCCTTGCCTGAACAATGCTGGCTCTATCATTGGTGCCCATCTTATCCTACTTGTCAATGATGCTGCCAACATAGGTGAAGTTTTCCACCTCTTCTAGTGTGTCACCTTCCAACATGATGAAGGATGTACTAACAGGGCTGACCTTGAGTACCTTGTATATGACTTACCTGTAAGGCTGAGGAGTGTGATCCCTCTCTAGTTGGAGCACAGCCTCTGATCAAGTGGACTACCACACCAGTTTGCCATTTCAAAGCAGCTTTATCCACCTTCCATGCATCATATTAAATGTATCAGTGTCTGTTTCACTTGTGCCATGTTACTCTTTTTTCTGTCATTTTTGAAAAGTAACTATTAGATATGCAGATTGTTATAAGTTGTGGCAGACAACCAGAGCCCTTACCTGACTGGGGCACCCAGAGTATGGAAGGACCTGGGGAGAGAGTATTTTCAGGACAGACATCAAAAGAAAGGAAAGACATAAATCGTTTGCAACTAGTGCAGAATGCAGCTGCTAGAATCCTAACTAGGAAAAGAAAATCCGAACACATTTCTCCAGTTCTGATGTCACTACACTGGTTACCTGTGTCATTCAGGATTGACTTTAAAATTCTGCTTATGGTTTATAAAGCCTTAAATAATCTCGCCCCTTCTTATATATCGGAGTGTCTGACACCTTATATTCCAAATCGTAACCTCAGATCCTCAAATGAGTGTCTCCTTAGAATTCCAAGAACAAAACTTAAAAGAAGTGGTGAGGCGGCCTTCTGCTGCTATGCACCTAAAATCTGGAATAGCCTGCCAATAGGAATTCGTCAGGCTGATACGGTGGAGCACTTTAAAACACTGCTGAAAACACATTACTTTAACATGGCCTTTCTATAACTTCAATTTAACTTAATTTAACTTAATCCTGATACTCTATATGTTCAATTTCCTCATAATAACTATTCAGGGTAGCTCTACAATCCGTACTGACCCCTACTCTCTTCTCTGTTTCTTTTTCCGGTTTCTTTGTGGTGGTGGCCTGCGCCACCTCCACCTACTCAAAGCTTCATGATGCTCCAACAATGATGGATGGACTAAAAGGCAGAATTCTACGTGACCATCATCATCAAGCCTTTCCGTGAGAACCCTAAATCCAAAGAGGACTGTTTCATTTATGTTAGGTAGAATGCCCAGTGGGGACTGGGCGGTCTCATGGTCTGGAATCCCTACAGATTTTATTTTTTTTTCTCCAGCCGTCTGGAGTTTTTATTTTGTTTTTTCTGTCCCCCCTGGCCATTGGACCTTACTCTTATTCGATGTTAATTAATGCTGATTTATTTTGTTTTCATATTGTGTTTATTTTTCTATTCTTTATTATGTAAAGCACTTTGAGCTACTGTTTGTATGAATATGTGCTATATAAATAAATGTTGTTGTTGTTGTTGTTGTTGTTTTTCCCCCGGGCCAACAGAGGGCAGCCCTCTTGGTTTCCAGCGGGGCCACAGGTCATTAGCATGGGAGCTCATCCCTGCTGGAGCCTGTGGTCACCACCAGTGGGCACATGGACGCTTTCAGGGCCCTATTATATAATTCCCCATTTATTTTATTATATTTATTATTGGGCCCTATTTATATTTCCATGTGTGGAGGAAGTGCAGCCGGAAGAAGCTCATTGGGCACCTGGAGTCCTTCTGGATGACCTATAAAAAGGGGCCAGTCCCCACTATTCATCTGGCCAGAGCCTGACGAGAAGTGGGGGCAGATGGAATGGCGGCAGAGAAGGGACTGGATTGTGTTGTGTGTTGGTGATTTGTGCACTGTAAATAAACCATGCGCTGGGTGCAAAACCTGTCCCCGGCCTGTCTGTGTTGGGGTTGGCTTCACAAAGTTGATTGTCAGGAGCCAGTTAGAGTTGGACTAGTGTAAAGTATCATTATGAAATAATTAAACATCATTTATTCAATATTTACTCAATAAATTGTGAATATTAATCAAATATTTAACAGTATACCATAATCTTAACTGTATTGCAAAGCAACTTGAGATTGTGCATGTTCTTAATGGTGCCATATGAAATAAAGATTGATTGACTGATCAATTGCCATGTGTGCACTACATAAGTTTCATGCTAGCTTCTGGACCATTCAGCTTAAAATCGTTGGCACGTTGACTGCTGGTAAGTTTCCCAAACTGCTGCAAAGTGCGTCTTTTCAGAATTGCTGCTAACACTAATCAAAGTAAGCCAGTTGATAAGACAATAATCTGTTTTAAAATTTTGTACAGCAGTTGTATCCATTATTATTATTTTTTTTAATCAGTATTATTCTGTCACATGTCTGACATGTAGAAATTACAATAACGGAAAAGAACTAATGAGCTGAAAAGATGTCTAAATGTGCGACTCACTGCATATTTTGAAAGTCCTTGAACTCCTAATTGCCAACAGTCTCAGCTTGGAATGCATCCCTCAAACTGACAAATAAGTCAGCAGCAAATCCAGTCCAGACTAACACTATGGAGAAGATCTCTCAACTTTAGATCACTTACAGCTGTAAGGCCACACTGACTATTCAGGCCCATCAAAAGTAAGTAAGAACTGAAAAACTTGAAGGAATGTGAGGTAAACAGGCTTTGATAGGAAGAAAAGTCATAGGCACGTAGTGAAAAGTGAATACAGACATTTCAGCTGATCGGATGTTAATTAAGCTCAGTTTCATAACTGATAGATTTTTGGTGCACACCAGGAAAGTGTTGAGGTTACAGGATCAAGTTAAGAGTGAGCATTTTCATTGAATGATGAATGAAATCCACCCTATTCAGTCCAGACGTCAAATGCATAAACAGATTCAGGGATGTCATGCTTATACTGTACAAGGGTCATATCACTCATTTTTGGTTTGTTATCCTTTTGTATTTTGCTTCTTTTCTTTCTTTTAAATCGTTCTTTTTGAATTTTATTAGTTTTGTTTGTTATTAAATTTTTAAATATACAGTGGTGTGAAAAACTATTTGCCCCCTTCCTGATTTCTTATTCTTTTGCATGTTTGTCACACAAAATGTTTCTGATCATCAAACACATTTAACCATTAGTCAAATATAACACAAGTAAACACAAAATGCAGTTTTTAAATGATGGTTTTTATTGTTTAGGGAGAAAAAAAATCCAAACCTACATGGCCCTGTGTGAAAAAGTAATTGCCCCCTGAACCTAATAACTGGTTGGGCCACTCTTAGCAGCAATAACTGCAATCAAGCGTTTGCGATAACTTTTACAGCGCTTTGGAGGAATTTTGGCCCACTCATCTTTGCAGAATTGTTGTAATTCAGCTTTATTTGAGGGTTTTCTAGCATGAACCGCCTTTTTAAGGTCATGCCATAGCATCTCAATTGGATTCAGGTCAGGACTTTGACTAGGCCACTCCAAAGTCTTCATTTTGTTTTTCTTCAGCCATTCAGAGGTGGATTTGCTGGTGTGTTTTGGGTCATTGTCCTGTTGCAGCACCCAAGATCACTTCAGCTTGAGTTGACGAACAGATGGCCGGACATTCTCCTTCAGGATTTTTTGGTAGACAGTAGAATTCATGGTTCCATCTATCACAGCAAGCCTTCCAGGTCCTGAAGCAGCAAAACAACCCCAGACCATCACACTACCACCACCATATTTTACTGTTGGTAGGATGTTCTTTTTCTGAAATGCTGTGTTCCTTTTACGCCAGATGTAACGGGACATTTGCCTTCCAAAAAGTTCAACTTTTGTCTCATCAGTCCACAAGGTATTTTCCCAAAAGTCTTGGCAATCATTGAGATGTTTCTTAGCAAAATTGAGACAAGCCCTAATGTTCTTTTTGCTTAACAGTGGTTTGCGTCTTGGAAATCTGCCATGCAGGCCATTTTTGCCCAGTCTCTTTCTTATGGTGGAGTCGTGAACACTGACCTTAATTGAGGCAAGTGAGGCCTGCAGTTCTTTAGACGTTGTCCTGGGGTCTTTTGTGACCTCTCGGATGAGTCGTCTCTGCGCTCTTGGGGTAATTTTGGTCGGCTGGCCACTCCTGGGAAGGTTCACCACTGTTCCATGTTTTTGCCATTTGTGGATAATGGCTCTCACTGTGGTTCGCTGGAGTCCCAAAGCTTTAGAAATGGCTTTATAACCTTTACCAGACTGATAGATCTCAATTACTTCTGTTCTCATTTGTTCCTGAATTTCTTTGGATCTTGGCATGATGTCTAGCTTTTGAGGTGCTTTTGGTCTACTTCTCTGTGTCAGGCAGCTCCTATTTAAGTGATTTCTTGATTGAAACAGGTGTGGCAGTAATCAGGCCTGGGGGTGGCTACGGAAATTGAACTCAGGTGTGATACACCACAGTTAGGTTATTTTTTAACAAGGGGGCAATTACTTTTTCACACAGGGCCATGTAGGTTTGGATTTTTTTTCTCCCTAAATAATAAAAACCATCATTTGAAAACTGCATTTTGTGTTTACTTGTGTTATATTTGACTAATGGTTACATGTGTTTGATGATCAGAAACATTTTGTGTGACAAACATGCAAAAGAATAAGAAATCAGGAAGGGGGCAAATAGTTTTTCACACCACTGTATACAGTGGATACAGAAAGCATTCAGACTATCACTTTTTTCACATTTTGTTATATTTCAACCTTGTGCTAAACTCATTTAAATTCATTTTATTCAAACATTAATCATCACTCAATACCCCAGAATGACAACATGAAAACAGGATTTTAGAAAATTTTTCAATTTTATTAAAAAAAAGAAATTAAAATATAACAGTGACACCAGTACTTAGACCAGGTACTATGACACTTGAAGTATAACTCAGGTGTGCCACATTCTTTTATTCAGCGTTGAGATGTTTCTGCACCTTGTTTGGAGTCCACCTGTGGTCACTTCAATTCACTGGACTTGATTAGGAAAGCCACGCACCTGTCTATAGAAGGTCCCACAGCTGACAATGTGACAATCAGAGCAAAAACCAAACCACACATTTGAAGGAATTGTTTGCAGCGCTTAGAAACAGGACTGTGTCAATGCACAGATCTGAGGAAGTTTACAAAATAATTCCTGCAGCACTGAAGATTCCCAAAAGCAAAGCTGTCTTCATAATTCTTAAATGGAAGAAGTTTAAAGCAACACAGTGCTTACTAGAGCTGGCCACCTGGCCAAACTGAGCAATCGGGGGTGAAGGGACTTGATAAGAGAGATGATGAATAACCTGATGAGCTTCTGGGAACCTGTTTGGAGAAGGACAGCCATCACTGCAACACTCCAATGATCTGTTCTTCTTGATAGAGTGGCTAGACAGAAGCTTCTCCTCGGTAAAAGACACATGTGAGACAGCTAGGAGTTTGCAAATATGGAAACCAAAGGACTTTCAGACTATCAGAAGCAAGATTCTGCTTAAACCAAGACTAGCGTCACGTCAAGAGAAAACCAGGCACAGCTTATTATCTGCAAATTACCAATCCAATGGTGAAGAATTTTGTTGGCAGCATCATGCGGTGAGGTTGTTTTTCAGTGGCAGAGACTGGGAGACTGGTCATAGTTGAGGGAAGTTGAATGGAGTGAAGTACAGAGACATCCTTAATGAAAATCTTTTTCAGAGCACTCTGGACCTCAGACAGGACTGAAGGTTCACCTTCCAATAGGCAAATTACCCCAAGCACAAAGCAAAGACAACACAGGAGTGTCCTTGCGTTGCCCAGCCAGAACCTGGAGTTGAACCCACTTAAACATGACTGGAGAGACTGAAAATAGCTGATCAGACATTAGTCTCCATCCAATCTGACAGAGCTTGAGTGTATCTACGGAGAAAAATGGGAGATATTCTCCAAATTCAGATGTGAAACCCTTGTTGCGTCAAACCCAAGAAGACTCTAGGCTTGAATCGCTGCCAAAAGTATTTTGTCTAAGAACTGAGTAAACCGTCTAAATACTTGTGTCAGTGTCATATTTCAGTTTTTTTCCCATTTTCACTTTGTTATTCTTGGGTATTAAATGTGCTCAATGTGGGTTAAAAAATAAATGTAAATGATTTTAGCACAAGGTTGAAAAAAGAGCAAAATGTGCAAAAAGTAAAGGGGTGTGAATTTTTTCTGAATGCACTGTAGGGATAGAGAAGAGACAGCGATTCATGTGAAATTCAATAAATACATTTGCAGAACATCTCAAGCGGTGCTTTATAGCTAGCAAAATCTGCACAAGAAGAAAGGCGTTTAGGCCCTGACTGGAATCATTTTCCTGCCCCAATTCTGCATGCATCTATCTGTCATTTAGTGTTTAAATAAAGTTCTTTGTGGAAATAACAAAAAAAAACATCACTGGACTTCCTGTCACATTTAAACATTTCATTAAATTGGTCAGATGTGTATTGTAATTGTTCTGGTAATGTGATGCCAGTTTTCCAGTTATGATGACAACCATGGTGACTGCATTCCTCACAATGTATTGGAGACAGGAATTATACTCAGTACATCCCTCCACAGTGCTTAGAGGGTGCATATCCTCATCTGCAAGAATCAAGAAACAGGAAAGGAGTGTTGCTGTTATCATCTGATACCTTATATAATTTTTTACTGCTCTTTCTTGGACTTTCCAAGATTTTGCATCCACGTCAAACATTTGTTGTTCTTTTCTTTGTTCTTTTTGAAAGTCTGGTTTACAAATTACAGCTCTGTTTTTCGGTATGAGTAAAGACAAACATTTTTGTTCTGATTATGTTTTAATTCCCTATGCTGTGTCACAAAGAATGAAAGGACAACTAGATAAATGGGAGCAAAAATTACCGAAGCTGAAATAAAAACGGGAGATCAAAAGTGACAAGCAACAAAACAAAACCTCAAAATGGAAAATATTACAAAACGGGTAAAAAACATTTAAGTTTAGAAAAAGGATCGCAAACAAACTGTGCTTAATTCTTTATGGAATCTGCCAACTTGGGTGACGAATTGACCCCTAAATGTATGTCATTCATGACATCTGACAAATGGTAACCTAAAGGAGAACTCAAAAGTAAAACATTTTAAGCACAAAGAAAAAAGAAAGAACAACCCTTAGAATACTGAAATAATCACTCAAAATGTAATTTTTTCGAAATATCTGTGGTAAAAGCATTTATAATCATGGCACCCTAATTCTTGTCTTGCTGTCCCATTATTTGATAAGGATTACTCTTATATATATTGAGCCTGGATTCATATTTTTCTGACTTCTTGATTCCAATTTTCATCATTACTGACTCTGCTATTCCTGGTGCTTGGGAAAGGAAAGGTCAAATTCCAATGTGGTGCATTTTATGTACAAAAAACACAGCAATGTGCATGTTGGTGCGTCTGATGTTTGTTCATGCGGAACATATGTTGCATTTTTAAAATGAAAAGTCAAACAAAATGACACCTTTTATTAGCTAGCTAAAAGGATTACAATATGCTAGCATTCGAGGCAACTCAGGTCCCTTCTTCAGGCAAGACGTACTGTATTTTTTAATAAAACATATTGCGATCTTTCACTGTCATTTGAATAAGACCATAAATATAATTGATTTTAGATAGATAGATAGATTATACTTTATTTGTGCCCAGGAGGAAATAAAAATTTAACAAAACTCCAGAATAAATAAATAAATAAATATGATCAAAACAAACAACACCCGCAAACACACATACATAGAATCGCCTGTCTTGAACAATGTTCCTTGTTTTCTATCACAAAGAAACCTTTACAAACCCCCAAAAACCTTTCTACTGAGTTTAGTGATGCAAAAATCACTTACAAAATTATGTTTATTGCCAATTTTATAAAACTATATCCAAAACTAAACTTGCCTATTTTGCTTGTCCTTACTTTTTAGTTCTTTCTGTTAATTTGGATCTGTGGTTTGTCAATTATCATTATTAAAGTGAAGAGACACATCTTCAAATTCAGCTATACCCCAAGAGCTATCAAAAATCCAGGTAGCCTGTGCTTTGGTTCAGTGGCATTAGCTCAGTAGCTTTGTTCTTCTGCACCATGTTTTGTGTGTGTGTGTGTTATTTTTAGCAGCTCTTTCACCTTTATTTTTTAGCTTACTAGATTTTCAAATTTTGGCTTTATTATTGTAGTACTAGGGTGTTGTACCGTGTTAGTCATTATGAATGTAATAAGAAGTTGTAAAATCAGATGGAATATTCAAGCAAATTATGGCAAAAAAAGCAAATCTAAATCCGTTAAATAGTTCTCTCATGAAAAGCAGACATACATACAGACAGAAGGACAGACAGATATTAGATTTTATCTTATATTTAAACATCTACACGTGGAAGTGTGTGTGTCTGTCTGTCCGGTCTGGGAGTGAGAGGTGGAATCAGTGTAAGGGCTCCACCTCCGAGGAAACAGAAAATCAGTTAGCAGACAAGTGGTGCAAGCATGTCGGCAAAATGAAACCTTCTTGGAGAGAGATGCACAGTGTAGGTCCTTTCAATTACTTGACATCTGTACATTTCAGTTTTTTTTCTGACAAATTCAAAAGTTTCTTCGACCATGGGCTTTTTATAGCACAGGCTTACACAGCTAGTATGTATATATATATATATATATATATATATATATATAGTGGAAGCTGGCCCGGACACAGACAGTACAGTGCACAACCCCCTAAAGTCCCCAAAAGTCCTGGCCACTCAGTCCAATGCCTTTACTCTCTTCAGGCTGCCTCCTGGCTCCTCCAGAGACCTCATCCACTACTCTCCCGACTCCAGCCCCTCTCTGAAGGGAGGAGGCCCCTTTTATAGCACCCGGTTGTGC
>JANRMT010062857.1:15865608-15888075 GCA_026402145.1 Polypterus bichir lapradei | reverse complement strand
TATATATATATATATATATATATATACTGTATATATGAAAATATGTCACTATATATATATATATATATAAAATAGTGTGTTTTTAAATAGTAGTGCACACACACAGAAAGGAGAGAACAAACACATTTAAAAAAAAAAAAAAAAAAACAGACAAAGCCCTTCTGCCCCAGAGGATCTACCTATGCAGGGTGTTGAACCTTCAATTACAAGGTCGAGTAATACACTAACTTTTCCACAACCATAATACCACCAAAGCAGTCCCTCCTCACCTATGGTATCTCCTGTCTCATGACCGTGGCTTCTTCTTCCCAGCAGTGAGTCAGCTGTGTCAGCTCCTGACTTAGTTGTACCTCTTTCTTAAGGCAACTTTAAATCTCCTGTATTGGTCAATCCCTTGAATGACTTATTGGATCAGGATATCCCTTTGTTTAGAGGCACACCAAGACAGAATTCTTTGTAGTGGTCCCTGGGGTCTCTTCACTTCTCAGCCCTTAGCAGGCTTTAAAGAGGGCAGCCTTCAAGCAGCTTATCAGCTGACCAGTCATATTAAGAGACAACCACCTGCTGCCCTCTAGTGGTTGGGTAACAGAGTACCTTTTAATCTTGCGACTATTATAAGCTTCTGACTGTTATAAGTCTGAAAGTGTCATTAATGTTTTACATGCATTATAAATTTTCATTGGGGAACATTGTGATAACATTATTAAGCAGGTATTGACACTTTGGGGCAATGCAGAATTTATTAATGTTCATGTTTTGTTTACTGAACCACTGTTTTATTCTTTCAATGAGTGCCACCATATGTCGCTATGACAAGCCACTTTGTTGCTCGGGATTTAGTTGCACGTGCTGACGACACTAGCTGATACTCTGTGTCTTATGATGTCCAAGATTGTTGATCAGAAGACTTACACGACACTAGCATATTATAAAAGTGCCTCTGGGTGTGAGGCTTAAAAAATACCCATAAACCAAGCCAGTATGTGCCCTTGCCTGCCTAGAATAGGCCTCAGCTCAGGCACCCTGACCTCCCAATTCCACAGGTGGGATTCAACTTAACCAGGCAGAAAAATGGAAAACAGACTATTAAAGTTTAGAAATAACTTACATGTCCCAAAATAAACTAAAATATTAAAAATCCCACTTGAGGGAGAGGAAAAAATCTTAAGGACAAGAGAAACAATAATCTTTATAAATAAAGACATTTATTTATACATCACATAAAAGGAAGCGCAAAATAGTGTAAAATCAAAAAAAAAAAACATAGCAAACCAAGTCCCACTCTGAAATCCAGTAATCAGAATCCAAAAAAAGAAGCAAAATCCAGAAAATTAATATTTACAACATATTTCACTAGTGAGAGTGTAGCTGCTAGAGGGTAAGGCAGGATCAAGCACGGGTCAAACATGTGCCAAAAGAAACTTCTTAGTTCAAAAGTTCGTTTTAAAAGGTTTAGTGAAAATTCAAAGCAAATAGTCCACACAGGAATAAAGAAAAAGGTTGTTACACGCATAGAATAAAAAGCAATTCTATAGTTAAGGATGAATTATTTTGCTATGCTTTACTTCTCATTCAGTACGTTCTAAACGTACGGCTCTGCACACACAACTGAGCACTGAGTTTGAAACAATGTGCCCTCCATGCCTTACTATCGGCAAGGCAGGTCACTTACTGAGCCTAAGGTATAGTGAAAATGACAAGAAATAGTTAGAATATTCCAGTTCAATTCAGCTTGTGGGGGTTATAAGAACCTCCCATAGACTATGCACTAATATATAGGCAAACATTTAATACAACTTAGACAACTAGCAAATGGCTCTTACAGAGAGTATTGTTTGCAATTCTGGTCACCGCTCTTCAAGAAAGACACAGCAGCACTTGAAGAGTTGCAGAGGAGAGCAGCCAAGTACGTCCCAAGACTTAAGGATGTCTCGCACTCTAACCTACTCAAAAACATTAAACCTGTTTAGTCTCGAGCAGAGTTGACTATAAGGGGACCTAATCCAGGTTTCCAAAATTCTCCAAAGCATTGATAAAGTGCATCCAGCAGAATTCGTTCAGCTTAACTGTAAATTAAATACTTGAATGCGCAAGTTGAAATTAGGGGTAAGTGCATTTAGGACTGAAAGAAGAAAGTACTTCTTTTCACAAAGCATTATGAGAATCCTGAACAAACTAGCGAGACATGAGGTCAAAACGTAAACCTTGAGAACCTTAGAGAAGGATGAGATACTGGAACAGCTTAGCTGTTAGCTAAACAAATGAGCTTGATGGACTGAATGGTTCCCTCTTGTCTGTCAAATTTTTTACGTCTCTTAATACACTCTAAGACGACAGTATTCCACAGAAGGGTCTACTCCCAGCTTCAGAATTTAAAGGCTAAGGATGGTCTTTCCTGCTTCTTGGAGTTCCTCTCCCAGAACACAAGGAATGTCTTCAAAGTACATAGAGGCACGATACTTACAAATTAAATTATTAAAGAAAACATTAACATAAACTCAAACCAAAAACAGAATTAATAACCAATGGAAACTAAATAAACCAGAAGTATCGTTTTGCAAGGGCAATAATCCTGGCTAGGCCATAACACCTTAGCCGCTTGCTACCATCACTTTAAGTGATATAACTGTGACTAAATGTGCAAAGTAGTCATAACTTTAACAGTCTGCACCATGCCAGCATGCTGCCATCTGTAATTCAGAAGACCTCGTGGCATAAACGCCTTCATGCTCTCTGTCCTGAGAGTGAATCAGACAACTGCAGAACTCATTGGATCACCTACTTATCCAGCAGCCATACCCTTCACAATAGGCAATCCACATGAAGCTAAGCAATTTTGGGCCCAGACAGTACTTGCTTAGGAGACCATCTAGTAAAAGCTTGTGTTGCTGCTGGAAGAGGTGTTGGTGAGGCCATCAGGGGATGCTTACCCTGTGGTCTGAGTGTGTATACTAATGACAAGGTTCAGTGCTGGGGACACTGTGCTGTAAACATTGGAGCTGTTGTTCAGGTGAGACGCAAAACTGAGGTCCTGACTCCCTGTGGGCATCTTTTGAGAAGAGTAGGGTGTATCCACATGTCCTAGCTATATTGTCCACCACGGCCTGGTCAGTCTGGCCCAGTAATCGTCTACTGTCCTCTGTTGGCTAACTATCTCACTCATCCTTCACCACCTAATAGCTAATGTGTGGTGAGCATACTGGCAAAAGAACAGCTGCTGTCACATCATCCAGGTGGCTGCCACAACTTGCTGGTGGTTGAAGTGGTTCTCCACTGCCTATGTAAAGCACTTTGAGTAGGTTAGAAAAACATTAGATAAATGTAAACAATTATTAGCATTCTGAGGAAAGAAGCCAAGATTCTCTCCATCTTGCATTGATAGCCACGACTTTTGTGAATTTCCCCTTGGGATGAATAAAGTATCTGTCTATCTATCTATCTATTGCATTTTTCAGCACCACGCCTGATAAGTTTACATCTCCATAACAGCCCCACCTTGGCATGCCTGATTACTCATAGAAGCCAGTTTGAGTCTGTCTCACTCTCTAGGCTTCCTATGCGACTGCTCTCTGACTTGCACGACCTTGAGGACATCCCTGTTCCTGACAGCTTATTGTAATTGTATTCTTTTAATATTACAATTATTGTAGTAATTTAAAACTTATATCATAGCTGGCTGTGCTACCCATTTAAGACGGGTTGAAATATAATTTAACATGTGCAGTGCACCATGCATTGTGTATATCTGATATATGCCATTTTAATGTTTGTGATGCGCCATCTATTGGAATTACAGAGACATAGCAAACGGATGGACATACAGACAGACACCAAGACCCTTTCCTTGTATTAAGTTGATTTGCAAAGCACCATGGGAAGATGTTTCACTGTGGAAAGACCTTTTTATTAATTTGCAATAATGATTGCTCAAGACTTCCTGCACAAGTTTCAATACTGGATCTTAAAGTGCCATTTGCAGTTTTCATGTTTTCTTCCAGTAGGCTTTTATTGACCCAATAATGCTTCATGATCCAGCAAAAGCCAAGTGTTTTGGTGCAGTGCTTTTTTGGACTTTGCACATTTACTACTATTGGGAAAAACACAGACAATGCCAGGTTAACATTTTATAGACATTACAGAGTCTATGAAAAAAAAGATTACAGTTGCACAACAGACTACATATAAGGCATTTAGTTTTATTTAATTTAAAGTCATTCAGATATAAATCAGCAAATGATTTGTAACTGATTAACTATTTGTCACAATGAAATGATTGTTGGAATTTTTGGAATTCCCATTAATATCCCACTTTTTCAATTAAGGAAATAATTTAAGGAGTGTAAATAATTATCAGCTTTCTAACAACTGGGATGAACAATAGTAGAGGAAACATACTGGCTATTGTTTTTGCAATGTATAAATAATGAAGTGAAAACACAGTTCTGTGGACATTTCGAAGGCTCCTTCTCAGGGGACACTTGTATCTGTATTGGTATCAATATGGGGGGTTTGGGTAGGGAGGGATAATAGATAAAGCAAATGGCTTTACTTGTTCACCTAATCTTAGTAAAACTTTGAACTAGGATAAGAATTATCAAAGAGTTCAGGCAAGACCCTTAATTGTTTCCTTGGTCTCTTAAGAACATTGCATCAGTAGGAAGAGCCGGCTGACACTGGTAAACATTTGTGCTTTTTATGACCTTTTTGTGACCACAATTATTGCTGTTTTCAAGTCAGGTAAAATAGTTCAAGACAAATCTATAAAGGACTGCTTAATGTCCTATTAAATATTATATCTTAATTGACTCAAATCCACTTAAACCAATTGAGGGTCACAGCAATGCTTGCAAGGCAGGAAACAGTCCTGGAAGGGATGCCAGTCTATCACAAGGCAGACTGACACACAAAGCTAATTTCACACCAAGTCAATTTGGAAGGTGACAATCAACCTAAAGCTCATGTACAGTTGTGGCCAAAAGTTTGGAGAATGACACAAGTATTGGTTTTCACAAAGTTTACTGCTTTGTGTTTTTAGATCTTTTTATCAGGTGTTTTTATGGTATACTGAAGTAGAATTACAAGCATTTCATAAGTTTCAAAGGCTTTTATTGACATTACATTAAGTTTATGCAAAGAGTCAATATTTGCAGTGTTGGCCCTTCTTTCTTTTTCAATACCTCTGCAATTCACCCTGGCATGCTGTCAATCAACTTCTGGGACAATTCCTGACTGATGAAGATGTTTTGGTCCCATTCTTCATTCATGGCTGTGTTCTTAGGCAAAATTGTGAGTAAGCCCACTGCCTTGGCTGAAAAGTAACCCCACACATGGATGGTTTCAGGATGCTTTACTGTTGGCATGACACAGGACTGATGGTAGCGCTCACCTTTTCTTCTCTTTTTCCCGGATGCCCTAAACAATCAGAAAGGGGATTCATGAGAGAAAATGACTTTCCCCCAGTCCTCAGCAGTCCAATCCCTGTACCTTGTGCAGAATATCAGTTTGTCCCTGATGTTTTTCTTGGAGAGAAGTGGCTTCTTTGTTGCCTTTCTTGACACCAGGCCATCCTCCAAAAGTCTTTGCCTCACTGTGCGTGCAGATGCATTCACACCTGTCTGCTGCCATTCCTGAGCAAGCTCTGCACTGGTGGTGCCTCGATCCCATAATTGAATCAACTTTAGGAGAAGGTCCTGGCACTTGCTGGACTTTCTTGGGTGCCCTGAAGCCTTCTTCATTACAATTGAATCTCTCTGTTCTAACTCAAACAGCATAACAGAGTGATCTCCAGTCTTGTCCTCATCGACACTCTCACCTGTGTGAACGAGAGGATCACTGAAATGATGTCAGCAGGTCCTTTCGTGGCAGGGCTGAAATGCAGTTGAAATGGATTTTTTTGAGATTAAGCTAATTTTCATGGCAAAGACGGACTTTGCAATTAATTGCAATTCATCTGATCACCCTTCATAACATTCTGGAGTTGATGCAAATTGCAATCATAAAAACTGAGGCAGCAAAATTTGTGAAAATTAATATTTGTGTCATTCTCAAAACTTTTGGCTGTGACTGTACACTACGCACTGTCTAATTATAAGGTATGTCACATTTGCCGACCACAATTTCTGATCTCATCACCAAACTATGTTAGTTTATATGAATGAAAATTGGCCATATCACATTTAGCAACTGCATGCAGGTCAGGTCAGGTTGGGGAGCATGCACTGGTACAGCATGTTGCCACACCCACCATACGATGAAACAGTTCGGGATCCTGGTTGCCAATCCTGCAGGCAGGCACGTGGTCCAGTCCCATCCTCTGGAAATTACCCTGTATCTGCCACAGCCATGTGTTAGGTGGGTGTCCCCTTGGCCTGGTCCAGCTACTTGGGTCCTCAACAATGACACTCAGGGAATCGTACCACATGGCCGTAGTGCCGTAACTGAACTCCCTCACAATCCAGGTAATGTGCCTCATTCGGGACTCCATGAGCAACCACTCATTCGACACAAAGTAAAACCAGCAGTACCCAAGGATTCTCCAGAGAGACACAGTACCAATGGGTCCAGTCTTCATTTCAGCGTCCATGTCTCGCAACAATATAGCAAGACAGGAAGCACCAGGACTCTAAAGACCTTCGTCCTTTTGCATAGATATCGGGAGCGCCACACACCCCTTTCCAGCAACCTCATGACCCCCATGCTCTCCCAAGCTGTCTACTGACTTCATAGGAAGAGTCACCAGTAACATGAATGTCACTGCCAAGTTAAGTAAACCTCTCGACAAGATCGACACTCTCTCCACAAACAGACTCACTGCTGATGGCTGTGCCCAAGAGGTCATTAAAGGCCTGGATCTTGTTTTTTTTCCAGGACACTCACAAGTCCAGACACTCAGACTCCTCACTCAGTCTCTCAAGAGCCTCAGTCAGAGCCTTCATCGACTCTGCGAAGATCACACCATCATCAAATATCATAAATACAAATTTTTTGATAAGTCAATTATTCTTACAATAAGGAACATAAGATTTGATGTCATGATATAAATACTTTTCACTTGTTTTGATTTCATTTTTGCAGTGTAGCATGCTGCCTGAGGGAGCCCATGTTGTTTGAAGGGTTGACAGCTGCTGCATGTTCAGCCAAAATCCTTGCCCTTTTTTCCCATTCTGTCGTGGTACATAAAGCACAACACAACAGAGAGAACAACTTCTCTTCTGTTAGTGAGGTCCAAAACCCCTGTGTTTCTTATTCTTCATCTCTGTATTATATACATTATACTTCAGCTTTCATTGGTTATCAGCTCTCACGCTTACACAGCCCATCCCTACAACTAAACCTGTTCATCAGAGAAAGTCACAGACTAGCTGGAGTGAGTCACAGGGGCATGTCACTTTATGTGATCAGCTTCACAGTAGTGTGCTGCTAACATCTCCTGACTTGCTAAGATAATGTAAATGAAGGCTACAACTAAAAATGGCTGGAAATGCCGCCTAATGTGACTTGGTCTTTATTTTTAGGGATGTGGGAGGAAAACCCATCCTATTGCAGGAAGAACATGCAAACTCCACACTGAGAACATCCAGGCACAGGATTCAAACTCAGGACACTGGACTCATGTACCTACCTACCTGATTCAAATACCTTACAAAATTCAGCTGTTTAGATTTCTTTTTATTTTCAACATTTGAAATGTTGTTCAACTATACACTGCCCATACACAGCAATGACTAACAAGGTTTTGAGGAGACTGGCTCTCAATATTGTGAGCAGAACTGAACTTACTAGATGTGACACTACAAAAGTGAAGCGATGCCACCCTAATATTGTATATTGTGTGGCACCCTCTTCACTCAGGGATTCTGAACTGAACAAGCCTTCTCAGTGAGTATTTTACATATTTATGCACTTCTGACTTTTAACTAATGAATATTAGAAGGAGACTACATAATATAAATAAGAGTTGTTTTTTTTATTTTCCTTTTTCCTACCTGTTGCTTCTTTTTAAGGTTTTGGGTTTACTGATGTGAATTTTTCTAAGAGTGGAAATCATTTTACTTAGTTATGTGGTTCAGGGCCTGAGGCCAAAATTTGTAAGCCTATGACCTCTCGTCCCATTGAAGCTAATGGATTTAAATATTTATGTGTGTTGGTTTTATCTTTCAGTAGCATTCATGACACATACAAACAGCATCCAATACCACTTTCTGCTTTTCATATCTGTTTGTTTCCAAGCTGCTTTACACTCAACTCACATATGCACTTGAGCAGCACTCAGATAATTACACTTTGGCTGTTGGGGAGGATGTTAGTTGCAGTTATCTTCTTCTGTGTCAGGAACATACAGGCTGCTGCGATTTGAGACTCATCTTACTAATAGACAGTAGTCAGCATGGCTGTCTAAACCAAGGGTCTGCAAAGTTGGTACTGGAGTGCCATAGTTGTTCTAATTACGGTGGGTCCACAAAACAGAACTCACCCCAAGAGAACTCCGGCTGAAAGAGAAACACATTACACCAGGAATCTTCATAAATTAGAATTCATTAACATAAGAGCAAATGTTAAAAAGGTTTTAAATGATAAAAAGGAGTTGTTAAAGGCAATTCATTATCAAAACACAATATGTAAATATTCCAACGTCCAGAGCAAAAAAGTCACAAATCTTAAAAATAGGCAAAATAACAAATATCATAATTACAAGGAAAAAAACACCTTCTCCAGAGCCCAGTGAAATGAATTGCATGGATTTGCTGCTCCAATCTGAACATAAAGGCTTGAGGAGGTCCTGTAACAATGAGGTCAGAGTGGCCCCGCCTCTTGGGGATCCACTCACAAAATACAAGGACATTAGCAGAACAAAATTATACACATTTAAACTAAATGATAGATAGATAGATAGATAGATAGATAGATAGATAGATAGATAGATAGACATTTGGCTTTTTACAGAATCTCTTAAAATAAATAAATGCATAAATAGATAGATAAATATATGTATACACACACTATGGTCTAAATATATACCTGGATAACTAAAAACAAAGAAAATTTAAAAATACAAAAAACTTCTGACTTGACAGTCAGAGAACAGTAAATCATTATGCAGGTGTATTTCTTTTGGTATAAGGAGCCCATGTAACATTTCTTAATACTCTTCTGCTGAATAATTCATTGGCTGAAAGTCCTCAGTGTTAGTGTGTCAGATAGAATTGTGCAGCATTGTTCATAATGGCACTCAGTTTTGTTTTAATTCTTTCCTTTGCTACGACCTCCAGGGTGTCCAGAGTGCATCCCATAACCAAGCCTGCCCTTTTAATAAGCTTGTTCATTCAGTGGGCCTCATTTGAAGTGATGTAAAAAAATAAAAAATAGCGCTGGCCATCACAGAGTTGTAGAAAATGTGTGGAGGATGTCACCACCCACATTAAACGAAAAAGAGCCTGCTCTGCCCTTTCTTATATAGTTTCTGCATGTTGTGAGACCAGTCCAATCTGTCATTGATGCCGACCTCCATGTACTTGTAGGAGTGCACCATCTCTCCATCATCTCCCTGAACAGTGACCTGACTGGACTCTGCATCACCTGCTTCCCCTGTACCAGGGGCTTGCAGAAGGTTGCTGCACCTCAGCCGCTAAAAAAATCACACCAACAGAAGATATTCCTCTCACTAGGTTTTTCAGCATTTTAAATATCCTTGTGGCCAATCCCATTTAGACAACTTTCTTACCCCTCCCATGGGCTCGCTCACTGCAAAGTTTTCATAGCTGCATTCTATCTATCTATCTATCTATAATATGCTACCGTGGCTGTCCATTTCACTACAGATCACAATGTCATCAGCAAACATCATAGTCCACGGGGACTCCTGTCTAATCTCGTTTGTCAACCTGTCCATCACCATTGGAAATAAGAAAGGGCTCAGAGCTGATCCCTGATGTAATCCCACCTCCAACTTGAATGCATCCGTCACTCCTACTGCAGACCTCACCACTGTCACACTTCCCTCGTACATATCCTGTACAACTCTTATGTACTTCTCTGCCACTCCCAACTTCCTCATACAATACCACAGCTCCTCTCGAGGGACCCTGTCATATGCTTTCTCCAGGTCCACAAAGACACAATGCAACTCCTTCTGGCCTTCTCTAAACTTCTCCATTAACATCCTCAGAGCAAACATTGCATCTGTGGAGCTCTTTCTTGGCATGAAACCATACTGCTGCTCACTAATCATCACCTCACTTCTTAACCTAGCTTCCACTACTCTTTCCCATAACTTTATGCTGTGGCTCATCAATTTTATTCCCCTGTAGTTACTGCAGCCCTGTACATCACCCTTATTCTTAAATATCGGCACCAGTACACTTCTTCTCCACTCCTCAGGCATCCTCTCACTTTCCAAGATTCCATTAAACAATCTAGTTAAAAACTCCACTGCCATCTCTCCTAAACACCTCCATGCTTCCATAGGTATGTCATCTGGACCAACAGCATTTCCATTTTTCATCTTCTTCAAAGCTGTCCTTACTTCCTCCTTGCTAGTCTGTTGCACTTCCTGATTCACTAACTCCACATCATCCAACCTCTTCTCTCTCGTTTTCTTCATTCATCAGCCTCTCAAAGTACTCTTTCCATCTGCTCAACACACTCTCCTTGCTTGTGAGTATGTTTCCATCTTTATCCTTTATCACCCTAACCTGCTGCACATCTTTCCCAGCTCAGTCCCTCTGTGTAGCCAATCGGTACAGGTCCTTTTCTCCCTTCTTAGTGTCCAACCTCACATACAACTCATCATACGCCTTTTCTTTAGCCTTCACCACCTCTCTCTTCACCTTGCATCTTATCTCCTTGTACTCTTGTCTACTTTCTGCATCTCTCTGACTATCCCACTTCTTTGCCATCCTCTTCCTCTGTATACTCTCCTGTATTTCCTCATTCCACCACCAGGTTTCTTTTTCCTCCTTCCTCTTCCCAGATGTCACACCAAGCACCCTTCTTGCTGTCACCCTTACTACATCTGCTGTAGTCTCCCAGCTGTCTGATAACTCTTCACTGCCACCCAGTGCCTGTCTCACCTCCTCCCTAAACTCAACCTTGCAGCCTTACTTTTTCAACTTCCATCATTTGATTCTTGGCTCTGCCCTCACTCTCTTCCTCTTCTTGATCTCCAATGTCATCCTACAGACCACCATCCTATGCTGCTTAACTACACTTTCCCCTGACACCACTTTGCAGTCTTCACTCTCCTTCAGATCAACTCTTCTGCATAGGATATAATCCACCTGTATGAAGCTTTCTCCACTCTTGTATGTAACTCTATGTTCCTCCCTCTTTTTAAAATACGTATTCACCACAGCCATGTCCATCCTTTTGGCAAAATCCACTATCCTCTGACCTTCTTCATTCCTCTTCTTGACACCATACCTACCCATCACCTCCTCGTCTCCACTGTTCCCTTCACAAACATGTCCATTGAAATCCGCTCCAATCACCACTTTCTGTCACTTGGGTACACTGTTCATCACTTCATCCAACTCACTCCAAAAATCTTCTTTCTCACCCATTGCACACCCAACTTGCAGTGCATATGCACTAATAACATTCATCATCACACCTCCAATTTCCAGCTTCATAATCATTACTCTGCCTGACACTCTTTTCACCTCCAAAACACTCTTGACATACTTTTCCTTCAAAATAACTCCTACCCCATGTCTCCTTCCATCCACACCATGATAGAACAATTTGAATCCACCTCTGATCCACCTGGCCTTACTACCTTTCCATTTAGTCTCTTGCAGCACAATATATCAACCTTCCTTGTTTTCCATCATATCTTCCTTCTCTCCATCATATCTGCTAACTCTCTCCCCAGTCATACTGCCAACATTCAAAGTTCCTACCCTCAGTTCCACTCTCTTTACTTTCCTCCTCTCATCCTGCCTCCGGACACGTCTCCTCCGTCTTCTTCTTCTTCGGCCAACAGTAGCCCAATTTCCACAAGTACCCCGTTGGCTAACAGTACTGGTGGTGGTCGTTGTTAACCTGGGGCTCGACCGATCCGGTATGGAAATTTGTATTGTTGTCTGCATATTGATTTGGCAAATATTTATCCGGGCTTGGGACCGGCATGAAGAAACACACTGGTTTGTGAATCCCCTGTGGCTGGGTTAGGAGTAAACTGCAAGACAATGATTATATTTTAATTTTATGTACATTAAAGAACCATCAACAACAAATCAAATTAATAATGTATTGAACAATTATTATAAACTTAAAGTTGAATAAATCAGACTCAGCAGTTCCATGAATAAACAAGTACCATTTCCGGTTAGCAGAAATAGCTCAAATGCTGATAGAACGTTTTCTACCTAATACTTGTATGCAAAATTTGATTGATTTAAGTGGAAGCGTACTCAAACTATTGTGTTTAAATAAATGCAGACACACAGAGATAATTTCAAACATGGTATTTTCAGACTCAGGGAGGTCTAAAACATCAAGATTCATCAAAATCTCGAAATCTAATTTTTGGACAATTACAATACTTTCCCTATACTTTGTATATGAGAAAGTAAACATGTAGTATTCTGACACTTTTCCCTAACATACTGTAATTATTCACCTTATGAATTGTTGGGTAGTTCTGGTTGCTGTACAAAACTGATCACAAAACAAATATATACAATTTTTCTATTATATCTCATTTATTTCATAAACTTTCAAAACGACTAAATATTTTCTCATTTGTCATTTAAGGACAGATGAAGTTCTTCACTTTACAAGCATTGTCTTAAGAAACACAATGAAGTAAAATGTACAGGAAGGATTCTAACTAACTTCATTCTTCTTGCAGTTTGCATACTGGGCAGTACTTCAGTTGTGTTTGCTGCATTGGAGTTATTGTAGTGGAAACAAACCAGGGCATTAAGATAATAATGTGAGGGAGATCAAGAAATTACAGCATTAATCCCAGCCTAGCTTCATCCAGCTGACAGGCCAAATCCATCACCTTGTAAAAAAACAAAATGTTCATTCTAAACAAGAAAAGCTGTAAATTACAGATTACAGGTGGACTTTTTCTGCATTTTATTTTCCACTTTAAGCAGTTAGCATGATGGTAAAGGCCTTATTAAGTTAAAGAGAGAAAAAAGCATCAATTACACAGTACTGCAACAAGAAACATTACAACGCAGCTCTGTCATGTCAACCTATTTCACCTCTGGAGTCCCATAGAGACCATACAGAGATAAAACGCAGAGTTAAATGGACAACTCTTCAAGCCTTTCAACATGCAGCTGGGATTTCCCATACAGGAGCCAAAAAAAGCTGTTAATACTGTGCTAAACAAATCAGAATTAAAATAAAATCTTAAACGACAAGTCCATTTTAACACATCTAATGATATGCACATATACATACGTGATGTGCATATAGTGCCATCAGAGTTATGGTAAAGGAACGCCCCTGCAGGTTCCTTGAGACTGAAGAAGAAGTGGTACAAGCAAAGGTAAAAATGTTAAATTAGTGCCTCTTTAAAGAGTCCATAATCCAGCTTCATTGTTCTAGCATTGAAACCTGACGATTCTTGATCTTTCACAAATGACTTGTGCAAGCTGAAAAGACATCGCTGCTTGATACCATCACTATAGCAAAAGAATCTGAATACAATACCAGTAGATGAAAATATATGTTTTAGTAGTCAATTCTGTGTTCACCCCTTCGTCTTTGTGTGGACCCAGTGACTTTTCAACATATATAATGGCTGGGCTTTTAAATCCCCAAGTTTTGCTATAAATGTCTTACATAACAATATGTAAGGATTTGGGTGTCGATTTTCTTTTTTCTTTGACTGTTATTTAGTCTTTTCCATTTTTTCAAATATCTTTTTTCCAAGGCTTCAGGGACCAAGGAATCAATTGTTTATGCCTATTTCATATTTCATTATTTATATTTATATTATGTTTTTAATGATTTTTAAAGTTAATTATGTTCTCCTGTAGTATAGTTTTGTTTTCTTATGGGCACAACCATCTTTACTGATGGCAGCCTCAGCACCAATGAACTTTTTTAACCACTACAGTAAGGTGACCATCCGTCCCCGTTTCCCGGAGACAGTCCCCTTTTTCGGACAACTGTCCCCACTCAGAAACATGTCCCCATTTTGTCCTCGGTTTCAGCTGGTTCACTTTTTTGAATGTATCTCATCACCATGATAATTTGAACTCGGCGCGCATGCATGGTGTTTTGACGGAGGTTATGCTTTACCGCATCCTGCAACCTTGGCAAGAAATCACGTGATAAGCTTTCGCTTTGTACTCTGTAGTGTTTAGAGTCCCTACTCGTGACCTGTAGATTCTAAGAGAGGCACACCGTGCTCTGCCTCTGCCTGTGGCTGTGTCTACACGTGGCTTGCTTCTGGATGCGAGAGCAGCGTAGTGGCTCTTTTCTTCCACCTGTTGTTTGTACATTTTGGCGCAGTGATCCCTGTGATTCAACATGAGTGCTAAAAGGAAGTGTCAGTTCAATGATGGGCTTCAGCGTGAATTTTTGTATTTGCGTCCGACCCCAGATGCTTCTGTTGTGGTCTGCAGTGTGTGTGACTCAAAGTTTTTCATCGGTAGTGGTGGGATAACTTCAATCACGGAACATGATGGGAGTAGTCTACGCTTCTCTAGCCCCTCCCCCCATGTCCCCGATTGGCTCAAACAATTCTGGTCACCTTAACTACAGTGGTCTCTTCAATGGACCTATTCACATTAGGCTGAGGTGTCCTTCAGAGAGCACCCTGGGTTAGGTTTGCTCAAACATCTTCCTCCATGGCTTTACAAACCCTTTCCCATGCTTGGGCCTTCACTCCAGCTGATACCTTCTTAGCCTGCAGGTGCCTACTTATCAGATTCAGAGGCCTTCCTTCTAACATAATATGGAGGGCATTTTCCTCTACCTTGACAGCTTCCCTTACTGTCAGAGTTTCTTGATAGGCCCTAGAATTTGTCTCCATTGCATGCATATCTTGACTCCATATCCTTGACCTTACAAAGGAAGGAAATGCTCTTCCACAGGTGAAAGCTGAGTAAAGACATCAGCTAGCCAATCCCAATGTGTACCCACTATCAGTTTAGCTGTGCCAGGTCTGCCTAGTTGACGATACCAAGTTATGACCAGTTAAAGGCCTAAAACCTTTGGTTTAGGTTTTGCCTAAGGCCATAATTAGAATAGATAAAATTAGATTAGGTAACCTTTATTAATTCGAAGAGGAAATTTAGACAAATACAGCAGCAGACACATAAACACAAGATTACAGACTCATGGAACAATCAATGTATATTCTGCAGAAATTGCAAGATGAACTAAAAGAGTATCAGCATTTAGTTTGGGATGCTTGGAGGAACCACTTAATTACCTGATAGTAGTGGGCAGAAAAGACCCCTGGGGTGCTTCTTAGCTCATAGTGGTTAGATGAGCCTGTTGTTAAAAGACAGCGCCTCCTGGATGGGATAGAGGGGATTTTTCATGATGGCATCCAATTTTGCCCCCATTCTCTTTTCCACAGCAGCTTTCAGTGTGTTCAGGGTTCACCCTGTGATGGTTCAGGCTTTCCTGATCAGTTTGTTCTGGCATTGTGCTTCTTTTGAGCTCAAGATGCTTCCTCAGGAGACAACAACAACAACATTTATTTATATAGCACATATTCATACAAACAGTAGCTCAAAGTGCTTTACATAATAAAGAATAGAAAAATAAAAAACACAATATGAAAACAAAATAAATCAGCATTAATTAACATCGAATAAGAGTAAGATCCAATGGCCAGGGGGGGCAGAAAAAACAAAAAAAAAAACTCCAGACGGCTGGACCACAGCGTAGAGCACCACATTGGCTACTATGGAGTGATAGTACATTTCATGCAGCTTGTTGCATATATGAACAGACCTGAGTCTCCTAAGGAAGTACAGTCTGCCAACAAGCTGGGAAAATCAAAGTTAGACATACTGTAGTTATGAAATATGAAAAGAGCGGGTACACCTAACACCATTCATTTAGGTGAAATAGGCAAACAATGAAATTATTTAAAAAGAAGCTAAGAAGTAAAAAAATAAAATGAGAATAAAGCACAGCAATGTCCCAAGGTGCCAAATGTTTGCAGGTTTTACAATCTATCTAAGAAAAAATGGCTAATAACATGGAGGCATTTAAAAATGAGTAAGATACCCCACACTGTTATCCTTTTCTTTTCTATCAGTGAAACCCAGACATTTTGTTATTATTTTTAATTGGTCATTTCCAACTGGTTGGATCTACTAGGTTTCTCAAAACACTCTAAATAGTTCTTATTATTCTATGACATTGAAATGGAGAAGAGGACTTAGAACATGAATATACAGATCGATGAATGGAAGTGCAGACTCAACAGAATGGCTCTTTGGAGGATAGACTTCAAGAGATAAAGGGTCAAAGTCAAAAAGTGACTAAATCCCTAACTCCAATTTACAGTGGAATGAAACAAAATTAAAAGAAGAATGAAATGTTTTGTGACTTATTTAAATCATGAGTCAAGTTTAACACATAAATAAGAACCATAAAATGCAAAGTATAGAAGAAAGCAATCACCTATTTTTAAAATGCACAAGCAGAACCACATACCAGATATAATAAAGCATAAATATGAAATGCTTCAAATAAAGAGTTTTCAACTCTTCATTATCCAAACAAAATTGGTCCAAAAAGTCCTTCGACCATCATTAAGATCACAAGACTGTAACCATGAGATAGAATGGAAAGGAATATCATGACTCTTGAACAAGAAGAACATTTTTTTGAAGAGGAAATGTAGTATTTGTACGGATTGAAAATAAAAGTCAGTTAATAAGCTTTGGCCAAGAGAAAAGTACATGGTCAATTAACAGGCATGAGTCGAAACCAAAGTCTACAAAGCCAAATTGCTAACCAAAAATCAAAGTCCAATTTGTTTGCATTGCCAGGCATCACATACAGAAGAGTCCAGGCATGCATGAGGTGATCTTTATACAGTCGCGCCAATGGCACCACCCGCCTGGTGTATCATGGAATACATTGCACATGCAATGAACAAGCAAACTGTCCTATAATGGCAGCAAACCTTTTTTTCTGGTGTTTAGTTTCTAGCTGTTAATTGTCTTTCAGTTCCCTTTGTTAGTTGTCTTAATTCTGCTTGTAGTACTAGGGTGTTGTACTAGGGTAGCCATTATGAATATAGTGAGAAGTCTTGCCTGAAGAAGGGGCCTGAATTACCTCAAAAGCTTGCATATTGTAATCTTTTTAGTTAGCCAATAAAAGGTGGCATTTTGTTTGACTTCTCACTTAATTCTGTTTTGAATGTAGTTACAATATGAGACAAGATCCCTGGCCTGTTTTCAGATGCTGCCATTAGATTGTTACGACAGCACATTTAAGGACTACAGCCACCCTTTGTTGCCAGTGGCTGAAGAGGAAAAAAAAGAAGTGGTGGTAGCCACTGGCTTTTCAGCTTCTTAATCCTCCTTCTACATGTATAGATAGTGTTGTAGAAACAATGCCGATATTACAGTTTTTTCCCAGATCAGTGAGTGGGACTAAGGGTTGTGGTCCTCTTGGAATTCCAAAACTATGCTGATATGCAGGGTTGGTAGATAGTTGTGTACATTTGCCGGACAAAGTGTGAAGTTTGAGAATTTAAAAGAAATCCGTAGATGAGCTTTTGGACTGACTGGAGAGAGCTGAATTGGTTTGGTCATCAACTGATGGTGACTCCTGAACATTTTCCACGGGAGCTATGCAAATATGGCTCATTGGAAACTGAGGAGATGTTAAAGAAGTTAATACTCTGCAGTGCCTATGAATGCCACAAAAGCTCCTCAAGATGGTTGCTAAAAATCAGCATAATGAAAGGCATTTAACAATTAAAGGTAATGTCAACTGTTACAATTAATCAAAAAGATAACAAAAATAACACTCAAGGCATAATTTAATTTGATACCAACCCTCACCTATTCTGTTTCTCTTCTCGGTACTCAAATGTGGCACTTGGTGCCACGTCCCACCTGCCAAGTTGTTTTGCCTGCCTAAGGTAAAGTCATCTCTGATGGAGGATTGCAGGAATCGTGGGAAAGAGGGGTCCTTTCATCGGATTGGCTGGCAGAGCGCTGTTTCAGCAGTGGAATGGCCATATGGGGGAGGCAGCTTGATGGCTGAGGTCTCCAGGACTTTAAACAAATCCAAATCATATTATGTGATATCATCTACTGCTAAATTCTACTCTGTACTTGTAAAATTTTTATTTTTATACTGTATTGAGGATTTGTTCTGTTCTGTGTATTGTACTGTATTATATTGACCCCCTTCTTTTTGACACCCACTGCATGCCCAGCCTACCTGGAAGGGGGTCTCTCTTTAAACTGCCTTTCCTAGGGTTTGTTCCATTTTTTCCCTACTAAGGTTTTTTTGGGAGTTTTTTCTTGTCTTCTTAGAAAGTCAAGGCTGGGGGGCTGTCAAAAGGCAGGCCTGTTAAAGCCCATTGCGGCACTTCTTGTGTGATTTTGGGATACCACAAATAAATTTTATTGCATTGTATTGTATAATTTGGACTGAGACATTCCACCTGTATCTTTTAGGATGAATTGACCTGCATCATTAGCTGGCTTGCATTACAGAGGAAAATACTTGTCAATAATATTACAATTTCAAGGTACCATCATTGCAAAGAGATCTTGAACTGGACTAAACAGATTAAAAAATGGGTGAACGGATAGATGGATATTTGGAAGGAAATGTAACAACAGATATAATAAATAAAATAGTTTGCATGTTATATGATGCTGCTGTTCACACAAACGTTGCAATCAAAACCAGGAAACTAGTCTTACATACTAGACAGCTGTGAATTCTTCACACTGGAGGAAGGGGTGAATGGAGGCATACTGATTGCAGTGAGAGGTGCCAAGTGACAGCTTATATGTAATTCTGATACACTTGCTGAAATCAAGATGAACACAAATCTACAGAAGAAAATAAAAGTAAAGTAAACAGGCACTTGATGGCACAATACTAAACATAAAGAGGCTGGGGAATTTCATATTGCTCTTGCAAGCGGATGAGAATCACGGATGTCTGTCCTCTGTAGTATTCAGGTTCAAATGAGTCACTGACATTTGGGGACACCTCTCTTTCATAGTGATCTCGCCGGATGGGGCATCTTCTTGGTGCTGAGCAAGAGAAAAGAGACAAGCTGGTTAGTGATAATACCCCTTCTTCCCCCGGTGGGTATTGCAAACCTTGGATGAGCCCTTGAGGTGTCTGATAGAACGCACATGCATGACAATATTTAAATTAATTTGATCAATCAGGATGGTCATATTTATTTTGCTTTTTGCCCATTGCCCTTTACATGAAAGATTTCATACAACTATAAAGAAAAATGCTAGGAATACAGCAATGAACTGAGTCACTGAAAAGAGTATTATGTAATCCTTACTAGACAGATGTGGACTAATGTTGGACTGAACAGTTCAAATTCCTTTGTCACTGTCAGTGTTATGAAGCTTTGCATTACACTAATCAAAAATGGCAAAATGAATATTTGGCTGAGGATGACTTGCAAAATAATATTGGAATGACTTACCTCCTTGTGTACAGAACCACTTGGAATTAGTAATAAGTGGGTGGCAAAGGATGAAATGAGAGCATGTTACAAACATTTTAGTTCTTTGGGTCTTCAGTATAGTCACAGCTTGCTGTGTTGTAGCAGCCATGTGGTACCTGACATACCATAGAGTGAGTGATATAGATTTTCAGGTCCTCCAGGTGCTACTGTCCAACATTTTACCCACTTGAGATACCTACCAACCAACCTGAATGAGATCAGGAAAGTATCTTGTGTCTTCACACAGCCAAGATTCAGTCTGATGTTTGTTTCAATCCTCGGATTCAAGAAATGTGAGTCTACATCAATGGTTAGAAGATGTTTTAGTTTTAGTAAAATAAAGATCCCCAAAGAAGTTTAAATTGCCTGAAAAAAATAAAAGTATTGCTTTATCTATCCTTAAATTAGTGGAATAGTATATATTAGCAAACCTGTAACAAATGGAGCTTTAAAAACTATTAGAGAATTTAATGAGAAGAATGTGAATTGCTCAAAACTGAGCCTTGTTCACAAAAGGGAATACATTTAAACATCTGCGAAGACAGAAAGCTGCCTTTAGAAGCATTGCACATCTAGCACTGTTAGTGAACAGCTTGTCACTGAATGTAGTTTCTGAAATGGACAGAATGAAAGTGCAGTGGAGCTAGCTGAGGAAAAAAAACAATCCACTTATCTGAAATGTTTCATTACAAGAGAGTGTCGAAGAGCAAAATAATAAAATTCAAGGACAAACTATGGGAGACCTTGATAAACATTAAAAAAAAGATAAAAAGGAAGGATGGGCAAACCTCAATAATTATATTTACTTTGAGTTTTTTTTTTTTTTTTTTAATTCAAGTATTTTTATTGGGTAAGCAAGTGGAAATACCTGTAAGGACTATCCTCTTCTTCTGTGCTCATTAAGGTCCCATTACAGGGATGTCCATATGTCCCTATTAATAGATTTCTAATGTTATGCTTTAATCATGATAAAACTACCTCATAAACTTTGTGGGTGACAGAAGGATAACAAGTGGCCGGAGTGGTGGCTCTGAGGCTAAGGATCTGCACTGGCGATCGGAAGGTTGCCGGTTTGAATCCTATAAATGCCAATAGGGACTCTGCTTTGTTAGGCCCTTAACCTACAATTGCTGAGCACTTTGAGTAGTGAGAAAAGCGCTATATAAATGCAAAGAATTATTATTAATGAATGAAGTGCTTGACTTTAACACACCAGCATGCCGGTTCAATCCTTCTTTCTGATTCACTTTTTCACTCTATGTGAGGCATTAAATGTCTTTTAATAATATAGGAGAACTATAAGACTTCACTGTATTTTTTTTTTACTTGTAGAGTACCCTTTGGTGTTAGTATGCCAAATAATTAAATAAACTGGAAAATAAACAAACCATTAAGCACTATCTGCATGTCTTTTTGTGATACTGTATTCTTAATTAGTGCATGGTGCACTAGCCTTTTAAATTGAAGTGTGCCCAATAAAACTTTTATAAAATGAATTGAAAATTTGCATACAATAATAAGAGTAGTCCAGGCTCAGGATTTAGTCATTCTTTTTATTTTGTGTAGCTTTTTATTATGCTCTTGCGTATCTAATGAAAATCATAACTGGAAAATTAATGATAGGTAATAGAAGTGAATTGGATGAATGGTAATTACAAAGGTGGCCTTTTGGCTTTATTGTCTTAACCGAGTTTCTAGTATAAATGAATAGGTCTTATTTGGTACTACGTCATCTCTCCCTCTCTCTCTCTCTCTCATTATTAAAAGAATAAAATCAGGAGATTAATTTACTTTTTTTTCAGGTAACCAATTAAACAATCTTAATATATATGATATCTTTAAGTGCAAGTAGGCCTACTGTTATACAAAGCTTCATGAAGCAATTACCATTGCAGTATTGTTTACTGACTGCCTAACCACCATACAGACAACAATTGAATAATCAGAATGGTAATATTTAACTTGTTTCAACGATCTTCCAAAAGTCATTTATCATACATTCCAGGTGCTGCTTTCCCAGACCTCCCAAAATAAAACAGATGTGGCCTGTGAATAAAACCATTCATTATAATGTATTGATGAGCTGCAGATTATATGAGAACTCAACAAGCTTTCGAGAAGAAACACTTGCTCCTTATAACAAGACTGGTATAGAATAATGGAAAATATTTACTGACTGACGGTGTAGTGCATTTTATTTTACAATTTATATTCATTAAAACATTGTAAAATGGACGGATGGATGCCTAATTTAAGCTTTAAATTTAGAAGTCCCGAAAATACAATAACAATACAATAATGAAAAATATTTATTAAAGGATTCCAGACAATTCAAAACAGTATATCCCAACTCTCTCTCTCTGTCAGCTAAGACTGGTGGCACACAAAATAAATTTTAGTCAGAGAGGATATCAGTCTTAACAACTGCAGGTTAAGGATCTTATCATCTTGTGGATATAAGATTATACGAATGGAAATTGTAGGGGAAAACAGATTAGATGGCTGCCTCAAAACTTTTCAGCACAGTTTTAAATTTCCAATGTGTTGTGAAGCACTGCATTTTGATGTCTAGGAGATAGTGCTGATGGTTGTGGGAATGGTTCCCAGGTATGGTGAGTTCTGCTATAGCCTCATCCCATCTGTCTTCTTTTTCCATTATGTCATGGTACACATGAGAGACATAAGTCAGACAAGACTTTCCTCTGTTTGTGCAGTCTCAAACACCTGCTTTCATTCTTTTATTGCAGCCATTGTGAATGAGTTTTATAGTATAGTATAGTATAGTATAGTATAGTATAGTATAGTATAGTATA
>JANRMT010062857.1:15846093-15865598 GCA_026402145.1 Polypterus bichir lapradei | reverse complement strand
TAGTATAGTATAGTATAGTATAGTATAGTATAGTATAGTATAGTATACAGTAGTATAGTATAGCATCTAATCCAGTGAGCAATGTACATGCTCTCTCTAACTTTGCCAGAAGGTTCTGCTGGGGGAGGACTGTCCTTGTATCTTCATGACCCAGAAATGCACCGGACAGGAGACCAGAAGCAGTTCCTGGGTCTAGTTTAAAAGAGAGCCCTCTGCCTCACCTAAGAGCCAGGAGACAGTGGAGTAGAATTGTGTGTGGTATATTTTGCTGGTGTTGTATGAAAAAAGTGTCACTTTTGTCAAATAAAATTCTTTATTTGAACCTAGAATTGTGTTAAGTATTACCGTGTCTGTGGTTTGGGGGGGTTCAGTGATGCCCCTTAGTGATTACAATATATAGTGCAGATGCATAGTATTACTTTTTCACATTTTATGTCGTTGCTTTATGCTAAAATCATTTAAATTTTTCAAGTCACACTCAATACCCCAGAATGACAAAGCAAAACCAGGATTTTTCTTTTACTAATTTAATAAAAATAAAAAAGTAAAATATGATGTTGACACAAGTATTCAGACCATTTGCCATATACACTTGAAATCGGACTCTTGTGCTCTCAATGACTGATCATCACCTTGTTTGGAGTCCACCTGTCGTCAGTTCAATTTATTGGACTCAATTAGGAAAGACACACACAGCTGTCTGTGGAACGTCCCATGGTTGACAGTGTGTATCAGAGCCAAAAACAAGCCATGAGGTCAAAGGAACTGCCTGAAGAACTTAGAGACTGGATTCAGTCAAGGCACAGATCTTTTAATGGCTACAAAATAATTCACAAGCGCACCATTGGGGACAACCATAACTCTTCCTCAAACTGGCCATGGAGCCAAACCGAGCCATTGTTGGAGAAAGACCATGGCAAGAGAAGTGTCCAAGAACCTGATGGCTGAGCTCCAGAGAACCAGTAAGGAGATGGGAGAAACCCTCAGAAGGACAGCCATTACTGCAACACTCCCCTGATTTGAACATTATGATAGAGTGACCTGTATGGTAGCCCGTGCTCCATAAACGACACATGGCAGCACACATGCAGGATTCTCAGACTGTGAAAAGCAAGGTTCTCTGGAAACCATGCACTGCTCATTACCAGTGCAATACCACACCAATAGTGAAGCATGATGGTGGCAGCATCATGCTGTGGGGTTGTTTTTCAGTGGCAGGGACTGGGAGACTAGACAGGGTCTAGGAAAAGCAGAACGGAGCAAAGTTGAGAAGTGTCCTTAATTAAAACCTGCTCCAGAGTACTCCGGACATCAAACTGGGCTGAAGGTTCACCTTCCAACAGGACAATGACCCCAAACACAAAGCAAAGGCAATATAGGAGTGGCTTTGGGACAACTCTGGGAATGTCCATGATTTGCTTAGCTGGACTTGAACCCAACCAGACATTGCAGTGGAGAGCTGAAATAAGTCATCCACTGATGGTCTCCATCCAACCTGACAGAGTTTGAGATAATCTGCTGAGAAGAATGGGAGAAACTCCCTAAATCAAGGTGTGCACACCCAAGAAGAATCCAGGCTGACTAAAAGGTTTGCAAAATGGGATTATTTCATGGTTTTACTTTTAATATATTTGGAAAAATTTCTAAAATGCTCTTTTCAGTTTGGCATTCTAGGGTATTGTAAGTTACTTAATTAGGGAAAAAATGAATTGAAATGATTTTAGCATAATGCTGCAACATATCAAAATGTGAAAAATTTGAATACTTTTTTAATCCATGTTGTGAAGAAATCTTCAGAAAAAATGAGCAGAGTCTTCAAAAAGGCAGTCAGAATTTAAACTTTATTGGGTGGTATAGGAAACCACTGCAGTTCATGAAATTAGCCCGGTGGAGTGGGCGCAGCTCATTTTTATTTCAGTTCTAATCACAAAATATCCCCAATTCATACATATCTCTCCTTATCCATTTACACGTTATCTTTGTAATATGACCTTGATCTCTACTTGTTTTCATAACAATGACCTCGCCTTGTAAACTCCTTGCCCCTAATAATGATCAATCTGTAGCGTATCTGTACATCTATATATATATTAAAGTCAATGTGTGTATGTATGTATATTCCAGCATCACGTCTGAACAGCTGGAGCGATTTTCATGAAACTTGGTACAAATGTTTCTCAATGGTCGACTAAAAATACTGTAGGGTGAAATCAGCCCTAACCACCCAACCCCCCCAGGTAAGGTGGGGGGTGATCTTACGGTCTTGTATGCTTGTTATCATTCAGTTGACACTCAGGACGACCACCAGAACCTAATAACAACAGCTTATTTCTTGTATAGCCTGAAATCACACAAGGAATGCCTCCATGAGCTTTAATAGACCATTTCTTTTGACAGCCTTCCTGCTGGACATTTTAAGAAGACAAGGAAAAAAAACTAATAAAAAAAACAATGGAAGAAATCTTGGCAATTCAGAGAGAGAGACCCTCCTTCCACATAGGTTGGATGTTAAAAATGGGATATTAGTGAGTTGGTCCCCCCTTTGCCTCAAGATGCTCATCAGGGCATGGACTCAACAAGGCTTTTAAAGTGGGGCACAAAGATAGCAGCCAACGCTGTCTCCAAAGCATCCCATCTAACTGGCATTAGATCTCTACTCCAAATGGCACTTCATGGAATTCCAATGATGCTCAAAATGTGTTGACTTTCAGAAAGAAAAATATGTTTTAAAGTGTTTTGATCGAGCATTCTGTATACAGTATGTGATGATCATATAGGATTGGAACACCTGACCATTATGCCAGTGGTTCTCAACCTATGGGGCAGGCCCCCCTAGGGGGGCGCGAAGTAACAAAAAAGGGGGCACGAAGATGTGAAAAAAAGAAAACGAGAATCAAAAATATGAAAAAAAATCTGTTGAAACCAAAACAAATTAACTTAAATTACACTCTGATACTAGAACAATAAATATAGAGTTAGATAAATGCAGATAAAAGTTAAGTAGGTATAATAAAATATGCATCTACATTTCAAAAAAATATTAGGGGGAGTGCGATTAAAACTGTTATGAAATCTCGGGTCGTAAATACTTAAAGGTTGAGAAACGCTGCATTATGCCAACAGGGACTTTAATGACATTGCATTCAAATACATAGACTTTAATATGGAGTTGTTCCCCCATTTTGCAGCTAGAACAACATCCATTCTTCTGAGAAAGCTTTCCACGAGGTTTTGAAGTGTTTCTGTAGGAATTTGTGCCCATTCGTTTTGTAGAGCATTTATGAGGTCAAGCACTGATGTTGAATGAGAAGGCCTGGTTTCAGTTCATCCCAAAGGTATTCGATGGGGCTGAGGTCAGAGCTCTGTGCAGGCCACTCAAGTTCTCCCACATCGAACTCATCCAACCATGTCTTTATGAACCTTGCTTTGTGCACTGAGGTACAGTCATGCTGGAATAGAAAAGGGCCTTCCCCAAATTGTTTTCACAAAGTTGGAAGCATAGCATTGTCCAAAATGTCTTGTAATGATGAAGCAATAAGATTGCCCTTCACTGGAAGTAAGGGGCATAGCCCAAACTCTGAAAATTAGCCCCACACCATCATCACAGTTCACAGTTGGCATAATGCAGTCTGGCAGGATACATTCTCCCGGGATCCACCTATCCCAGACTTACCCAACTGACTGCCAAACAGAGAAGCGTGATTTGTTACTCCATAGAACATGTTTCCACCACTCCATTCGACAGGTTGCATAGGACTTCGTTGACCCCACTCTATGATGTGGTCTTCCATTTGTGGCTGAGTTGCTCTTGTTCCTAAACGCTTCCACTTTTCTGTAACACCACTTATAGTTGAATGTGGAATATCCGGCAGGGATGAAGTTTCATGAACCGTCTTATTGCAAAGGTGGCACCCTATCACAGTACCACACTTGAAAACACTGAGCTCTTCAGAATGATCCATTTTGTTTCACAAATGTTTGTAAATGGAGACTGCATGGCTAGGTACTTCATTTTATACCCCTGTGGCAACGGGTCAGATTGAAACACCTGAATTCAATAATTAACTCTTTCAGGGCGGATGTTGACATTTGTCAAAAGGAAGCGTGGCCAGTGGTAATCAAATGTAAATGGACTCTCTTTGCTAGAAGGAAAGTTAGCTTCATTGGGTTGACTGGGATATCCTGCGCAAGTAGCAAATAACAGCAAAAATGGCGTTGACATCTAGCGAGAGATAGAAGTGAATGTGCAAAGCAAAATACTCTGTGGACGACGTCTTGCATATTATCATTGAATTGGACTCTAACTTATTGGACAAGTGATCGAAAACGAACGTGAGTTACCAGCATCAGCTGATCGATCCCCAGCTGATCATGTTGCAGACACGAATACGACAACATTCACATGGGAGGGTCACCACTTACAATGGCAAGAGGTTCAAACCAGATTACGATGCACTGTGAACCACACCTGCTCTGCCGCCCTTGCCACACAAAGACAGCCTGCGCAGCATGCAGCAACAGACGGTTTTTGTTGATTTCTGTGTATGCTTTTCAGAAAACTGTGTTTTTTGGAAAAAAATATTCAGCCCTCAAAGAGTTAAGAGGTGTGTCCCATTACTTTTGTCCATAAAGTGTTTGTGTTATTGTGCACTGCAATGGTCTGTTACCTCATCAATGGTTCGTTCCTACATTTCAAACTAATGCTGCTGTGATACCCACTGGCTAACTGAGTTAGAAGATAAATGGATGGATCCTGCAGTTTTCAGTATCCCATTAAGGGTTGGGGCTGACAGAAAACATGGATAAGAATATGAAGGCGATTTGAAAATGAAAGAACTGATGAAAAAATATAAAACTACTATGTTAAAGAACAATTACTCTTTTAAAAATAAACCCAACTTGGCAAACTCGATAAAATGAAAAGAAGAGAAAGGTGACATTTGAGTTTGCTTGGTCTTTCAAAAAGCTGGGAAAAGATATTGTTTCTCAACTAAGATTTTGGCATCCACAGCCTGTAATCTCTATGGAACTTGATCCACTGCTTAAACTGGAAAAATCTGCTCTTTTCTCACAAATGCTTTTTTTCCAAATATTACATGTTCTCCAAATTGGGTATCGAGATAAACCTTTCAGCGTGCAAATAACAGAGTACTTCTACTGGGTTTGAAAGACAAGCACTTGTGTGCAGATTTGATTTGAATAACTGCCATATTCTGTAAGTACAGAAATTAGATAAGTTGCTTAACCCACCCACCTCATGCACATGCATATTTTTTGCCAAATGATATTACATTTATGATTGGTGATACTGTATGGGGCTGAGGGATGTGTGTAAGTGTGTGTGCGTGTGTGTGTGTGTGTATATCCTTCAACTAACTGGTGTTCTGTCCAGGAATTGCTCCCATCTCATACTCCAAGCTGCTGGAATATGAAGCAGGGAGTCCAGGGTATGACATCCTCAATACCGCAAATTGAAATGATTTATAAAAATGGGTGGATTATAATTCTCAACATTTTTACTAGGATGGCACGATGGTGTAGTGGTAGCCCTGGTAACCAGGGTTCACATTCTGGGTCCTCCCTGTGTCTGCATGTATGTGTGGGTTTCCCTCCTGGTGCTCCTGTTTCCTCTCACTGTCCAAAGACGTGCAGGTTAGGTGAATTAGTGAAGTTAAATTGGCCCAAGCATGTGATGCGTAAGTTCACCCTGAGACAGATTGATCTCTTCCTGCCTTACGTCCTATGTTAGCTGGGATAGACTGCATCAGCCCACCCACAAGCCTGGTCTGGATTAAGCGGGTTAGAAAATGACATGACATCTTTAATAAATGATTTAACTGCTTATGGGATCCTTTTTTTCTAAAACAGTGTCTTTCACATGACAAATTGATTTGAGTACACCCAGAACCAAAATTATAATCCTTGGAAATCCATCAAGCTAATAACAGAACTTTTCTCAATCCGATGTGATGAAAGTACTAAGCAAAGAAGCTTTCATATTTTTCCATCAGCCCTTCTTCTCCATGTTAGATTTATATTAAACTTTGCTGTCATTACTTCATACCATATCCAACTTAATCCAGTTCTGGGCATGGATGAGTCTGAGCAGCATTGGGCACAAAACAGGAAACAGCCCTGGTGAGGGGGCCAGTCTACTCACACACAACCCATACTCACATTGGGATAATATGGAGTCACCTGTCAACCTAACAGGCAACTTTTTGGGAATATGGAAGTAAAACTGGATTATCTAGAAGAACGTACAACTCACCCAGACAAATACCAAGAAAGGAATTCAAACCAGCAGATGAGATTCTTGAGGTGGCAGCAGTACCCATTGTGCCACCATGTCAATCACTAGTCAGAAATTCAAATTAAAACAATATTTGACTGCTCACAGATGCGTGGTTAAATCTCTTTATCGTGGCACTTATAATGCTGCGCGTGTTGTGAAGGGGGGGTCTGAATGCACACTAAAGAGATGCAACCGGTTCATCTGGTGTCCTGCTGCTGCTGGCCAGCTGTGTGTTGTGCTTGTCGCGCTTTGCGTCAATCACTTGAAAGCCTGTACAGCAGCTGTCCTTTTGCCACTTCGCGTCTCTGCTGGTCGCTTTGTGAAGGGGGAGTAGCTGAACACACGCTAAGCAGAAGTGGACAGATCAGCTACTGGCTTTGTGCTGCTTCTGCCAAGATGCCTGTTCTGCTTGTCGTTCTGCGCGTTCTTAAGGAGGTGGAGGAGTGGGGGGGGTGTGTGTGAGGGCTGAACGCACGCTAAAGAGAAGTACTCGGATCATCTGCTGGCTTTCTGCAGCTGCTGCTGGCAAGCTGCGTGTTCTGCTTGTCGTTGTTTTATGAGCTGGGAGCACCTGAAGTTTGTCTGCCAAAAGCATTCCAACAACTGCTAGGTTAGTTGTCAGTGAACTTGTTTTAAACTGTTTGTAAGTAGGGCGTGACTTGCAAAACAACTCACGGGTTTTGCTTCCTAAGGTTGTAATGTCTAGTCTTGCATGTCGTCAAGACTGTCCAGTCTGTCCGAGATGATCTGTTCTCGATTGCTTCGTTCAAAGCCCCACCCCCGAGGCATGCTATGCTCCTGCCACTTCATGTTGTGAAGGTGGGGAGCTGAATGCACGCTAAGGAGAAGTGGCTTTGTGCTGCTTCTGCAAAGATGTTTGTTCTGCTTGTCGCTCTGCGCATCAATCATTTAAAAGCCTGTACAGCAGTTGTTCTTCTGTCTCACTGCCTTGTCTTGAGTGACGTTAAAATGTTTTATAATAGAGAGATGTTACTCATATCTTTAGCCCAACATCCACATATCATATGTGTTTACAAAGTGTGTTTTAATAAGTTTACATGTGTTTAATGTGTGTGGGATGGGTATTTTAAGGCTTAAACTATTACAAAAATGTTTATTTATATGGTCATTCTATATCGCAGATTTTCACCTATCGCTGATGGGTCTGGAACATACTGTAACTTCTGCGATAGACAGGGGAATCACTGTATTTCTTTGAGATAAAGAAAGGAAAGTTAAAATACCAGAAGACAAATCCACACATACTCCAAAAGAATGACCAGGCACAGGAGCTGGGAGACAGCAGCACTCACCACTGTGCCACCCTGCTGATAATCAGTAACATTTTCTGATGCATTCGCATGTAATGCAAAAGGCACCTACTGCAATAGTCATGTCTACCTGTCTGTCTAAGTGAAACAACTCGCCTCCCAGTGAATCAGTTTTGTTGAAATTTGACACACCAATTCTTCATAGAAGTTTGCCTATATGTTCAGTTTTTCTGTTGAAATTCTTCATAGAAATTTGCCTAGATGTTCAATTTTCCTTGAGATATCTTCAATACAACACTCTGTACACATTTTTGAAATTTTTAAATCTCCCATTGAAAATACTGTGAATGCATAATTTGCAGACTTGTCTAATATAAAAAACTATATTTCCTTGAGATCAGTTACTTTAACTTGTATATTTTTGTACTTTTTTTTTCTTTTACTCATTCCACAGTTGCTCCTGACAGCAAAACAGTATACCGCTTGAATAATGCGTACTGAAGCAAGTACATCTTGCTGCAGAACACTGTATGGGGCAGAGTCAGATGATTGAGTTATTACCATTTAAGAAAGATATGACATTGATGTGCACTTATTTATTCAATTCACTAATATTGATATTCTTCATTTACTCATTATGGTAGTAGTGATACTGTTTCTTTATTCATCATCATACAAGGTAAGTACCATCACTTACTGTACCAGAATGGACAGGGAGATCTCATTTTATGCTAACTCCCTACTAGCAGGTGCCCCTTTAAATCTTATATCACATCTCCAGTTAATTCAAAACTGTGCTGTAAATGTTCTTACACTTACCAGCAACAGCAGATACATCTAACCCATCCTGCTTCACCTTCACTGGCTCTCTGTGTCGTACAGGATCAGGTTCTATGAATAACCTTCAAAGCTTTAAAAGGCCTCTCACCAGACTACTTCAGTGACCTTCTCCATTGCTGTGCTCCTGTTTGCCCACTAAGATCCTCTGATTCTGGCAATCTTGTTGTGCCCTCACACTAACCTGCACTCTATTGAGTGACAGAGCCTTCAGCTCTGTAGTGCCTAGACATTGGAATGACCCCCTTAAATTAATGAGATCCGCTGACTCCATTTACTCTTTTAAAACACAACTTAAAACTCATTTGTTCAGGAACAACCTAACAGATCTGCCTCTTCTTTCAGTTTATCTCTCTGTCCAGATGCTCAGGATAATTTGTGTGTGTATTATAAATTATGCGATTTGTTCAGGTATTACTTTTAGCATTGAATTAAGTAATATACTCTGGTTTATTTTTTCTATTATTCTGTTTAATGCTTTTGTATATCCTTTGTTTACTTGTTTATGGTTCTACACAGAAACTATTTGTATTATTTTGTTTTAAGCACAGGCGGCACGGTGGTGCAGTGGTAGCGCTGCTGCCTCGCAGTTAGGAGACCTGGGTCTCTGTGGGTTTCCTCCGGGTACTCTGGTATCCTCCCACAGTGCAAAGACATGCAGGTTAGGTGCATTGGCGATTCTGAATTGTCCCTAGTGTGTGCTTGGTGTGTGTGTGTGTGCATGCGTGCCCTGTGGAGGCCTGGCACCCTGCCTGGGGTTTGTTTCCTGCCTTGCGCTCTGTGTTGGCTGGGATTGGCTCCAGCAGACCCCCATGACACTGTGTTAGAATATAGCGGGTTGAATAATGGATGGATGGATGGATGGATGGATGGATGGATGTTTTAAGCACCTTAAGCATGGGGAAGGTGCTATACAAATAAAATATATTATTATTATTATTATTATTATTATTATTATTATTATTATTATTATTATTATCAACAATCTGCCTAAATCCTCAGCCCCCTCCCCTCCTTGACTCTGTGGATGTTCAGTATTTTGTATGAACTTCAGTCACAGCAGCTCACTTCTCCTGCTTCTTGAACTCCAAGTGGGAAAATAACATGATGATCATGTCCAAAAAAGTAAAAAAAAAATGTAGTGGCATAAAATTAACTTATGTAGAAATGCATGAAAGATGACGTGGTGACACTTTATGCTACAGTGATTAAACAGTATTTCCTACACTAAACGCAATCTCTTGGCTGCAGTACCTAAACGCTATGCCATATTGCAAGACTTTTCCAGAGATTTTTATTCATAGTCTTCAGCTCTGCCTGTCTTAACAGATTTAGATCGGGTTTTTTTCTATAATTTTCTTGAACATTCCAGTTGATTTTGTGACTTATCTCATTGCGCTAAGAATCATAGTTCGCTTTCAGGAGCGATATATTCACACTAATCCGAGACAGAGGCTGCAGGCCGAGGGGAGAGGGAAGTGTGATTTCAGGGGTGGGGAGCCGGGTGGGGCTCTCTTCACTTATACACCAGCCTCCATTCGAGTCGGTTTACCTGTCACCATGTGTTGGAGCATACATTGCCTCTGCTTAACTGGCGATATATGTTTGTTTATTGATTTTTAAAGTTTGTCCTGTTTCAGTACTATGCGGGTGGAGCCATGGGGGAGAGCTAGTTGTATAATAAAAATAAAATGTGAAAACGCCCTCCTGATGAATTGGTGTCATGTCGAGGGCTGATTTTTACTTTGTGCTCAGAGCTTACCAGGATAGGATTTTGCCCTTCCAATCCCACCTCCCTGCCAAAATGAAGTCCCTGAAACTGAGTGAAAGTCTTGTTAAGTACAGATTCTGTGCAACCTAAAATCAGGTGGATTGCACAGCTGTGATCTCTTTTACTGCCTTTTAAAGGATAATACCAGTCTATCTCACCACCTGTTTTCTAGTCTTCTTGTCCATTAAAAGGATATGGAGAGACAGTGGCCATCGGGTAGCATTGATTGCAAGGTGAGAACCAGACCTGGACTGGACACCACGTATCTCAACGAGCCAATATAGACTCTCCAATGAACATCATACAGATCTAGGACATGGAAGGAAAAGCAAAACATTTGGACTTTTTTTTAACCTTGTAGATAAGGGTTGTATTATGCAAATTTGACGCTGACATTGTTACATCATTTTCCTATTATCTCAACTCCAATTTGAAGGCAGGTATGTCTCTTAGAAAAGGTGGTCAAAAGTGTTGTTTTTATCCTGCGGTCATCTGTGTGCTCACTTTATGCTGTCTATGCACACAGTGCAATGAGATTTGCTCTTCTAACTTTGCTCTGGACATGGCTAAATATTTGCTCCCTGTTGTAATACCGAGTGTACAATGGCGTTCGGCTCTTTCAAAGATTCAGTTTGAGGGCCATAAAAGGCATTATAATGTTCAAACAAAGCCAAAATGATTCCTTGGAAGAGCTTGGCTGTTCTAAGTCTGTGAAGTTTGGAGATGGGGCTATATAATCAGTTTGCTTGATCTGGCAGGCAGCTTTATAAATCCCACCGCTTTTGAAGACTAAGGGCCAGTATCAATGGTAAGCAAAGGAATTAAAGGTGCCTTACCTTATCAGTGCAAGCATGTTTGAAGAAGTCAAAACAACTGCACCAGCAGACTTAGCAGCTCCCTGGGTCACAAAGCCCAGTTTATGACTGTTAACTTTCAGGTCCGCTGGCTACTTGTATGGCCGATCTTTTGACCCCATTACCTTCCTATTTATTGTCTTTACCGGCATCTTATACTCTTTTGTTTTAATGAAAATAAGTCACTCTTTAGTTACCTCTATAGTGAGAATAGAAAATACATACAGTATATCTATGCAGAAAACAATCATTCTTTGGTACAGTGACATGAACAAAACAGGCTATTTAACTCTGAATCAATTTAATAAATACATAAGCTTAAGAATTTACTGATTTATACTGATTTACATCCTACCTGAAGAAGGGGTCCGAGTTGCCTCGAAAGCTTGCATATTGTAATCTTTTTAGTTAGCTAATGAAAGGTGTCATTTTGCTTGACTTCTCACTGATTCAAAAAAAGAACTTGCTGTCCATGTCGTTTTCTTGCTTCTTGAAAGATATAATTTAGTATTTACTCTACGGAACCTTTTAAGGAAGAGGTCAGTTTTAAATCTATGGAAAGTGTACTTGTGTCTTTTTGGTTACTGAGACATTTTTTGAGATGCCCACCTCTAATCTGCGACTGAGAAAACATTTATTTAAAAAGAAGTCCTGCAATGGAATAGCAGATTATCCACTGTTAATGCCTGCGTTGTGCGTGATGCTGCTGGGATAGGTTTAGGGTGACCCTAACACTAGATTAAGTGGGTCAAGTCATTAGATGCATGGATTTGTTCAAAATATATAACAAACATATTATAGATATAAATATATAAAATATATATTTATAAAGTAGCGCTGCTGCCTTGCAGTAAGGAGACCTGGGCTCGCTTCCCAGGTACTCCGGGTGCTCCAGTTTCCTCTCACAGTCCAAAGACATGCAGGTTAGCTGAATTGGCAAATCTAAATTGTCCCATTGTGCTTGGTGTGTGGGTGTGTGTGCACGCCCTAGCCTGGTTTGTTTCCTGCCTTGCGCCCTGTGTTGGCTGGGATTGGCTCCAGCAGACCCCCGTGACCCTGTAGTTAGGATAAAGCGGGTTGGATAATGGATGGATGAATATATTTATAAAATACATACTACAAAGAAATGTTATCGGAAGGGATAATTTGCTAATTAATACCCTTATGGTCTTTCACAGTAAGGGGTTTATCTATGGAGAAACTTTACAAGAAGCAAATGTTACTTATGTTTTAAAATCCCTAAATAAGTGTAATATTAATAAACTGCTCAAAATAATTAATAATTAAGGAACACTTTGAAAACACATCAGATCTCAATGGGGAAAAAACCTACTGGATATCTCTACTGATATGGACTGGGTAATGTGTTAGGAACGAAAGGATGCAACATCATTTGATGGAAATGAAAATTATCAACCTATAGTGGGCTGAATTCAATTCAAAGACACCCCAAAAATCAAAGTGAAAAATTGTGTGGCAGGCTAGTCCATTTTGCAGGAATTTAATTGCAGCGACTCAAAATCGTACTTAGTAGTTTGTATGGCCCCCACATGCTTGTATGCAAGCCTGACAACGTGGGAGGGTGTGGGGAAATGCTCCTAATGAGACGACGGATGGTGTCCTGGGGGATCTCCTCCCAGATCTGGACCAGGGCATCACTGAGCTCCTGCACAGTCTGAGTTGCAACCTGGAAGCGTCTGATGGACCAAACCATAATGTCCCAGAGGTGTTCTATTGGATTGAGGTCAGGTGGGCGTGGGGGCCAGTCGATGGTATCAATTCCTTCATCCTCCAGGAACTGCCTACATGCTCTCGACACTTGAGGCCGTGCATTGTCATGCACAAGGAGGAACCCAGGACTCACTGCACCAGCATATGGTCTGACAATGGCTCCAAGGAATTTCATCCCAATACCTAATGTCAGTCAAGGTGCCGTTGTCTAGCCTATAGAGGTCTGTGTGTCCCTCCATGGAATTGCCTCCCCAGACCATTACTGACCCACCACCAAACCGGTCATGCTGAACGATGTTACAGGCAGCACAGCGTTCTCCATGGCTTCTCCAGACCCTTCCACATCTGTCTCATGTGCTCAGGGTGAACCTGCTCTTATCTGTGAAAAGCACAGGGTGCCAGTGTTGGACCTGCCAATTCTGGTATTCTATGCGAAATGAGCACAGGGCCCACTAGAGGATGTCGGGCCCTCAGGCCACCCTCATGAAGTCTGTTTCTGATTGTTTGGTCAGAGACATTCACACCAGTGGCCTGCCTGCTGGAGGTCATTTTGTAGGCTCGGGCAGTGCTCATCCTGTTCCTTCTTGCCCAAAGGAGCAGATATTGGTCCTGCTGATGGGTTAAGGACCTTCTACGGCCCTGTCCAGCTTTCCTAGAGTAACTGCCTGTCTCCTGGAATCTCCTCCATGCCCTTGAGACTGTGCTGGGAGACACAGCAAACCTTCTGGCAATGGCACGTATTGATGTGCCATCCTGGAGAAGTTGGACTACCTATGCAACCTCTGTAGGATCCAGGGGCCTCATGTATAATGCCGTACGTAGAATTTGCACTATAACATGATGTAAGCACAAAAGCCGAAATGTGCTTATGCACAGAAAAATCCAGATGCAGGAATCTGTGCGTCCTCCAACTTCCACGTTCTTCTGCTCCGTAAATCCCGGTCAGCGTGAAAAGTAACGTTCGTGCACACACCTTCTGTGCCACCCCAACTCCTCCCAGAATTACACCTCTTTGAATATGCAAATCAATATAAATCGCCCTTAAGCTCAGCCTTCTGTGAAAAGACAATGGGAAAAGCATGGGGGAAAATATAAGAATTTCAGCGAATACCAAGTGGAGGCAAAGGAAAAACATACTATTTGTTTAATTAAACCGTGGTATAATCAACAAAAGGAAGTTGATCGAGTGACATAACATGTTGGAGAAGCTTGAAAGCTCACTTTCACAAAGTCGCACAGTGCTGGAAATAAAAAAGAAGTTGTCAGATATCAAAGTCACCGTGAAAAGGCGAGTTTTAGCCCACCGTCTGAGTGTCATATGAAAGCTTATTAGGGTACAGAGAAAAAAAAGGCACACAGTGGGGAAAAAGCACGAAATGTCAACTTCAATCTCGAAATTTCCACTTTAATCACGTAGTTTATTTTGTCATTAAAGTAGAACATCATAAACGTCATCTTAAAATCGTTTAATTAACCAGTTTCTCAAATCACATTGTAATTAAAGTAGCACGTTAAATGCTTTGTTTTGTATGTGATCTTCTATGTGCTCTATGTGTGTGAATCACTACTTGCTTCTTAAACTGGCTCTCTTCCTCCGACTGGACACAGAATCCATTACATTCGTGATATTACAGCTCTCTGAATAACTAAAATACTGAGATGTATACATGATATAATTTTCATGATGATAGGAGTTAAAGCACGTTATTAAACATGGGTTTCACAGCGTAGCGATTGTGCGCGACCATCGATGAAATTATTTATTGCAGCAGTACTCATGGGCGGCTCTAGGCTTGTGGCGGCCATGGGCAGAGAAAGAATCGGTGGCCCCTTTGCCCGCCAATGTCAATATGGTATCTTATGCACGGCGGATGGCCACGTCCATTGCGGACACTGCATTGTTGCCTCGTGCTCATGACACAAGCGTTTAACTTTTGTCGAAATTTGCCGCTGTGTTTTTTGCTGTGCCGTTATTTTCTCTTTCTGTTTTATATTCAATATATATTGACGTGGCCGCCCCTGCAGTCCTTGCTTTTCTTTCTCCAAGTAACCGATCACCACAAAATCAGCTCTGTAATAGACGTTAAGCCATCTGTAAGCTTAAAGTGCCGATTCTTCAAAACATTTAAGGAACATTGAAATATCTTCGTAGTACATGTTTAATTATTCTATCCTTCATGCCAGTCCCAGTGAAGAATATAGATTATTTAAATGAAGTTAAAGATTTATCTGTATAATATAATAAACATATTTTGCTGCATTTCATCTTAAAAATGATATTGTCATCATATGTAAATATGTGCTTTATAAAGTGGCTCAGGTTGTGCAATATTATAACTGTAGTGCAAGTTTACAGTGGGGTGATTGTACTTATAAGTACAGATAGTTCTACAAGGAGCAATTGACTGAGTGCGTTTATAGTTCTTGGGATGAAACTGTTTCTGAACCGCGAGGTCCGTACAGGAAAGGCTTTGAAACATTTTGCCGCGGCTGAGGTAGCGTGGGCTTGATGCTGTATACCGATAATTCTCTTTCCGATTAGCTGCTGCTGTGATTCCCCACTCAGATACAGTGATATAAATACTCCGAGTGGTGTAGTGAGAGTAATATGGAAAAAGATGATCCGCTGTGGCAACCCTTAAAGGGAGCAGCTGAAAGAGAAAGAAGAAGGTGCAGTGAGAGTAACAACGCTAAAGCAGTTATGGTATTTGGAATACTATGGCTATTCCCTGGACCATTATATTGTTAAAAGTTAATTACAATCAGATGCATTACACTAATAAACAATATGCGGTTAGTTTCAGTGTATTTATAAAGCCGCACCAGGAAAATAAGGAGTAACCACACATGAACAGTAGCACTGCTTTGACGCTGGGTGCTGCCAGTCTGCAAAACCGAGTGGAGAACTTGCGTACGACAAGGTATGAGGTACCATGGAAAAGTGCGTGGCTTTACAGCAAGTGCAGGTTTTATACATTACGATTTGAACGTGGAAACGTTCTTACGCAACATTTCTGTGCATACGCACCATTCATACATGAGGCCCCAGGTATGGCCTCATGCTACTAGTAGTGACACTGACCGTAGCCAAATGCAAAACTAATGAAAAGACAGTCAGAAAAATGTCAGTGGCCTCCAGCTGTTAAACCGTTCCTGTTTTGGGGGTCCTCTCATTGTTGCCCCTCTAGTGCCCCTCCTGTTAATTTCACTAACACCAAAGCAGCTGAAACTGATTAACAACCCCTTCTGCTACTTAATTGACCAGATCAATAGCCCAGAAGTTTCATTGACTTGATGCTATACTCGGATTAATAAAGTGTTCCTTTAATTTTTTGTTCAGTATATATGAGACCTAATGATAAACTGGCATCCTGTCCTGGGTTGGTCCCTGCTTTGGGCCTGCTTTTGCCAGGACTGGCCCCTGTGAACTCCTTGACACTGAATTGGGTTAAGCAAGTAAAAATTTAAGAAATAAAACAATTTATTGATTTAGCTGTAGCTTTCATTACAAACTCACTTAATGTCCTTCTGTCTTTCCAATAAGTTTTAGTATAGAACAGTGAAGTTATGGGACTTGCTCGGGGTAACTCTTTGGCCAGGTGTGACAGTCGAACTGATAAGTTTGTGGTTTACTGGGACACAGTGAATATTAAAGTCTATGAGACAGGACTCCTGACCAACATATGAGAGGAATAGGCGGGTCTTCAATTTAAAAAGACAATCCTATGAGGCTTTAATTTACTGTTTATGATATGCAGTGACTATTTTTGATGTAAAACTTGAGCAAAAAAAGCACGTGTTTTGCATGTTCTGTGCATATGACTTGATAAGTGATATGTGGACTTTTTTTCTACAGATGTATTTCACTCTGTTTGCCATTGTAAAACATTAGTCACTAGGTGGCTTCTGTTGTATAATAAACATTTATCTCTCCATTCTGAATGGAGAATTTAGAGTCACCCATCATATGAACAGTATGATCATACTATCTAAAACCAGTACTGAACAGGCTAGTTAACATATTGTGTCATTACCTTAATGATTAAACCATAGGATCCAGTGAGTGTAATGTATTTAGTAATCACTTGTAGCACACTGGAAATGTTACTCACCTTCTGCTTAGTTGTAATTGAAGCTGGTATTAAAACTAAGACAAATCTGAAGTTTCTGAAACATATGTCAATTAAGCACCTGGACCACTGGATCATGATATGCTTTTTTTTTTTTTTTTTTTTTTGTTTTGTGAAACATAACTATTATGATTGTATTGGCATACTAAAGGTTGCAGTGAAGCTTGTAAAACATATCCATGTTGGTTACTGAATACTTAATGGGACAGACACCTTCAATAAGGAAGATTACCCAAAAAGCTACCCCAGGATAGTGAGTTAATCCACACTGTCTACAGGTATGTCCACTCACTATGGCCCTTTGACCTCCCTTTCTCCACGTTCTTTCTGCCCTAGCCTGGGCCCTTGTGTAGCAGCTTTATTTCGCTTTTCCCGGACTGGTTAATCATTTCTTTGTCATTATCTGCCAAGAGTTCTTATCTCTCTTTCTGTCCGTTTATAACAGGGTGCTTTTATCAACCAATTCTATGCCATGTGATCGTGCCGGCCTATCAGGGGCTTCCAATTTTGAATTCTTCCGATGAGCACCCATCATGAGATGGGCCGCTTTTGGTTTACAGCAGGTCACTAATTCGGAAAACGTGCAGAGTCCAATAGAAGGGAGATGCTGACCACCTCCCGGCCTACTGAATACACGACCCTTTTTTAGCACAAACTTTCACTGAAGGTTGCACTACATTTTTCATTGTCAAGGACGCAAAAGTTTACAAGTTGCATCTGGTGTATCCCAACCCTCCCCACCCCGGTCGATATCATATTTTTTTTTTCCTTCCCTTTCGAAGAATAACAAGCGATAATGTCGTCTGTAACTCCAACTGGTATCAGACAGGATCAGAAAAGGCACGAAGTCGCCGTGATAGGTAAGTAGGACTCTCCCTTTCCGGGGAGGGTGGGGGGCGGTCGACGGTGCGGCTTACTCTGCCTTCCGCTTGTCTGATGAACCGCAATTTCAGCACACGTCAGTGGTATGACAAGCAGTCCGGCGAGCCGCGCGATACCGTCACACGCTTGGGCCGTTTTCGGAACAGGTGGGCTTTGGAACACTTCTGTCAAAAGAGCGAGCGGCTTCCTCCTTTCACAGCTTCGACCACCTAGCAGCTCGCTTAAAACGTGCAACTGGTTTGACACATAGCCTCTAGAATGTGTATAAAACATTTTCAAAATAGCAGGGACGCAATAACTTGGTTTATAATAATTTGTAAACAGCAACTGCCGAGATGCGATCCAATCTTAAAGAGCAATCTCAGGAAATTTGAGCTTATTTTTAGTATTTTTTTTATTTATTTAATACAATGCAACCGTTCTTCTGTCGTGAACATGAAGCACAAACATGAACAATCGCAGTGAAGTTTATTTTCAGGAATACGCTTCTAATGCTATCAAAAATGTAGAAACTTTGTGTTTTTTTCACGAGGATAAAAAAAATCTCCGGATTTTTCTTTTAAATATTCCTACGTGAAATTTAAAATATTATATTTTATTTTAAGGTATTTTACTAAAACCGTTTTAAAAGAATGAAGCTTTATTTCTGATAATAAGTTTTGCTTTTGAATTATTCTTTTTTTAATTGTCATCATGCAGGTATTTTCGTTTTTAATATAAATGTTGACTTGCATGTATTTCTTGTAAAAAGTATTATTAGGCAATACATTGGAAATATATGTGTATATATGTGCAGCTACTTAACAATAATAATAATACATTTATTTATATAGCGCCTTTGGTAATGAACACTAAAATTGGAAGCTTGTAATCATCAAATGAGACATTTCTTTATTTTCTTGTGGGAAATAAAATTATTGTTATTATTATTATTAGCAGTAGTAGTAGTAGTAATAGTAGTTGTAGTAACGGCAGAAGAATTGGAAGAAAGACGAAAAAGAAGAATGAAAAAGAGCTATTATGTATATAACCGTTATGTGACTTTTTTTTGTGTTATTATTGTTCGACCATTCATTTTCCTTTCAGGTCATTCAGTTGTCCCACTGTATTGTTGTTATTATTAACTTCTTGTTGTAGCATTTATTAGTAATAATTTAAATCCACTGAGTTTAATATAATTTATAATTAAATATTATACATGTTATAATAGTGTAAGCGATGAACTACTGCAAATTATTTACACTGACGGACCTACCGTATTAAAAATGTTAAATCGGCGAAAAAAATGTGCTGTTTTATCATTGAGTTATTGTTATTTATTGCCGTTACTACTGCTCATTTCATTCTTAATAACTTCACAAAACAAATCTGGTAACTGACCGCTACACTGTAGTTTTTATGTAGTTTTTTTTGTGAAACACAAAGAAACAGTTAAGTTTATGTTAAGGACAAGACTGAGTTATTTTTCATTACTAGGATTTCATTACTAGGATTTTATTTTATTTTGTTTTGTTTCATTTTAACAATAGTAATGCGTAACTCTCGTCTGATCGGTACAGTAACACTGCTGAAAGAGCCTAGGATATAAAAACTGTGATGAACAATTTAAATTACAAGTCTTCCATGACACTCTACATTGTATTAGACATTAGTAGTTATTTATATCACTTCTATCTATCTATCTATCTATCTATCTATCTATCTATCTATCTATCTATCTATCTATCTATCTAT
>JANRMT010062857.1:15804269-15818907 GCA_026402145.1 Polypterus bichir lapradei | reverse complement strand
TATCTATCTATCTATCTATCTATCTATCTATCTATCTATCTATCATTTACTGCTGTTTCTATCTATCTATTATATAGTGCCGTATCTATCTATCTATCTATCTATCTGAAAAACTAATGTATATACCCACACATACACTGTATGCCATCCATTGTTGTTTGCGTTCTAAAACTTAAAACAGTTCTTGGAAATTGTAGTTACCTCTCGGCTAACTAACACCTTGTCTTGTCTGTTTTGCCCAGCGTAGGAGGAAACAGATGTTCAAAGGACAATGCAATTTGTTGTCACCGCTGATATGGCGTGGCACTTTTCCCATCTGTAATTGTTTCTAGTTGAAAAGAATGTACAGAGTGATTCATGCCCAGGGAGAGATCACCTCGGCAATGTGGCATGGTCACTTGTTTATAAGATAGGATGTATCACCCAAGGCTTTCCGTAGCTTTTTCCCACAATAAAAATCGACCTGAGTTACATTATTTTGTGTATTAATGGCTATATTTATATATTCCACATTGTGTTCTGTACAAAAGACCATTTATTTCAGGATCTGTTTCTCAGCCAATGCTCGACTCTAAGGTGGGGTTTGGAGATTTCTGGAAAAAAAAAAAAGTGCGGAAATCATTGTGATTAGAATCGTGTTTGAATGGCCTGACAACTCACAGCACCGTCCTCATAAGTTATTCTCGTGATGTTACAAAATGAGACAATATTAGGATCTGAGGCAGAGCCTCTGGCTAGTTTCAAGAGAGAGCATTTGAGGAAATAACATCTCAAGTGAAATGTTTATTGCTTATAGAGATTTGCCAGAAGTCACAAATTACATATACATATATTCAGCTGATGCTTTTTCTACATTTCAAATCATGTTATTAGTATTAATATCTTATATTTGGGTGATACCTTTATCCCCGGTGAATTATAATTCTTTGCATAGGTTTTCCATAATTGGATCACAAGCTGGTTAAAGATATTTGCTCGGGGTCATAAAAGGAGTCGATAGTAGGACCTGAAACAAAAACCTTGAAGTTTAAGGTCCACCACCCTATATATACTGTCTGCCGTACACAATATTAAGGTGGAACTGTTCAAATGTGCGGCCAGCAGAGCCCCTGCCAGTCAAAGCAGTGTTGGACCCCTGCCAAGAATTAATCCTGAGGACGAGGCCAGCTTTTCATAGGGCATACCCTGTCACTCAGACCCATTTCAAAGCTGAACTCCATGTGTTTAGAATGGAGTAGAAAAACCAAAGTACAGCAGTTGCAGAAAAAACCTCACAGATATGTGGGAGATGTTCAAACTCCACTTAAAGCAATCCTTGGTCAGAATTTAAACCCAAAACTCTGAAGCCGTGAGGCTGACCACAAGGGGAACACTTATCAAGTTGGATTGTGTGATCTGAGAACTTCGTAGTTTACATTCTAACAGCCACATTGCTGTGCCTCTGTGCATATCAAAGATTCATATTTCAGATAATAACATTAATAATAGTCCATGTGTCCATTTTCTGAACCTGCATTTTATTAGAAGGTCCTGAGCTCATTTGGCAAAGGTAGCAGTACCCGAAATGAACAACAGCACTCTTTCATACACAATTACAATTTGTTAAATTTAAAATTAACAGTTTGTTAAACATGTATGTGCTAGTGATGTGAGAGGAAATCCAAGGAGCTGGTGATCATACATGAAACTGGTGAAACTTTTCAAACAGCCAGACAGGAATCAAGTGTGCCTTAGTGACGGACTGGCAAGTCAAACCCAAGCCTTTGGAAGTGTACAGCTTGCACGTGGTAACAGCAGCTTTGTGAAAGAATTGAATTGGGAGATGGCACAGAGAAGGGATCGTAACTGGGAAGACAATAATTAAATAACAAAGCTCAGGACATATAGCAAAAAATCATGGTCAGAGAATATAGCAGTAAGTCGTAAGCCAAAAAGAGTATACTTAACCTGAGCCAAGAAACTCGAGACGTAAATCTTAATCAGATGGCAGAAAAACATTGCGTAACCAGTAAATTCAAACACTAATAATATGAAATGACAAAAAGGGGTTTTTTTTCATCCTTAACAAATCCAAATCTTGGATGATTAAAATTGTTACACATGGTGCTGGCTTTTTAAAATGACTCTGTGAATGGTCTTCAAGCAGGAGGGCCTTGCGTCCTCACAACCAGTCTGCGACATGGTGTTGTCCTTAAAGAAAAAAATAAGGAGAGTGCTTTGGGAATATGAGAATTGTTTTTAATAATATTAAAACACAAGGAAGAAAAAGTTAAATGTAAAAACTAGGTTTCCAAAAAAAAGTATACTTAAACTGAGCCAAGAAACTCGAGACGTAAAACTTAATCAGACGGCAAAAAGAAATTGTGCAACCAGCAAATTCAAAAACTAATAATATGAAATGTCAAAAAGGTCTTTTTTTATCCTTAACAAGTCCAAATATTGGATGATTAAAATTGGTGCTGGCTTTTTAAAATGACTCTGAGAATGGCCTTCAAGCAGGAGGGCCTTGTGTCCTCACAACCAGTCTGTGACATGGCGTTGTCCTTAAATATAAAAAAAGAGGCTGCTGTGGGAGGATGAGAATTGTTTTTTTTTTTTTTTTATTTTATTAATTTTATTACAATCCATACAAAGCAATCAAGTTTTTACAAAGAGAAAAATTAAGAACAGATCAATCCCCACCCCAAGAATTGTTTTTAATAATATTAAAACACAAGGAAGAAAAAGGTGAATGTAGCCACTAGGTTTCGGCCTCAAAAACTCTTTAAACCATATTCTTATAGATTTTTAGAGGATAAGAGACATTTGGAAATACATAAAACATATTAGCCAGATCATGACAGGAAGGTAGTGAAGGATACCCACTGTGACACAATACCACATTTAATTAAAAAAATGATCATTTTAACACCTCACTCTCGTATACTTTTTTGGAGTTTCAAAGGCGTTCAGTTTCCTTCACTCATCATGTTTACTTCTTCAGGCACTGCTTAGCCTGGCACATTTTTGGTGTTAAGATTTTCAGTTGACCATGATGTTCTTGAAACGTCTGCAGCTCTATACTTCAGTTTCTTCTTTTTTTAATGAACACACTTAAATAAAGCGACTCAGATGTGAAACTGCTAATTAAGGACTACATTATTTCATTTTGAGAGTGTCACAGAGTAAACGTTGGTGACCTTGTAAGTTTTCATTTTCTTAGCTTTAGCAGGCACACTCACTAGGGCACAAATGAAACTAATCAACTGAGCCAGCTCGCTTGTGAGCAAATAATACAGATTACCTGTTTCCATTTCTCGGGTGAAATGCTGAATATTCATTGAGTTAATAAAATCCTTTGGACCCCCTTTCCCCTATTTTTTTACGTTTGTCTTACAACCCTCATATTTAGTTAAAATTTTTTTTGCTTTCATTCGGGGGAAGCCCTGAATGAAGAATAATTTTAAAAAATGTTCCTACAATGACATTTCCAGATCTGCCTTTAAGTCTGGAGGACTGCATTAGTTCTCATTCCTCGCTCCGATTCCAGCTGAGAGTCAGGAGTGTATGAAGATAACAGCTGTAGGCAAAGCTATCAACTTTTAAAAGGCCTTAGTAGGCTCGGTGCAAGGGGTTGTCAGAAACCATGCTCCAGATCCGCTGACCACCTCTACTTGTGCTGAGGCGTCATGAGCCTGAAGTACTGTATGTGAGCAATTAAAGGGATTAGAATTCCCAAATCTGCAATCACCTTTGAGATAAACAGTATTAAGGGAAAATAAGTAAATTCTTTGACCTATGTAAAATAGTTACAGAGATGAAATGGACAGCAAAATAAAATAGTATGGATGGTAGTGATGTGTACTGAGCTGTTTTTTTTTTATATTCATCTTTCCATCCACAACACATTGAATGAGCTGAAGCAAAAACAAAATGAGTTAAGAGCTAGAGAAACTAAGCCATTCACTTACAAGCTTCTCTCCATCAAATTTCCAACCTCTCCATTTCCAATTAGGATCCTCGGATGTTGGGGCCTAACCTGGTAGCATTATGTACAAGTCAGACTTTGTGTTTCAATGGGAGGTCAGTTTATTACAGAGCAGGCTAACAAATATATACCCAATTATACAAGTTATATCTGTATAATTTCTATACTATATTATATACATAAATTATATACTTTACTGTCATATTCAATTCAGTTCAATTTATTGTTGTATAGTTTCCTTCACTGAGTGCAGACACAGAGTGCTGAGACCAGTTCTCAGATAAAGTGCAAGTATAAGTTTTACAAATGACTGATTACAGAATACATAGCGACAGCGATTTGTTAAAACAAAGTTCAAACTAATTAAAATAAATGCAAGCTGATATTAACTGTCCATGAATTAATTGTTGAACTATCGACAGCATAATGTATGTATAGTATATGGTGTCATATCTATCTATCTATCTATCTATCTGAATATTCATACTCACTGCTTACACTATGCAGGCTGAAATTGGACTCTGCAGCTGGGCAACAGCAGTGCAGATTACTACACCACAGTGGCAAACAGACTCATGATAACCCATCCATCTTTTACCTGAACTTGCTTGTGTCATTATGTGAGGTGAAGAAACAAAGCATACCTACCATTTATAACACAGCCAAAGTGGACAGTGGTGTGGTGATAGTGCTGCTGCCTTGCAACAAGAAGGCCAGGGTATATGTCCTGGGTCCTCCCTTTGTGGAGTTTGCATGTTCTGTCCATGTGGGTTTTCTTCCAAAGTCCAAATACATGCAGATTAGGCAGATCTGCGATGCTAAATTGGCCCGTGTGTGTGTGTGTGTGAGTATGTGCAAGGGTCTTTATATTTACTCTGCGATGGACTCGCTCCTTGTTGAAGGGATTCTTTCTTCTTTTGCTCCCAATGCTTGCTACGATAGCCTCCAGCTGTCCCATGACCCTGCTCAGGATGAAGCCAGGTTTGGAAGATGGATGAATGGAAGGAAGAATCTATCACAACAGTATCGCATGTGTCCATGCTGAGGGGACTTCTAGGGCTGAGAGGGAGCAGTGCTAAGCACTGCACCACTGCACCATCATACAAATTTAAGTCACTTAAATTAAATTTAACTTTATTAATATTAAACACATCTCTACTTAATAGCAAAACGCAATGTACAATAATCACAACACAGTATGAAAATAATGAAATGCAAAAGTGCTGTTGTCATTTGACTGATTCAGAGGGTTGAAGCCCAGTTATTGACAGGTATAAGTAACAGGCCGCTGTCCCAGGCTGGACAATTCCAACTATAAATTCCAGTACATACTACTTTGTTCCAGATAGATTATTAATCTTCTTCTTCTGAATTATTGAAATCTGCTTTAGTTTACCATGTAGATAGATAGATAGATAGATAGATAGATAAAGGCACCTTGTAATAAATAAATCTGTGTATCTATCTATCCATCCATCCATCTGTTATATAGTGCCTTTCTTATTGATCTTCATACTGCATACTATATGATATATATATATATATTTATATATAATGTATATATATATATGTATGTATATACAGTGTTCTGAATGTGTCTGTGTGCATGTCACACTGTAAATTACTTCAAGTATAGAATTTGAGAAGATTCATAAGGTGTTACAGTTGTGATCTCTGTACTCTGAGACAACATATATCCAGCATGCTGTCAGTGAGGTCACCCAGCACACTTCTGACAAACTGCCTATGTGAGTCACTACGCCTTTGGCAGAGATTTGTATCCACGTCCCTGGTCCATTGCATTTGAATTATTCTGCAGGCCTTCTGGTTTACATTAACACCGGGGGAGAAGATGAACAGGGACGGGAGCAACATCAAGGGCAGGGGCTCATCGTGAAGGACAAGGGGGAACAGGTGGAAGGTTAATGACTCTGGAGCGTATCCACCAGCCTCTCAGGCTTGATATATGGGCTTCGGGCCTACTGCGGGCATAGGCTTTCAAAGATATATTATTTCATTTGAGGAGCAGCATTCTCGTCCCAGCATTTGTCCACTGATAGATGATCCCCCACCCCCCCCACCACCCGCCTAGAGTCCACAATTGGAGATGGCGTGTGAGTTTTTGTAAGGCCTGCCGTACATAATTTTTTTGCTGAGCTCTCTTTAACCTCTCACACATGCTGCCTCAGGAATAGGCTTTCGATGGCTGGATTTTTTTTTTTCTTTGCTGCTATTTCGGTAGTAACAATATCTGTTTGATCAGGAGGGAGAGCAGCAGGAGAAAAAGGTCCAGCACTGCCCATTCATAAATCATTTAGTAACAGGAAGACTCTGTTTCACTCATAAAAGCCAAATTGGTTCTCTAGTTTCGGTATTATACTGCAAATTGCCTATTGAAACAAAGAAATATATCAGGCGTTACTTCCATTATTTGTCAATGAAAGACACCCCCCTCAAGAAAAATTAGAAATATGTAAGTGCAAATTCCTCAGCCTTTCACGATCAGAATCACAATCTGTGCAGATGTCTTGTGCTGCTCAGATAATTAATTTATTTACTTTTTATGGGTCATTTCATATGCTGCATTTTATAGTAAGCACTTCAGAGAAGCAGGGCAGCAGCATACTTGTTACTCATTCTTAAACTGTGTATTTTACCTGCGCTTGGAAATGCTCCTAAGTCTCACGTGTTGATTTGGACTTTTTATAATACCTTTTGTAATAAAAAAATCTCGCAGTAATGCTGATGCATTACTTTTGTTCATTATTCAGGTCATTCTTGTTCACTTATACAGTATAATATTGATGAATCTCTTAGTTGTTGTTTAGCTAAGTTTTGTTATTTTGTATGCTTTTAGCATGTCATACCTTTTAAAATAACAGATACAAATTACACCACTTACAGTGCTGATGGCGTGTTGAACTGATGGACTCGCACTTTGGTTAACACTCCTGTCTCACCAATCCGGTGCCTATAGCCGGTTTACATGAAACACTATCTATAGATAGATAGATAGATAGATAGATAGGACACTGTATACCATACATACACTATGCTAGCCATAATTCAACAATTAATTAATGGACAGTCAATGTCAGATTGCATTTATTTTATTAGTTTGAACTTTGTTTTAGCAAATCACTGTCGTTATGTATTCTGTAAATAGACAGACAGACAGATAGATAGATAGATAGATAGATAGATAGATAGATAGATAGATAGATAGATAGATAGATAGATAGATAGATAGATAGATAGATAGATAGATAGATAGATACGACACAGACTGACACCAGAGGCACGTATAAATCAAACTTTTATTTTCTTCACCTGTGGGGCACATCTTCCCCGTGATCCCCTCAGGCACAACACAGTCCCAACACAAATAAAGCACCCAAATCACCACACTCTTCTCCTCCACTCCTCTCAGGGCAGTTTCATCCACCTCCTCCCAACTCTGGCACCTTGAGTAGTGGCTGCAGGCTCCTCTTATAGCCCACCCTTAAGTGCTGCAGGTGCTCATTGACCTACTTCTGGCTGCACATCCAGGTGTGGCTGTGCTCACGCCCAGACGGGCTCATTAAGCCATGCAGCTTTATGCAGCTCCCCCTGGCGTAGGCCACGGAGCCCAACCAAGATGAGCTCAAGTGTTCCGGGGGACGTAGTGTGCATCCCATGGTTGCTCCCCGGATCCAGTGTTGAAGGGGCGTCCCGGCCAGGCATGGGCCCCGGCCATCCACCACAATAGATAGATAGATAGATAGATAGATAGATAGATAGATAGATAGATAGATAGATATGAAAGGCGGATTCAGTTGACATACTTCATGGTCTTTTGTAGGTGTGGCACAAGAGTTAGTGCTACTGCTACACAGCACCAGGGTGTCGGGTTCACCACTCAGTCCAACTATGAATTTTGTATAAAGGTCACAGAGTCTTAAGGTTTCTGTTTTTGTCAATTGAATCTCATTCCCTCCTGTAGTCCTAAAACACGTATATTCATTTAAATCTTTATTGGTCGATTGAGTGTGGCAGTATGCGTGTGTCCAGCATGCGATTGTGAATTGGCATACTCAGGGTTTTTCCTGCTTGCACCTGTTGCTGCTAGAATCTTCCCCAGTTCCAAGCAACTGCCCCTTACTTGATTAGCTATATAAACATTTTACCTGAAGAACTGTCATTTGATTTTTGATTTACTATAAATGGAGATGAATTTTTCTCTGGAATAATGAAGGTTATCTAAACAATGAGTCAATCTCTAAAACCTCATATTGAACTCAACCCTTATTACCTGGTGAATCAGATATTTGAGGACACTCATCAAAATTAAAGATTAGGCATTCAAGTTGGAAACCAAGAAGCACTACTTCATACAAAGGGTCAAGGGAATGTGTAACAAGCTACCAAATTGAAATGGAAACATTGATGGCCTCTTAAAAATGTCTGGATGAGATATCAGGACAAGATAGCCATTAGCTTAGCAAAAGTGCTTTGCGGACTACACGGCCTCCTCTCATTTATAAATTCATTCATACTAATAACTTTACTTAAATGTGGCAATAAATTCTGTGGTTCTCTCTCATCCATAATACAGAACCTTTTTATAAGACATTAGTTTACGGCAACTTGGATTCCATTCAATTCTCTGTTAATTTATATAGCACCTTTCATAGGAAACACTTTGGAAGAGCATGAAACTTGGTGTAACATTTTTACACTCTTTGAGAATCGGGTATTGTACAGGCACCAACAGTGAAAACATTATCATCTGTACAGTCGGAGTGCTGAGGTTTCCACATACCAGAATGAAAATATCCCAATTCAAGGCCAAATTGAAAAGTGAGGCCCAGGCAGAAGCTGTATCAGGAGAACACAACAAAGAGGCCCTGACATGTGAAAATGTTTTTCATTTAACTTATCCATTTTAACCTATCCAAGTGCCTGTATCCTCACAAAATTCAGGTTTTTGTGTTTTGCTTTGTGTATACTACGTTAAACCTTGGCACCCTTTTTTGAGGGTTTGAGATACATCATAAAGAAAGAAGCCAACATCAAACACAGGTCACTTGAAATAAAAATTAACATGAAATTGCAGGTCAGAGTAACAAGGTCCTCTTCATGTGGAGGTCACCACTACATCAGTTGGTAAACCTGGAAGACAGATCCATGTAGAACCAAAGAAGTGCCGTAATTGTGTATCCTCTAGAAGAACACTCATATGGTTTTATCTGCAGGTGGCACTGTCATTTGGTACCTTTTCTGGGCAGAGATTAAATCTGCTCTCTTGTGAGATATGAAAGAAACACACATAGACGAGCAGATGTGGAGACCCTTCGGTACTCTTAAATATAAATCTTCTAAAGTGGTTCTTCAGAGTGGTGATTCCCAAATAAACCATCCTCTCAAAGGTTCCAGAACTAACCTTTAATTGAGATCCTTAACAGACTGAAAAAAATAACAATGAATATATGATAACAGAATTGTGAAATACCAGTGAATTCCTAATTTTAGAAAGACTCTTAGTGAATAACACAAGCTAATTTAAGGATTTCTTGATCTGTTAGAATCCTGCCTACTGTACATTAAATATTTCTGTTTTTTGACATAATAGGCACCTTTACAAAGCTCCAAAGACTGATTCCATATACAAATAAACCCTTCACAGACATGGTTGACATGGTTCTTTGTCATCCAATGGCTCTATGAGGAACCACACAACCCTGTAAAGCGCCATTAAAGAACTTTTATTTGAAAGAATGTGGATGAGTATGAGGAGAGGCACCATGTATGATTGTAAAAGGAATACGTAGGGTGGCTGCCAGCTAATCCTTTAAAATGACACTGGGGTACAAGAGAGAAGCTGGCTAAAGGAAGATTTCAGGCAAGTGTTATTATTGGAGACCCCTGGAACTACAAACCAAGTAGTTTAGTTGAAAGTATGGGAGATCGACATGAAGGAGGGAAAGATGAGAAATTGACATTAAGATATTTTTCAAACTTCAGAGTTAGGTGATGAGAAATTGACAAGCTGTGTTGGACTGAAAGGCGACTTCCTGTCAAAAAAACTGTGTTTCTACATCAGGGCGGCCGAATACTTTTTGTAGTAATAATAATTCTTTGCATTTATATAGTGCTCACTTTTCAAAGCACTGTCCATGCAGGGAGGACCAAGAATGTGAACCCATGATGTCCTTAGTGCAAGGCAGCAGCTCTACCACTGCACCACCTGCATGGATACCATACCTTGGAAGTAGCATTTAGTTGTTAATTACAGTACATGTGTGTTCTATGCTAAAACACATTGTGCTTGAGTTGGAGGAATAGACTGACAACTGCAAGGACCAATAGAGGAGAGGTGAAAGTGACACGTCCCCTCTATACGGAATTGTGAGATAAGTATGTACATCTCCACTGGTTTGAGGACTGTGTTGAGTGCAATTGGCTATAGATGTTTTGTATAATAATTATATTAAATATGTCATATTTTTTATCATGCTGTCAGTAACGTAAAGACATCAAATTACCATGAATGTTTTCAACATTATAAGTACCGTGTCTTTAAAAGTAACATCATCATTTCACATGAATGATATGGGGCCCTATGTTTAACTGCATCACCGACCCGGAATCTTGTGTTTGAGTCTCAACTCCTTTTTTAACTCTGGTTGTTCTTTAATTACTCACGTTTTCCTCTCACTTCCTTACAACGTTCAAGTTAGAGTAGGCTTAACCCACTGCCTCTCGCCATGTGTTGGAGCATACCTGCCTCCGCTTAGCTACTAATACCTGTTTGTTCAGGAGACATTATTATCTAGAGATTGTTAAGGAGTAAAGTTTGATGTTTTTGAGAGAGAGATAAAAGCTGTGTGTGTTTTAGAGGGTTAGCTGCAGAGATATCACAGCCACTTGCTCTCCCCTCAGAGATGAACACAATCAGATAAAGTGCCAACATTTGACATTGGACTGTACCTACTTTCTGCTTGGCCAGAATTACAATTTTTTTATTTTTTCATTGAATTTTAAAGTTTGTCCTGTTTCAATACTACGCGGTCGGAGCTGAGGGGGACAGTTAGTATAATTTAGTATAATAAGATAAAGTGATGCAATAGGCAGAGTTCCTGTATTCCAGCATTTGGATTCTAGCTCAGTTGCCTGTGTGTGTCTCTCCGGTGCAGCTCCCCATTTTCTTCCCACAATTCCTGTACATTCTCTTACATCTGTAGATTCTAAACTGTGAGTTTACATAGACTTCTTTGAAAGTGTACTCTTTTATAGACTTGCTTTCCATCCAAGGTTGGTCCTTGCCTTTTTACTGATTATAGGTCCCCCACAACCACTAACAAGGAAAAATGAACACTGTTGATTGGCGAAATATACCAAAGTGTTTTCTGCAGTGTGGCAAGCAGCTGGGGGTGGTACCCAACCGGGACACCTGGAAGGACCAAAGGAGGGATTACGCTTCCTCCGGACCATGAGAGGGCAGCCACCCTGGTTGATATGGGGACCACGGGAACAGAGCATGGAAGCTCAACCCTATAGGGGCCCGTGGTCATCACCAGGTGGCGCCCGGATGCCTGAGGAGCCCTGGCCCTCAGCATGTCTGCCACAGCCAGAAGTGCTGGGGGGAAGAAGACCAGTGACACCCGGAGTGCTTCCGGGTGCACAGCCGGCACTTCCACCACACTAGGGAGTGCCGGCAGAAGATTATTGGGAGGCACCTGGAGCACGTCCGGGTGGATATAAAAGGGGCCGCCTCCCTCCATTCGGGAGCTAGAGTCGGGTGAAATACAACGAAGCCTGGAGGAGAGGAGTGGAGGCGGTCTGAAGCAAGGCATTGAGGAAAAGGCCTGTACTGAGGGTGATTGGTACGGGGTACTGGGTTTTGTGCATCACTGTAAATAGTGTAAATATGGTGAATAAATGTGTGTTGGGTTGTAAACCATCGGTGTCTGCCTGTCTGTGTCCGGGCTGTTCCCCACAGTAGAAAATGTCTTGGGTTCACCGGTGAGTTTGTTAACTGAATTTTTCCCTGAAATTTTGCTTTGCAGTCAGCTTAGACATATTCTTTTGCCAGTGCCCCACAATGCTTTGCGAGGTCAGTGTGACATCACAGAGTTGTAGCAGCCGGTATTGAATGGGGATGCCACTTCCCGTTCTGCGTGATCTGCCTGATTGCGTTGCACATGTGCAGAACGTTCAAATAAGTGTACTTTAAACGTACTTCATCACACACTTTACGGCACTGCCTGGTCTATTTTGTTCATCTGTGAAAAATATACTGCATGTACATGCAAGTGTGATGTCACGACCCGATCTGTATTCCAGCCAGACTTGTACCTCTGCATGCATTTTTTTTAAAAAAGGAAACTTGCACTATTTACATTTGAGAGGTAAGTTAGCTGACCATAATGAGAATATTATAAAAATACTTTGTTGTTCTGCACAGATTATTGTACGTTGTGTTTTCACATGCAGGATTAAGCATCTTATCCTTCTCACTGTGTAGCGCAGATCGGGTAGTGACAGGGACTGCTGCCCCTTCATGTACATTACGCTGATCCACAGGCTGTGTGTTAGTTAGTTAGTCACAGTGATAGGAACTCAAGATATACAGAGAGAGACAGAGGACTCTGAAAACAGTGGACATGGAGTATACTTTTATCTCAGGGAGGCACAGTGGTGCGGTTTTTTGAATAATTGGCAGGGGCACACAATTAAAAGACCACTGCACCATTATAATGCACTCATAATGAGTTCAGTTTCTCCTTCCCTATTGACTTAAGTGCATTTCGTGGAACTTGATGATTATTTCCATGTTTTTGCCAAAGTCAAGGCAAAGCAAATTTAGTGGGGCTTGTTCATCACTAAAAATGTGTTGGGAAAATTAAAGAAAATCACAAAATGTTACCTGTCATGAATATATATACCATCCCTGCTGATGGGTGTTTTTTGCTTACTGTAATTGTTTAATCATCTACTTATATTTTTTAATATTAATTTATTTAATGTATGAAATATATATGGAATTTAGCCCCGCAATGGGCTAGTAGTCCATCCAGGGTTGATTCCTGTCTTGTGTCAATGTTGCCAGCAAAGGATTAGATATGAGAATGTCGTGTCCACAACCATACAAAATATACTTTACGTATTTATTGATTTACATATTTACATATTGTTTTATTATTCTGTAGCATATTGTGTGGTCTTTTGTATTGACATTTTATTTTATACATTTAAATATGGTAACATTCTAAACTTAATAATTTAATGTGTAAGATATTAAATAAATTGGATTTCATGGCAAAGTGCCTTTCCCTGTGTTCATTCTCTTATAAAATGTGCAAAATGTTTAGAATTGAAAAAAAAGTTGCATTTCATTAATGATCCTACCTGCATTTCACTTAAAAATGCTGAACTTTCCAAGTTAAATCCATTAATCACAAACCACAAATGCTATTTCACACTCTGCGTTACAATCAACTGTTGTACTAAGTGATTATTTTGGTCTTCAATAGTGCTATTTTGAATGTTTTCCATATACATGTTCTACATCAATGTAAAAGTCATGTCTGAAGAGAAAACAGTACATGCAACAAGAACAACAAGAACAACATTAATAATAGTGATAGTAAATACCTTGAGCATGGGAAAGGCACTATATAAATAACATGTATTACTATTATTACCTCAACAGCTATCACAAAAATGACAGTATCCAATTACCTTAAATATTACAAAGATAAAAACAAATATACACATAGAGTTACTTTCTTTTACTATTAAAAAGTCTTTCCCTCTGTACAACGTATAGGCCTATTGGTCTGCTCCCCCTCGCATTGCCTTGAGACTCAGACAGCTTTTGCGATCCTATGAATGAGTTGTTAGAGTTTCATCAGAGATTTGCACTGTTGTTCCGTACCCCCGGCTGCCTTCAGGAGTCGGCTTTGAAAGCAAAGACAAAGCAACCTTACTTTGTACCTTGGAGAGTCAAAGGGAAGAGAAAACGGAAATGTGTGCACTAGTTAAAGAGAATGATTTAGGGGCCTGAAATTCTACTGAGAGACATGAACGACGAGGGCTAGCAAGCTGGAGAGTCTGTTCATCCACTTGTTGCTTTGATGAGGGATAAAAGGCTGTCATGAACTACAAGTTCCTGATGGAGAGCTGATAGACTCATCCTGGCAAAAAGAGAGACACCCCGGAGTTCACAGCAACTTGCCAGAGGGAATAGACTTCTTTTTCCTTCCCACTAGCTCTAGTGAGTGGAAGTTACTCTCAAGTTTTTATTGATGTGCATTTCTGTGTTTCTTCCTGCTCCATTTTCAAGTTTCCTGAAATCCATATATGATAATTGGTAATGATAGCCTTGTTTTCTTAGTTTGACGTGAAATCACCAATATCTAATAAGTTTTCTTACCGACCATCTTCACTTCACTGAAATGTTTCATAATAGCATGAGTTTGAATTATTACCTTTTTAAAACTCTTAAAACTTTTTAAACTAAAAAACTAAAGCTAACTAGCTGCCACTTTTATGCCATAAGTTTCTGTTTGACTCCTTTTTTAACCTCTGTATTAATTATAGGCAGTGGCAAAATCTGGAAGATAGATAGATAGATAGATAGATAGATAGATAGATAGATAGATAGATAGATAGATAGATAGATAGATA
>JANRMT010062857.1:15778481-15804259 GCA_026402145.1 Polypterus bichir lapradei | reverse complement strand
ATAGATAGATAGATAGATAGATAGATAGATAGATAGATAGATAGATACGGCACTATATAATAGATAGATAGAAACAGCAGTAAATGATAGATAGATAGATAGATAGATAGATAGATAGATAGATAGATAGATAGATAGATAGATAGATAGATAGATAGATAGAATCATTTATGACCCTTAAGAAAACTTAAACTAAGACTCTTGGACATTCTTAACTCTGACTCCGTACACACCTTGGTGCTGCTCTGTATCTGTGGCTTGTGTGGAATTCCCAAGAGATTAGACCAGAGTTTTCCAGGAATGAGTGTTAGGATTAAAGTAACTGAGCATAGGAGGTTCTTTCTCTTCATGATTTTTTTCACATGGATGAAATTTATTTTCAGGAAGATATTCTGGAAAGCTAACGTACTTAAGGTGGTGGTTACCTTGAAAACTTCCTCCAACCATTTCTGAATCCATTTATTCAATTCAAGAGGCCACAGCCCATAGTGGCAGCACTGGGTGCCAGGCAGTAACCAATTGTTAAGGGATTATCAGTACTTATGATACAGATTCATTCACAAAGGGCTAAATTAGGATTACAAATTTGGTTCACATATACATTTTTAGTATATGTGAGTAAAACCAGAGAATCCGAACAAATATCACATGCAGGCTGAACAAAGAGATTCACAGGGATTAATTTTTGAGGATATGGCACCAATTACTGTGACACCATGACACCCTGGAAAATCATTGAATGGATGCTTATCATGTTTATTGGACAGTTCACCATCTTCCTCCCTAAAACAGTACATGATATCAATGAGTGAACAAAGTTTATCTACATGGCTATACCTAAATCATTGAGAAAATGGGTAAATAATGTCATTTTCGAACCATTTCATCTTACCGGTCTTTATTTGGTAGCGCTGCTGCCTCGTAGAAAGGAGACAAAGGTTTGCACCTCGGATCCTCCCTGCATGGGGTTTGCATGTTTTCCGCGTGTCTGCGTGGGTTTCCCCCGGGTGCTCCAGTTTCCCTCCTACTGCCCTCAGACCTGCAGGTCAGGTGAACTGGCTCCCTTCCACTGCATTTTGTTTTGATCTTCTGAATTTGGCAATTTGCTTTTGGGTTTTGTTGTTTGGATTTTTTTAGTTTTTGCTGTACATCTTTGCTATTTTTTTGGCATTTTATTTTACTTTGTTTATTTAGTATTTAGTCTCATATTATTTAACCTTTTTCGTAATATTTGTTCTTTGTTTTGGAATGTTTGCATTTTTTGGAGTTTTTTATTGTTGGAAATGTATAAGTTCTTTTGGATTTTTCCTTATGTGAAATGTTTTGTGTTTGGGAAATATATTTTTGATGGCTTTGACCTTCTAGATCAGGGTAATCATAGCAATCTTATGTTCTTTCAAACAAGTTGCTATAACCCGTGGTGATAATTTTATTGAGAGTGAAAGACCTGGAGATGGTAATAAAATCAAAATAGAATATAAGGAATCAAAATCCAGGGAAACTAACAGTGCACAAGATCTTAAACACTGGACAAACTCTAGTTAAATTAATTCCCAGTTGTTTTTAATTGATCCAAGAAGAAGTTGTCATTCAATAGAGGAAATGGGTGAAACCTCAAAGACCCATAAACATTAACATACCGTACATTTACATTTATTTATTTGGCTGGCACTTTTATCAAAAGCAACTTACAATGTTTCAGATACAATTGTTTACATTTCTTTTGTTTTTTCCATTTGGAACACAGACAGGTGACGTGACTTGCTCAGGGTAACACAGTGTCAGTAGTGGGGCCATGTCACATCTTTCTCTAGCCTGCTCAGAATAGGCTTCGCTTCACATCAGACAGTCTCGCCTCCCAACTCCACAGGCAGGCTTTGGCCTACAAAGGCTGAATAAAGAGAAGAGGCTTTTAAAGTTCAAAAATACCCTAAATGTCCACAGTTTGCCAAAAATATCCTTCTGGGAAACTGAACCTTTAAAAAAAAAACTCAAAAACAAGGGCAAAGCAGACTCTTTATTAAAGGAAATTCATTTTAAAGACAAGAAAAAAAGCACAAAATGGTGAAAAACAAAAAATGAGCCAAAAGGATTTGTGTAAAAGGCAATCCAGGGTAAGCAGTCCCAATAAGTAATCTAAAAACAACAGCAATATTACTTTGATAGCAGCACATTACCATACACAGAATGTAGCTTAAAATACTTTACAAGATGTCAAAGAAAAAGTTACAAGAAAAGAAAAACAAATTGAATTAGGCAAGAATAGTAATAAGAATACAATAATAAATAAGTAATATAAAAATAAATCAATATGAACTTACATAACATAGATGCATAATTAGTAGAAAAGTTGAGTCTTTATGTAAAATATCGAATTCTAAGTCTCTAAAGATGAGTCCAATGATAAGATCAGGCATCTGGGAGGACAGGTAAAAAAAATCTGACCACCAAGCCCCCACTGGGCAACAGAAAGAAAGCAAAACAATTAGAATCCAAAACACAGAGTCAAAATCCTGAAATCAGAAAAAAACAATAGTAACAAAATGCACTATTAGATCGTCAATGAACCACTAAAGAATCCGCTCGCCAACGCCGCACACAGCTGAGAGCGGTCCTTTAGTGATGACATCAGGGTGGTCCCACATCCTGGGGTTTCACCCACAAAGCACAAGGAATATAACAGAACATAAAAGCACAGTATATACAAATTATAGAATTAAAACGTAATCAAAGAAAAACCTCCTATATATAAACGTCTGTGCATGAAAGTGCGTCGTTCTGTCTGTCCAGCCCCTAAGTGCAAGGCTACAGCATGATGCTCAAATAAAGCAACTTTATTGCCAAAGTGAAATCGCTGACAAAAGAGAAGCTCGCTTAAAACGAAACCTCCGAGGAGAGAGAAACTCGCTTAGCCTCTGATAGACAACAGAGGTGAGCACGTCGGCAAAACGAAACCACCAAGGAAAGAGATCCTTTTATGGATTTTCTGCCGATGCATGCATGCCGTGTAGGCAAACATCTACATCATATGCATTTTCAGTCGTTTTAGTTTGGGTGGAGGTTGGGAGCCTGCACTGATACAGCACCCATCGCACGACTGACCACCTCAGGATCCCAGATTAGGACCCAAGTACAGCCATACAATGGGTGACACCTCAGCACCACACTAGTTCAGATGGAATGGAACAACATGGGTTTTTTTTTTTTTTTACAGTGTCTGGCATGCCAATCCTGTCCCCCATTCCCAAATTTTCTCTGCAACATGGAGGACCTGCAAGGTTTATGTCACCCCCTGGACTATATAATTGCAGTTGAAGGGCCTTGCTCAAGGGCCCAATGGAATGGAATCCCTCCTAGCATTTACTGGATTTAAACCGGCAACGTTCTGATTGCTGGCGCAAATCCCTAGCCTCAGAGCCACCACTGCATCTTAAATGATGTGGATGCAGACCATTTTCACATTAAAATGAAAACGTAATAGTGTACAAATAGCCTTTCTGTCTCACTTCCTCTTGACAAACCTTGATAAAATGTTTCATTTATGGAAAGATCTATGTGGTCATGATAGAGGTAATTAGTAGTTTTGTAATGATGAAGGTATTCAGGAGATGGAACATGTGAGATGTCTTTGCTTAATGAAAATGTGTGTACAATTAATTTCTCTGAGTTGCACTTTCCTCCCTTACACTGGGCATTTTTTCCACATGTGGAAAAATGTCTTTAACATTTATATTCTCACACATTTGTGTCTCCAGGTTGAGCCTCAAGAGATGCGACCTGGTTTGGTGTCACGTTTAGTTGGTTGTATGGAGGGGCTGCCAAGGTCAAAGAATAGCTGAGCCACTGACAAACACCTGTGTCGAGTGGTATGTGTGCCCAGTACCACATTTGTAAAGACTTAGGAGCCACAATGCACATGCTCTTCATTCAGAGGATTCACAGATGCTTAGCTCCATTTTCACCTAAGCTGGAACCTTAAAGCGCTGCACCCAGCAGGCCCAACACATGCTGTTATTCAATTAGCCAACAGAAAAGCCTAATAACATACAGTTTCTATCGACTTCATTATGACTGTGTAATTAAATGTTCACCGGCTGTGGGTCAGTGGCGTGTCAGAGGAATTTGTCACTGTCTGTCAGCAGATGCCTGCCCTTGTCTATTTCTGCCACCCGTTGCGTGCCGTCTATTTAAAGAGTAGCGGTGATGAAAGAGTCAAAAGACAATAGATAGCATAAGGGACCTGCCAAGCAAGGTTCAGGCCGTGTTGGCTTACAAGAAGTTTATATTTAGTGAACATGAGCAATATTTGTAGATTGAGACATAACAGAGTTGAGAAGCAACCGATACAGAAACACACTGGCATCCTTTGTCTCGGAATTCCTCTGCTGGTATATCGATCTGTTAGGGCAGTCCAGAGCTGTAAAGGCTCCCCAGGATTCCCTCATTTCAACCAACTTTACATGAGCGTAACTGTAAAAATAGGAAAGGTGTTTGATTTTGTCCACTGGTGATATTAAATATAGGGTGACCCAGGCAGTTTCAAGGGGTCACCTCATGGAGTAGTCTGTCCAGATCAGATTTGATGTGTTTCTCTTTAACCATCTAGTAAATAATGAGCTGCTGCTCAACATTAATCAAACAGCAGCCAGGACACAAAGGATTCTGAGACATCAAAGAAACGTCCAAAAAGTGAAAAGCATCAGAATGGGGAAATGCCAGCCTGTTAAAAATATCAAGCCTTTTTTTAATTAATATTATATATTTAGGTGTCTCCTTTATCCAAAGTAGCTTACAAAGTTTGGATACATTGCTACCGCCTGTTGATTTTGTTTTTGCATGTAAGACGTAGGTTAAGTACTATAAGGGTCACACAGTAAAGCAGAGATGGCTATTGAAACTGCAGCCATGTGGGTGAAGGTCCAGCACTGAAACCACTACACCGTGCCACACCAACTGTTGTAAGTTGGTATAAGGTTTAGCCATCTATCAGCTACCTGTATGTGATTGATTTGCAATTTAGGAGGCTTAGACTTTGTCTTATTGTGTATTACTATTTTCTCGTGTTGTATGTTTGTATTGATGTTTTATTTCTGTTAGCTTTGTCAAATCAGATTCCATGTGCCTGTCAATTAAATAGGTTAGTAGTGATAAAGGACTTGGACATGTTGCACTTCTGCTTTACAGTTATAGGGGAGCATGGTGGTGCAGTGGGCCTGCTGCTGCCTTGCAGTAAAGAGAACAGTGTCCGTGTCCCAGGTTCTCATTGCATGGAGTTTGATGTTCTCCCCATGATTCCTTCAGGTGCCCCAGCTTCCTCCCACAGTCCAAAGACATGCAGGTTAAGTGGATCGGTAGTTCTAATTTAGGCCTAGTGTGTAGTTGGTGTGTGTGTATGCCCAGTGGTAGACCGGTGCCCAGTCTAGGGTTTGTTCCTGCATTGCGCCCTGTGCTATCTGGGATAGGCTCCATCACCTCCTGTGACCCTGTTTAGGTCTAAGCGGGTTAGACAATGACTGACTGACAGTCCAACTTTACAGATCCACCAGACAGAGTTTGAATCTCATCTGTGTGGAGTTTTCTTGCTCTCCCTGTGGGTTGTTCCCCCCTTAGTCAGTTTTCTTCTCTCATTCCAAAGATATTAGTAGTAAGTTCACTGAAGACACTAAACTGGTGCTGTGTTTTAGGCATGAATCCAACTTCTCATGGACTGGCATCCAACTTTAGAATGTTGGTCATTCCACCCAACAAGGTCATCAATCCTGTACACCGAGATTCTGTACATAACACTAAGATGACATTTGAAGGCCATCAAAGCCCTACTCTACTATACTACAATGTAATTTATTCCATACGTTTTTGATTCTTCATGTGAAGGAAGGAATGTAATTATTTGCCCAAAATGATCCCTTAACAAGTTTCTGACTGTATTCTTGTTGAGGAATTTATACTCTTCAGGTTAATTGCAACCTTAACATGTGGCAGGGGTAGGCACTGGTTCACTACGGCATGATACCTGTAGTCAGTGGGACCGAGAATAGATTCATGGAAAGACATTCATGGTTTACTGCTGTACACCATGGTGGAAATCAATCTGAGGTTGTATCAGTGAATGACTATAACTGGCCTGGGTGCTTACAAGACAAAAGAATAAAACATTTCACAAATGAGAGATGACTGTTCAGTCTACTCATATGAAAACTGTCCTAATATTATAATATTGCTGTACATTGAGAACAGGCCATTCAGTCTAATGGTCTGTCTATCTGTATTTATCCAACTCTAGCAAAATAACATCAAGCTGAGTTTTTATTGACTTGTCTATCATTTTAAGACCTGTCAGGGTCTCCTCTTTACATTCGTGACTCAGATTTCAATGAGCCTTTAGGTGAATGAGTATGTTTTTCAATATGAAGGAATGTTCTCTTAATTTCCAACGTGTGGTTCTCTGGCTGCATGTAGTTTCTTTACTATTTAGAAGTTAGTTCTCTGCACCCACCTCTCTGCATCAATCTCAGCATCCTGTTACTTTTATCAGAGCTCACTACACAGTCCTGTTATTTGTCCAAAATATTTCCAGTAAATCTGTATGCTGAAAATAGCCAGTTGTTCATAAAAATCAATTCTGGGTGCACTTCACTTGTCAGTTCGCACATTGCCCGCTTTAATGTTGTCAGTGCTTGAATGGATGAATTTTTTTTCACTTAAACAGCAAAAAAAAAAAAAAAGAAAATGAACTTATCGTGGAGCACAATGCCTTGTTATCCTCCCTTCCCTATTTCCGTTAAGTTAGTTAGTTATATAGGGAAGTTATTGTAATGCAGTCAAATTTTTCACTTTGGATATTCTAGAGATGTACACTTTTTAACCAGAATTTGCCCACTTGTAAAAGGATGTCTTTGTGTGTATTCTGACACCGAGGAGACACAAGAGAATTTTTAAATAAATGCCTAGAAGAAGAGTTGTGATCCAAAAGATTTGCAACTGTGAAATCAATTAAACAATTACGTCAAGCCAAGATCAAAACCCTGTGGCTAACAACATAAAATGAGTCATTAGTCTCTGTTTTTGCCTTTCATCCACACTAGCCCAGCATTTTTAACTCCAAAAACAGACACTTTTGATAACCATCTCCAGAGCCGTATGCTTCTGAAGAAACTGCCTCAGCATTGCAGTGTACATAGGAGAACACGTAGACTTTTGAAACACAGACTCGCATTGGTTTGTGCTTATTATGACTCTTCTCTGATTGGATCCTGTTCATTACAACATCTCATTCCCTGATTGGTCAACCTCCACAGAAGAAAACTATATTTCCACATAGCAGACGCAGAAAAGTTTCCATAGTACTTGTAGTGTTGCTTACCAGTATGTACTCCACAGTTTGAATGCTGCTTACATGTGAAAAAGGCAGATAATTCACCATTCACTACGGTTTTTCCATAAATCCCATGCGTGGCAGAATTACTATTCCTTTAAGGATTTTTCCACTGATGTGCGCGTGCCCATTGTAGGCGACCATCTACTTCACTTGGTTGGAAATACTTTCGTAAACAAGATGAAAATGCTAGTGTGGACAGAAAGCGCTTGTTTTAAAATGCAGTTTACAATGCATATAATGAAGAGATGAGGAATAAGGAATGCTTGTTTTGGACCCTGATGTGTTGTGGTTTATGTAGCAGGACAGAATGGAAAAAAGTTTTAAAAAAATGGCCTGAGGCTGTGGCTGAACTCACCTTACCTGTAAAGCCTTTGCACAGGCACTGCCACGAAGTGTGTTATTGGCGGTCAGAAAAAGGGATGAGCTTATGATAGTCTGGAATTGTGAAACTGTGCTGGAAACTCTTCTTCTGTTTTGATATACTCCTCAAATGCTTGACATGTAATCTGACATCCTCAGCTGACAAAATCAGCAACTGCAGTGCAGTCTTTGAGCTTGACATCCCACCGGACCAGAAGTCGTGCACTATAACGTCAGCGTTAGACACAGCATGCAGTGTTACTGACAGCAAAATGAGCAACTGCAAGCTTGACATGCCCTCCAAACAGATGTCACGTAATGTGGCATCGGTTTTAGGCAGCCCATGCACTGTTGCTGTCTCCCAAAATCTGCAACTGCTGTCACCATACTTGGCGTGTTCTCCAAATAGATGTCATGTAATGCATTATAACCAGCTGCCCTACAACATGTGATTCCGAATAGGTCATCTGCCTTAAGCTAAGCATGTTCAGGCCCGGCCAGTTCTTGGATGGGAGACCAACCAGGAAAAGCTTGGGTTGCTGCTGGAAAAGATGTTGGTGAGGCTAGCAGTGGGTGCTTACCCTATGGTCTGGATGTGGATCCCAAGTGACAGGGAAACTGTATTGCAAAAATGGCACCGTCCTTCGGAAGAGATGTAAAATTGAGGTCCTGATTTTTCTGTGGTCATAAAAGATCCCTGGGCATCCTTCATAAAAATGAGGGTGTATCGCAATGTCCTGGCTAAACTGCCCACCACAGCCTGGTGTTTCTGGCCCCCTAATCATCCTCTGTCTGTAACTGGCTAACTGCCTCTCATCCCATTACCACCTAACAGCTAATGTGTGGTGAGCATACTGGCACAAAAATAGCTCTAGGTGGATGCTGCACATTAGTGGTGATGGAGCTGGCTCCCCACGCATTGTGTAAAGCATTTTGAGTAGTGAGAAAAGTGCTACATAAATGTAAAGAGATTATTATTATTATTATTATTATTATTATTATTATTATTATTATTGCGACATTGGCTTTAGGCAGCCCAGTGCCACAACATGCAATGTTGCTAGCTCCCACACCTGTAATGGCAGTCGTCAAACTTGACTTGCCCTCCGACTAGAAGTCGTGTAATGCGACATCAGCCTTAGGCAGCCCGATGACACAACATGCAGTGTTGCTGCCCCCCAAAATCTGCACTGCCATTTGATCTCCATGTGGGGTTACGTGTTCTCCCCTATAAATATTAGCTTTTCATTTTAGGCTTGTTGGTGAGCCTAAATTCTGTCTGTACTGGTCCCTGTTGAGTGTTGTCCCTTTTAAAGCCATTACTACTCAAGTAGTTTCCGTCTCCATGCAAACCTAATAATGAAGTATTCAGAAATATAGTGTGTGGTTGAATTATTATGCTATATTAAATAAATATTGCAAGAACTCCTGAAATCTTTTTTTGGCAGAACTAAAGATTATTGAATCCGGCAAAATGAATTGTTATTAAAACAGTGGGAGCTTTATAGAAGAACAGCAGTGAATTGAAATTCATAGTGTAGGGTGTGAGGGTTATGCAGGGTTTTAATTATATTAATATTGATTTATTATCTAATATAATAATCTAGGGTGACTTACAGATCACAGCTATTTATTCTTCTGTAGAAACACTGACACTTTAAATGTCTTGCTCAAAGTAACACAGTGGGGCAGTGGTGGGAACCGAACTGGCAGCCTGATGGTTCTTCGTTCAGTGCCTTAGCTGATAGGGATGAGGAGTAAAGTGAACAACTTATTAGTGAGAGAAACAAGGGACGAATCACAGTCAAGTGCAAATGTGAGATAATACATAGAATTCAAGAGGAACAGAGAACTGGAATATCTCACAGGGGAAAGTTGAGAAATGTCCCGCTCCATTATAGCAAGAGTCAATAAGACAGCTGAGATCTTAGAATGCATGACTGGTTTCATGGACAGTGGGAACTAGCTTCCAAATGAGATATGGGTGACAATGACAACCTGCTGTCTGCACTCTTTAAAAATAAAAGTGCCAAAGTGGTCCATCAGAGCGATGCCATAGGGGAACTATTTTTGGTTCTCTAAAGAACTATTCGCATTAAGATTCCAGGAAGAACCCATGTTTATTTAGATCCATGACACTGTAGCAGCACACATTAATCTGAAATCTTTGATACTTACTTACTTACTTAGTAGTCAGTGGGTTAGGACCTGTGAATAGGGAGAGGTGCAATGCTTCTTCTCGCCCATTCAGGTGTGCCAGTGAATGGCGCCTGGTGATGCCACCTCTACATGGTATCAAATCTCAATATGGACTTTTTTCATGTGTAGCTCCTAGTTGGTGGAACAAGATGTCCACCTCCATCCAAACTGCTGCCTCTCTCAATGTGTTTGTGACCGAAAATCCTGCTGTTCAGTGAATAAAATGTTCAGAAATGTTTTTTGCTTTGTGAATGTTTTTTATATTGTTAATTGTTCATTTGATAGCTCTTCACTTGTGTTGATCACCTTGCCCTGTAGCATTAATTTCAAAATAATCCATAGTGAGATGTTGCTCGGTTATGGTGACCTCCTTTGTAAGTCATTTAGGATAAAAAAAGTACAGCAAATGTAAACAGCTTGCTCCATGAAATAGATTATAACAGCGTTTCTCAACCTTTATGTATTTGCGACCCGAGTTTTCATAACCGTTTTAATCGCGCCCCCCTAATGTTTTTTTGAAAGGAGCCCACTAATACTAATTTGTTCTTTTTTAATTAATGATATATCATAGATGCATATTTTATTATACCTACTTAACTTTTATCGACATTTATCTAACTCTATATTTATTTTTCTAGTATCAGAATGTTGTTTAAGTTAATCTGTTTTGCTTTCAATAGATGTGTTTTTCATATTTTCCATTCTTGTTTTCTTTTTTCACATCTTCGCGCCCCCTTTTTTGTTACTTCGTGCTCCCCCTAGGGGGGCCCGCCCCACAGTTTGAGAATCATTGGATTATAACATATTTGTGCAGTACCAATGGGTTTCTGATTTTGAAATGGACTCCTGTTTATAAAATAACACAGGCTAAGTTCAGGTTTTCTTGAACTGTTAGTATCCTGCCTACTACACTATTCATTAAAGATTTATATTTTGCCCAAATATTAGGAACTTTTTGAAAGGCGAAAGAACCAATCCCATATGTAATGAACCCTTCCTAGATTGAAATGCTTCTTTGTCAAGGAACCACATAACTCAGTAAAATGCCAGTAAATTGTAATCGCGTAGGACTGGGGCTGCCCACCCATTTTGGGATGCCAGTCCATTACAGAGCATTTCTGTACATTGATCCCCACTCTAATCCGCACAGTTTGCAGACACCACTTAACCAAGCATGTACAATTTTTCCGATTGTTTATCATATGACTTTCACAGATCATATCAGCCAAATGAGCTTTACAAAGTACTAAAAAAAAAGCAGTTGAATGTAATAAAATAACATAAGGGGTCAGCGTGACAAAGACAAAAGAATGCACAAGAAATAACTGTTCCTCCCCCCCAAAAAATTCAATAGCAAATAGCCGTTGACAGAGTTTGCTAATGTAGGGCAGTTCCTTACAGACTCAGAAGTGCTTCTTGCTCCCTGATCAATACTGAGGGTCTGCCAACTGAGCTTGTTTCAGATTTGGAATGCATTATTTTCTCACTGTATTTCTCAAACAGGTTACTTTGGGGAAATGTTTCCCTCTTGTCTGAACGTATATTAGGAGTCTAATGTTCATCTGAATAATTGATTAGTCTGTTCTGTTTTTGATAATTAGTTGATAGCTTCTTAGCTTTAAGCCCTGGAATCCCATAACAGAGGCTTACAGGCCATTTTGAAATTGTTCTGAACATATAGACAAGGCACTACAATACGTATCTCTGGCCCTCTAGTGGCTTAGGCTGCAGTTAGGTTTAAATCTTCTCACTCTTAGAAAATCTATACCTTTTTCTCACACCTGCACTTCACACCCGTCTCTATAGACCAGGCCTTAATTTGATTCTGTCTACATAAAATCCTGTCTACATAAAATTTTTAATGAACATACTGAGTGAAGTATATTTTATGGCTTTAACCACTGTGATTGTGATGTATTTTAGAGGCATGCATTTGACAATAAAGCATTAGGCCGCCAGTTCAGTTCCCAGCACTATTCAATGTGAGACGCTAGGTGGATCACTTAAGCTGCCCCGACTCCAATTCTAGAAATCGTCCTAATTGAATTATTCAGTACTAATTTTCTAATTAAAATGGCATCAGATCAGTAAATAAATGTTAAAGTAAACAAAATCCTTCATAATCACTGCATCCTGTCATCCTGCTAGTGCTCCACATGAACAATATGGAAATAATTGCACTTGCATTCAGCATGGTCACTTCATTTCCCCTCCTTTCTTAATGTTAATTTACAAAATGAAGTCTTGAGTTAACGGCACCAAACGGTTTGTTGACAGGCTGGATTTTGAGCCCACCGGTTGGGTTCAATCCCAACCTGTGATTTCTCCATGTGACCCTGAGCAGTCACTTAACCTACCCGCACCCCACTAAAGAAAAACATATGGAAGCAATTGGTATTTGTAAGTAATGTGATGTCAAGTTACATCATAATTACAAAGGAAAGCATTCTTATGAAGGTCCAACAGCCAACACGTTGTGTCACAAACTTCCTTTTCGATTTCTCAGTATGGAAATACCTGTAACCTACAAAATGTTTTTCTTATAAGAAACTGCCCACCCTGTTACAGACACTATATAAGACTGTAACTAGTTTTGAAATACTTTGTGGTATTATCACAAGGCACATCACAGTTCAGAAATTATTGCATATTTACTAAACAGCTGTGGAATTTAGATTAGATCAGATTAGACTAGATATCTATCCACCTTAATAAAAGAATAAGTGTGTGTCTGTGCATTTATATGTCTGTCTGGTTGCTTTGTCTCTATCATTCCAACAGATGGCACATTACAAACCTTTGTAGTAATAAAATGCATTGCATTTCTCATTCTAACAGCTCATCAAAAACATTAACACTGCTTTTGTGAATCCCATATCAAGTGGCATATAACAGAGGCACATGTATTGCATTTGTTATTCCAACAGTTGGCACATCACACATATCTGCAGTAGTAAAATGCATTTCATTTGTCATTCTAACAGATGACATATCACAGACATTAACACTGCTTTTGTGAATCCCATGCCAAGTGGCATATAACAGACACATGTGTATTGTATTTGTTATTTCAACAGATGGAGCATCACAAACATTTGTAGTAATAAAATGCATTGCAATTGTCATTCCAACAGATGTCGCATCACAAACATTAACACTGCTTTTGCAAAACCCATACTAAGTGGAATATCAAGTAACCGAGACATATGTGTCGCATTTGTTATTCCAGATGGCACATCACAGATATCTATAGTTATGCATTTTATAGCAATGCTAATGTTAATAATGTATCATCTGCTGGAATGATAAATGTAATGCATTTTATCAGTACAAATCTTTAAAATGCACCATCTGTTGGAATGAGAAAATGCAATGATTTTTATTACTATATGCATTACAAAATACAATAGAAGGTCCATCTGGATTGCTTAGCTTTCAACCCATCTTAGTTGAGTAGCAAAAAGCTTGGCATCCATGCCTGACTGTAATGTCATAAGGCATCCACAAGAGGACCGAAATGTCTGATGAACAAAGACAATAAGAAGCACAAAGAAAGATGGATGTGAGGGACCGCACATCTGGCGAACAGAGGTTCATAAATGCATGACATGATTGAAACAGACCAACTTACCATAAACCATTGTGCCCGTTTTAGTAAATGAGTGATTTGCTATGATAGTACTTTATTAGTAAAAAAAAACATAGAATACACATACTGTTTCAAATTATAAAATAAGACAATAGTGTTAAAGCATATAATGCAATAAATAGTATGTTAAATCGACTGTAGTCTTCAATCTCTTCCTTTGGCTTCTGGCTGCATTGAAGCATGGGACATCAGAAAGGATTGTTGAACTGCCTAATTGTGGCAGGTGAAAAAGATTCCCAGAGGTGCTTCTTATTACACCATGGAGGAATGAGTCTGTGGCTAGAAGTGCTCCAAGAAAGTGACCCCTGGATGGGATAAGCATCCAATTTTGCCAACATCCTCTTTTCTACAACAGCCTTCAGCGTGTCCAGGCTCAGTCCTGTGATGGAGCTCGCTTTTCTGATAAGCTGGTGCAGGTATTTTGCATCACTTGAACTCAAATTGCTTTTGTAAGAGACCACAGAGTAGAACAACACACTGTCTAGAGTAGATTGGTTAGACATCTTCAGTAGCTTGCTGCACACATGAAAAAATGTTGTGATTCTCCTCAAGAAGCATATTTTACTAGGGCCCCTCTTCTATAGTGCCAGTTTATCCAGTCCAGTTTGTTGTTAATATTGACCCTGGAGTACTTGTAGATCTGCAATACCTCCTCTTCCTCCTCGTGGTCATGACTGGACTCAGGGGCTCCTTAACACACAGGAAGTCCACCACCAACTCTTGTGGTCTTGTTGATGTTGAGCTGCAGTTGGTTCTCACTGCATCATCAGACAAAGCCCTCCACTAGCCTCCTGTAATCTCACTCATCTCCATTATCAATGCAACTTATGTTGAAGGAGTCATCTAAAAATGTATGTAGATGATATTACACTGTAAGTCTGTTGTGTAGAGGGTAAACAAGAAGGAAGGCAAGGTGGTTTCCTGAGTTGTTCCAGTATCACTCTGACACACAGACCTTGAGCTTCACAAATTGTCATTCACTGGTCAGGTAGCTCATGATCCAGGAGGCTGTGGTGACATCAAGATGCATATCCCTAAGCTGGTGTTAAATGTGATGGAGAAACCAAAGAACATTATATTGACCATGGTGCCAGCTCTGTCCAGGTGGAAGTAGACTAAGTAGTACACACTGTGGAGCAACTGCTTTTAATTGATGCTTTTGTGTAAAATGAAGTGTTAAATGTTAAAATCCATCCATCTTCCATACCTGCTTATACAGGGCAGGAGCACATCTCATCATATCATTTGATGCAAGGGAGGAACACAGACAGGGCACCAGTCCATCACAGGGTGAACACACACACACCCTAGGGTCAATTTAGCAAAACCAATTTTTGGATTGTGGGATGAACCCAGAGAACCAGATGTGGAGAGAACATGCAAACTCCACTCAAGAAACACCCAGGACATGAACCTGGGCCTCCTTAATACAAGGCAATAGCGCTACCACTGTACAACCACAAAGGGGAAAATATGAAAGAAAATCAAGGGTGTCCTGTAGCCTTTGGCGAAACAAATGTGCCACTGGTCTGCAAATGAAACAAAACTAACACATAGCTAATCAACGTGTGAGCATTGACTTTTCAAATATTTTATATCCAAATTGTTTTTTAGCTCTGAGTTTAATAAAAAGGAGCAAAAGCTGTTTTTGCACAATTTGTTTAGGAAAAATAAAAATATAGCATGCGCATAATCGAGGTATCATTTCAACAGGGAAGTCCATTCAGAGGGATATGGTAGAAGAAGAAGCAGCATCCGGACCACCAGCAGTAGCAGATGTAATAGTGTTGTTACATTTACAGAGTACAGTATATTCTTGCGAGCACCCAATTGAAAAGTAACACATCGCCACTTCTGGGCTCCATGATAAACACAAATATATTAAAATACTGCACATAAAGTCATTGTATTGATACTAGTGTAGGACCAGCGTAAAATTTTTGATTCGGGATCGACACCAGCTTTTGGACCTCAGTACTACTCGAGTGGAAGAGTGGATGGGGTCCCGTCAGACAGCAGGAGAATGAAGAGCTGAGCACAAGGTCTTTCACGACTGCCATTTACTTCTGGTATCGAAATTACCAAACGCTTGTACCATAACGTTCTAAAAACTGTGTTTTTCGGTTCGTTTTCTGTACCAGTATACAATCTTAATTGATATTACCGTATATACTCACGTATAAGTCAGGTTTTGAAACCCGAAAAATCGACCTTAAAATCAGACCCCGACTTATACGCACATTCAAAAATGAGACACTTACATTTTTTTATTTTTTACATCTTCTTGCCTCCTCCAATCTCGCATCAGTTTCTCAGACGCATCGAATTATGTTGCAGCAGCGCAGTTACCAATTTCTTTCACTACTTCAACAATGTTTAATTTAAAACCAGCTTCACATTTCTTTCCGATCAAACGCCCCATCGTAGATAAGGGATGCTCTTACGATAAAGGTGTATGAGGGTGTGAGTTACAAAAAACACAAAACAGCACTAACGTTGCTTCAAAATACTTTGGGTATTACCGTGTGGTCACGTAGGCACAACAGAGAGAGAGAGAGGTTAGGATCACGCACTGATACAGTGCATTACCGCACCCACATAGCAAAAAAAAGGCATGGTTACTCTCTCAGGTGGGCATTAGCATATCATAATCTCTTGGACCAATAGCATGAGTTTTCTGAATTTGACTTATACGACCAAGATTATAAAACACCAGAAATTATGTGGTAAAATCAAGTCCCGACTTATCTGCAAGTATATATGGTACCTGATGTTGTGGTAGTAAGAGCCAGACGTGTAGCAGTGACACCATCTCACAAACATCTTACAACAAAGCCAGGAGAAGGACCCACAAATTGTTAGGGTTAAGCTCAGACCAGAGCCAGCTTCTGGACACATGTGTGGCTTACTCGGATCATCTGTAGTCTGTGCAGCTAAATATATGGTGGTCTTAGCAGACTGGACACGTGTGACTCATTGAATGAGCTAAAGATGATGTACTGTGACCTGGTTGGCTAATATGGTAATGTGAACCCACGTGTCACCTTTACCCTTCCATTATGTTATAGGTGCCGTCCTTGATGAAACGCATACCAACAGCGTGTTCCTCTTTACAACGATCCCTATCTCTCAAGTTAACCATATAGATTGTCTTTTGTGATCACAATCATCACTCCTGTTATACATCCATCCATTACATGAACTTCCACTCATTTCATGAGCATGATAGGCTATCAGGAACAGCGCTGACCATTTTGCCAGTTATCACACGTACCGCATTTTATATAAGGACTTCCTCACTGAGTGATTCAGTATCTCAAAGTGCTTTATAGAAATGTCCAAACTCTTTTATTAAATGATGATACCGGCAAGCTTTATTTGTATTGCACCACTCCATAGTAAACACTTTAACAAAGTGTGCTGTAACATTCTGATGCCCGCTGAATTCAATTTAAGGTCACGGGGCGCAAAGTCAAGCCCAGCAAAACTAGATGGAAGGCAGGACAGAGACCTGGATAGGGTGCTAGCAGGGTCCATTCACACTTTCTTAAAAATAATGGTTTTGAAGAGGCACTTTACTGGGTTGTGTGGTTCCATATATAACATTGTGTATGAAATTGGTTCTGGAAACTTTGAAAAGGTTCCTAATATGTGGGCAAAACAGAAATCTTTAATGTATAGTAGGCTGCATAGCAGGATACCGACAGGTCAAGAAAGCCTGAACTTAGCCTGTGTGATTGTACACAGCGAGAGTGCTTTTAAAGCAGGGATATCAAACTGAGCTCCTCAAGGGCTGCGGTGGCTGAGGGTTTTTATTCAAAGCACTAGTCCATTATTAACCAGTTACTAATATTGTTCTGATTTGAATTAACTTGCATTTAAATCATCTCCTTTCTTTCTTTAACAAGATGCTAAGCAATAAAGAGATGCAAAGTGAGCCAAGAAGGCCAGGCTAACCCATGTCCCATTTGCACTTGTGTATTTTATATGTGAAACAAAACATCTAAGAAGGAAAAAAATGAAAGTATGAGAAATGATGATTTCAAAACATGTAGATGGTGATCTCAGAAGAAAAGAAAAAATAAGCTTTGGAAATAAGTAGTGTGGCAAAATGTTAGCACGAACAAGCCATATACAGGGATACCTTGGAATCCAAACTTAATCTGTTCCAGAACCCTGTTCGAGTTCCAAGGCAATTTTTCCCTTTAAAATAATAGAAACTGGATTAATCCCTTCCTGGGTCCCATGAACTCGAATTTTCAAAATGATTTTAACAGTAAATACACCTGATTTTAAGGTAAAATATTAACAAATAATAATATTTGAATAAAAATGTAAATTAATAAAATTAAAAAAGGTTTTTCCATCCCTTCCATACTTTTCGATCTCCTAGAGGTCAGTGTCGTAACCCCTTTCGCCACATCAGCTGCTTTGATAGCTTCTTTGTTTTTCAAAATCATATAAACAGTTGATTTAGGCATCCCGAACATAGTAGCGAGATCAGCCACACATGTACCTCTTTCACGCTTAGCGATAAGATTTTTCTTAACTTCAGTTGTATCTCTAACAGCTTTCCTCTAACTCTTAGTTTCCTCATTACACTTTTTAGGACCCATGGCAAATACACTAAGTTGTTATTATATAAAAAAATAACACAAAACAGGCACAATTAGCACAAAAAACAGCAGCGAAAATCACACGAGATGCTTTCACTACAGCTTCCAACAATGAACTGAATGACAAAGCGTATGGGTGGCCTGAGCACTGAGGAAACATACGCACAAACACACACGAACAACGTGCTGGGCGTTCAGATTCCAAAGCAGCGTTCGGATTCCGGGGCAAAATTTGCTCACATTTTTCATTTGGATTCCAAGTTGTTCAAGTTCTGGGGCGTTCGGATTCCAGGGACAATACTGTAATTAAATAAGGGGCTTCATTGACAGCTAAATATGAAATTAGTTGAAGTGAAAAAGCAGGGGTCCCCAGCTCCGGTCCTGGAGAGCCACAGTGGCTGCAGGTTTTCAGTTTTTGCTGCTAATTAACTTCTTTTGAATAAATTTTAATTGACTTGTTTTTTAAGATTTGTTCCCCTGAAGTTCTTCATCATTCCTCTGAATCGCTTTATTTCTTTCCTTCATTGGCACCCAAACAGAAATGAAATGTGAAGTGAGTGAGCCAACAGAAGACCTACTAAGTCAGGGCCTCAACTCAACTCCAACCAATTTCACTCCAAGCAGTTGCTTCATTAGGTGCTGAGTCTTGTCGTTAATTAAACCCGTTCTTTAATTCCATAGCTTGTTGTTGCTTTCATTTTGCAATAGCACACATTTCCGGAATTATTGATTTTCTCTTTTCCTAAGATCACTGCTAAAATGTTTTTGGGACCTAAGGACAGCAACATTCCTGAGACCTTCATCTTTCTTTATTTTCAGATATTGTATGATGGACGCAGTTTGCTGGTCATCCATCCATTCATTATCCAACCAGCTATATCCTACAGGGTCATGGGGGTCTGCTGGAGCCAATCACAGCCAACACAGGGTGCAAGGCAGGAAACAAACCCTGGGCAGGGCGCCAGCCCACCGCAGGGCACACACACACTAGGGACAATTTAGGATCGCCAATGCACCTAACCTGCATGTCTTTGGACTGTGGGAGGAAACCCATGCAGACACAGGGAGAACATGAAAACTCCACGCAGGGAGGACTCGGGAAGCGAACCCAGGTCTCCTAACTGCGAGGCAGCAGCACTACCCACTGTGCCACCGTGCCGTTTGCTGGTCATGTTATTATATGGGTGGTTCCTTTGGAACCATAAATGGTTACCGTATGACATTGCTCTAAAGATCTACTTTGCCACCATTTTTATAAGAGTGCTAATGACCAGTTTGGAAGTAATTAGCACATCTTTGGTGACGTAAGAGATGAAACATAGTACTGGGTGGGGAATCTACACTGGCATGGGGAGAATCTGCAGACACCACACAGGCAACAACCAGGTCTTGGAAATGAAAATGCTGGACTCAGAGTCCATGAAGCTGCAGCACTAACTGCTGCACCACCACACCACCCTCTGCCAGAGCACTTTATGTCTTGTTACAATTAGCCTGCCAATACTTGATCATAGTGACAATATGTCAATATTGGAAATTAAACTGTCCACTTTTTTGGGGTGTAGCCCCATCCTTTATCCACTATGTCACCTAGGCTGCCTCAAAAAAATGTTAAAACATCATTGTTTTTGAGGATGTCAGTCTTTGTATTCTGTTGTATTATAAATTTGTGTAAAATGTGAACCGAAGTCCATTCACATTCATGAAAATGCAAGTTTGCATCGTAAAGCTCAGTAAGAGATCACAAACCTGTCCAGCTCTGTTTTCATCTGCTGCCATTCTACAGTCGGGTCTGTAGCCAACACAATTACCATTTAAAGGGAGGGTGCGCTTACTTCAGAGTTAATGTTGTTGACTTTAATTCAAAGCACTTGGCCTATGAGCCTTTAAAATGGCATGCGGTAAACGACGGAGCTGCTAATAAATACGACTTCTTCAGCCTTACAGGCAGCCAAGCTCTCAAAGGAGCAGAATTCTTATTAATAAGGGCCGGAACCTTTGCCTTTCAGTTTGCCAAGACCAGGAGATCCTATAGACTAGAATTTGTAGCACAGGTCAGAGGTTACACTCTGGAGTCTGTTAATGCGGTCACCGTGGGAACATATCGGTCTCCAAGCTTGAACCGTATTGATTTGCCAGTCCATCAGCCCAGCCCTCCAACAATCCATCAGCTTATGTGTAAACAGAGATTGATGGTTTCTGACCCTGTGGAGCCAATCAGGAAAGCCTTAATAAGAGGCACTTTTACCACTGCACCATTGCGTCCCAGCACCTGCATTTACTAACCTGAACTTGTGTACACCTGTGCCATGGAATTTTGATGTCTCTCAGGCATGTGCTGTTAGACACGGGAATGTGAGAAACACTTTTTATTTATCTGTCAATTTTTTTATTTATCTACCAGATTTTATATTTTTGCATCTTCTTATTTGTTGGTTTTGATCTTAAAACGATGGAAAACACTAAGTGATACAGTGAAGTAGCAGTTATTGTTGCTGCCCTGCAGATACAGCATCCTGGTTCAAATCCACCATACATTTGTTGTCCATGTAGAATTGACATACTTCCCATGTATCTGTGTTAGTTTTTCTTCCAGTTGCTCAAAGACCAACACATTAGTTTAATTAAGTACTCAAAATTGGCAATGGGTGTGTGTGCAGCATGCAGTGGAGTGGCATCCCATCTCGGGTTGGTTCCTGTCTGTTGTTGCTGGGATTGGTTTCATTCGCCTTGATCATGAATTGAATGAAGCAGATTTGAGATTGTTATGTTACACTACATTATGTTACTTATACCAATAGATGTTAGTTCTATACTGATTGTCCATGTCACAGGTTGTACTGTGCCATGGGGTACATAACATAAAATAGCATAACATAACATAACATATCTTTCCCAAATCTGCTTTATCCAATTCAGCATCAAGAGAATGCAGTCAATCACAGTAACAGCAGACAAGGACCCATCGGCAACTTTGAGTTCCTAATTAAACTACTGTCATGTGAGGTTCAATAGAAAGTACAACTGTTTTTATAGACATGTATATACAGGGCCAGCTCTCGGCATAGGCTGAGTAGGGACCAGCCTAGCACTGTCATGACTTGAAGGGTGTGAAAACCCCAATCAGTTTTCCTCAACCTCCCACCCACCCACAACATAACACTGCAGATCCCCTCCAATTTTGAAGGGGTATCCTCTCCCTCAGTTGTTAACGCAGAAGTCTCCGCGGGGGACAGAGTTACCACTTTCACATACAGCAGCAAGCTCGGTGATCACCAAGGAATTCCCCCAACTCCCCCACCATTGTCTGTTTCACATGTAGCCGTGAGTGCAGCAATCTCCAAGGGGAGACTCTTCTTCTTTAGTGTCGTTAAGAGTGTTCAGTATTTGCACCTAACATTCTAACACTACCTAGCCATGTACCCTACATCTCTCTCTCTTTCTCTCTCTGTATATATATATATATATATATATGTATATTTATTCTATATATAGTAAAAGATACAAGGAAGGATTGGGCAGTCCACGCTGTACATTATCACGATGCAGCAAAAAAAAATTGAGTAATCACAAACGACTGAGTCAGGACAATGACTGACTGCAGGATGAAGGGTTCAGTTTTATAGAGGCAGGAAGAGACAGATCTAGGTGGGACTGATGTCGGCAGGAGGGTGTGGTCTAGGAAGCTGGTGGGTGGAGCTCTAGCTGGGCTTCTCTTCTGGTGTTCTGTGGAAGAGGGGGAAATGGCATTAGTGTAGTTCATCAACCCCTGACTCTGCTTTTTACCCTTTGTTAAGCCCTTAGACTGCCTCTCATGTGCGCATGTGTGACAATATATATATATATATATATATATATATATATATATAGTGAAAGAAACAGTCGGACACACAACAAAGGTTTGGGGAAGCCACCCGTATAGTTTCCCTGGTTGCAAAAGACTTTAAAGTAACATACAATGTGTACAGGTTAGAGTCCAAAACAGAACTGTTTAAGTATTGACATCCTTGGGGCCGGGACAGGAAGTGACGTCCTTGGGGCCGGGACAGGAAGTGACGTCCTTGGGGCCAGGACAGGAAGTGACATCCTTGGTGCCGGGACAGGAAGGATTTCTCGTGTTTGGTCTGCGAAGAGAAAAGAGAGAGGTTTAGTGCACCCTGCTGCCTCATGGCCTGGTGTGGAATTGGCATTTCCTTGTCCCTTTGGTTGACTCTCAAGTGCACATGTGTGACAAAAAAATATATATATATATATGGAATTTTAACAGATGAATATTATAATGAATGTGGTCATGCATCAGTGCAACAAAATTCACAAAAAATTATAGGAAGTGTTTTTATACATTGCCTTCCCTATCAAATAAAAATACCTTTCAAGACTAAAGCAATATTAGTAGTAATGATGGTTTATTTAAAGAGCACTTTTACTGGGCTAAAAATGGTAAAAAATGTTCAAAAGACCAAAACAGGAACAGGAGCACAGAAACCATTGATCAAAAACCAGCATCATGGCTTCAACACCAAATAAAAGAACATAAAATGCAAATTTCTGTTGTAGCATAAAAGAATGACTAAAGAGCAAAATAGGTATGTGGAGCAAATATAACAGGAAGGAATAATTACATGCCATCCAGTCTTTTTTCATAGTAAGCTAAATTTAAAATATAATATAATATTGCCAGACTGACTTAAATCCTTGTGTGGTCATATAGGGCCTAAGCGTTTTTTGGCAGTATTGAGTAAAAAGCCAAAAATGGGCTTAGACTGGCCAAGCTGCACAATGAAAAATGTATCAGATCTAAACAACAATTGAAATGTTCTGCTTGCTGTAAAAAAGTGAATGTAGTAAAGTTAATAACAGTAAACTTTATTTTCTACAACACCTTTAACAACAAGCCAGTGGAGTACTCAGCTAAAACTCCAAAGAGTCCAATAAAACAAATGGAGGACACAGAGGCAGTAAAGAACAACTTCATGACAAGTGATTACTTTGTTGGGTTCCTTTCATTCATTCATTCATTCAGTTAGTCATTTGTTCATTCATTTGCTAAATCAGACCCTTTTTCATTTATTTCCAAATTCACTAATTTCAATTCATGTTTGTGGGAGGACTAGAGCCTATTCTAGCAACACTGGCGACAAAGTGGGTAGCGATCCTTGATCGGATACTATTCTGTCACAGGGCAAAGGTAACTCCAACTCCCACGCTCAGTACAAAGTTGAAAATCAACCTGACTTGCACAACTTTCTAATGTGTTATTTAGTGAGTTGCCTCGAAAGCTTGCATATTGTAATCTTTTTAGTTAGCCAATAAAAGGGGTCATTTTGCTTGACTTTTCACTACATTCATAATGGCTAACACAGTACAACACCCTAGTACTACAGTATGTAAGGTATAAACCCATCCGTTTTGTTATGCTGCTTGTCAAGTTTGAATTTATGGAGTATTAAACATATGCAGAGCAATGAACCTGTAACACTTTCCATCCATTCATATTTCAAATTCAGTTTATTGTAACAAAAGATAAAATATTTTTAAATGCAGTTAATTCCATTTAGGGTTGTGGAGCCTATCATCACAGCAGTGAGCACAACATGAACCGTCCCAGAAGGGGACACTAGTCCATTGCAGGGGCTAAGAACTTCCATAATCAATTTAGAATTGCCAGTTGCCTTTAGAGATTTGGGGTGACCAACACTGGGGGGAAAATGAAAACTCCATAGATAGCTTCCAGGTATGAGATTTAAACCCAGAGTTTGAGGGGTAGGAGTGCTGAGTGCTGATCCACTGTGCCATTTTTATTGTAAAAAAAATACTAATCTTGATTTTGTATATTGCCTTCTATTCAAATTAAGCACAAAAGTACTTGGCTAAAGACTAAGATGATTAATGAGACGCCTCCATAAAAATAAACTAAGTAATTTCAGGCTGTGTAACAAAGCCACATACATTTGAATATTTTTTATAGCTCCTTTCATTTTAACCACAGATTTTCAACCACCCATTCATTTTCCAGTGCTCTTGTCCTATTGGGGACTGCGGTGGCCACATGCTGAGCAGGGTACACCAAACAACAAGACATTCCACTTCCTCTTGAGGGATTCCCAGGCCATCTGTGGGATTGATTCCTTCAGCAGCAAACATCTAACAAAAAATAGTCCTGATACACAATGAATGTCAAGGCTCTCAGATATGAATGATGATCCTGTTGGACAGCTTCGAGGGGGAAACTTTGGAGAAAGGTAGAGAGGTAGGATCGAGTAATGATTTTTGCAAAGTCTCCTTTTTACCAGTCTCCAGAGTGACGTTTTGGTGCAAGTGAACAGTTTGGCTCATCTAATAACGTATGTACCACATTCGAGGATTAGGCTTGACAGTGGTGATCAAGGACAGCACTATGGTAAAAGTGAGAAGCCTGTCTGGCTAATATCCATTTGTTTCATTTTCCAACTGGGAATCTTTGAATATCTTGGAATGGATGTGGAGCTCTGAAGTAATGATGACATTACCCTCTGGAATTCTGGTCTGAAAACTAACAGGCTTTCAGTGCTTATGTACCGTCTAGCTGGTGGAAGGTGTTTAACCTCACACACCCTACAAGTCTAAGTGTGTTTTACTTTTAATCGAATAGTGTTGTAAAATTCTAGCTACCTGATGTAATCCCTAATAGAGTTCCCCGAAGTATTCAGTAGCTTCAGGAAAATGTTTAAAATGTCAGGATATAATCAGTCTGTGTTGGCTAGGTGTCCTGGAATCTTGAAAAGTGTCAGAATTCCAACTTCAACAGCACAAGTGGACTGTGATCCAGATTTGCATGATGCTTTGTCGGAGAAAGAACTTCTTGTGTCACTGCCTTTAAGAGTTTTAAACAATTCTCTGTGAACTCTAAATTGCCCTAATCTGAGAAGTGAAGGGCTCAGTCTGCCACGCAAGGGGCCTTTAATCCTGTCTGTCAGGGAACAAGTGGGCTTGGAAAATTAATGAACAAATAATCCCTACTAAGTGTGCCCTTAATTTTAATGTTATTAATTTAAAGTAGAAGCACCTTGGATTTGAACAAACTTATCAGGAAAGCCTGGACACACTAGCAGTGCAAAAGAGGATAGCAGCAGAACTGGAAATTTATTTTAAAATTTAAAATTTACATAGTTTACGCAAGTTAATTTTTGACTCCAGAATACTCTATCTATCTGTCTGTCTGTCTGTCTGTCTGTCTGTCTGCCTGCCTGCCTGCCTGTCTCATAAAGCCCTAAAATGAACATCTTTGCTATTTATATACTGTGCCTTTATATACAGTAGCTTTATATGTAGAGCATATCTGGACTCTTTAATAATGAATGTCACCACTAAATGTGCCTGCTGATGATACTGAAGTTAATTTGGGTTATTCTAAATCATAGTGATCACAGTAGCAAAATGGTGTATGCATGATTTGAGCCTTGGTTTAATTTGTAGCAAGCGTACCATGCATGTAGCATTTTCAAATTCCCCTCATTTAAGATACAGTATCTTAGCACAGTAGTGCCTTATCTATCTATCTATCTATCTATCTATCTATCTATCTATCTATCTATCT
>JANRMT010062857.1:15764653-15777749 GCA_026402145.1 Polypterus bichir lapradei | reverse complement strand
TACAAGGCAGGAACAAACCCCAAACAGGATGCTATTTCATTGTCTTATCAATACAAGCTTTGCATCTTTATGATATGTGGGGAAAGCTCCATGTGGACTCTGGGGGAACATGAAGTCTTTAAAACAAAAGTGAAAGGTCAGGTATTTGAACACAGCAGCAGGAATAATCATCATACCACTATACTACATTCATTTTTAGTGGAAAATATAACTGCTGTTAAAAATACAGTAAATACCTATAACATGGCAACAAAGCAGAGCTTACTAATCTGTAAAAATATAAACAACTGGTGTAGCACACAGAAATGAAAAATATACTCTGAATGTTTTTTTGGCCTCATCTTCTGCATTTCCTCCAACTTCCTTGTCTTGTTTTTCTCCCTGCGCAGATTTGGTTTCATTGATGAGTAATTCATACACTGTGCATGCAGTGCTAAAGCAATGAGGGATGAGTGTCATAAAGTAGTTATAGGACATTGTAAAAACTGCAGCAGGCACCATTATATTTTGCAGCAGATCCTTTCACCATGTCATTGTGTAGTCATTTGTATAAATAATAACGCAGGTAATAATTCTTTAATTATTTATCCTACTTTTGTAGAGTATTTAACAATGGATTGTTTCTTTTGACAATTTCATTTGACCTATTGTGTGCCTTATTCTGAGTTTTTGTGTTTTCCAGCGTTAAACATTCTGTTCTCTCAATGGATGCAGAAGCCTTGTGTCTGTAGAGATAACTGAACTTGCCTATTAGCTCACCTGACGAGTCTGGTGGGCTGAATGGCCCCTTCTTTTTTGACGTACATCTTACTTACAGTATGTATACATATATATCCATCCGTATTTTTATATTGTCATTCTTATAGACATGTATATTATGACGGACGGACTGCCGTTATTTTATTAGGAATTACATTCAGCCTTTTTGTGCAACTTTATCTTCAGTTTAAAACTTTAAACTGAGCACGAAGCGCGTGATTTATAGCGAAGCTTTTATTTATTTTACATTAGTATGTATTTTTCACAGTGAGTATTTCTCAGCGACTTGTTACAGATTTTTCAGGTTACAGTAAATAATATAATGGTAACTTTTCATTGAAAACAACACGGATAGAGCTGCTAGCAGATTTATAACCGGCTTAAGGCCGAGTACACAATTCTGCAATACGTATTTTCTAGTAAACATTAGAGCCAATGAAGGACACATCGTTAGCCATGCTCGAGCGAAGTCAAGCCGAGTATTCGAATACCCCCGGCGTGCATTCATTAACTCGGCGCACCCCGGCGGTGTACGCAGGTGGCATATTTAGAGCAGCGAGCGCAACTTGTACTGTAAGCGGCGGGGACATCAGGGAGAGGGATTAGTGAAATTTGAAGGATCTGGCATATTTTTCAGGTAAAACAGCAGCCCAGTGGTGCTCGCGAGCGTGTGCTTGACGTGAGCTGCCGAGCCGTCAGAGCTGGAGAGCAGTCCCTCCGGTCAAGTCTACAAGCTGCAGCATCCCGCTTGTTCACACTACTGGTGGTTTACTGAACAGCGTCGGGGATTGTTGCATCAGATAGCAACAACTGCCTACCCCCATAACCCCACAAAAAATAAAACAAATTTAAAAAACACGCCAACTCCTCTCAGCAACAGCTCAATACAGAGAACTGAAAAGATCCCTGGCATTAAAGTCTTAGTACTAAATGCATTCCGCGCAGAGTCCTAGGAGAAACAATGCATGCCTTGCTATTTTGGGAGGCAATAAAATTTGCTTATCATTTCAACGGGGTTTTGTGCGTCTGTTAGAGGGAGGGGGGTTCAATGAGCAACCTAACTTGGAATATGAGCTGAATACTTTAAGACAATGCAGGCATATTGATTTTACAAAAGAGTTTTCTTTGAATTGGCGCAAGGGGCTGGTGACCGAAAAGCGGAATTCACTGTTTAAAGGATTAGCGCCGCACACAGTCATCAAACTGAATATACAGCTGGATCAAAGGAAAGAAAAAAAAAAAAAAAAAGTACCTGCACACTCCGTGAAAACGGCAACATTTTGTAAAGTTCATTTTAGCCAGGAGAGGCATTTATTTCGATAAAAGTAACCCCGCGCAAGTGCTGGCAGAACTGAGTGCACCGTAGTGTAGTTTTATATTGCCAACTCCCTGGCACCAGAAACCACTCGTAACCACCAAACATTTCAGTTTTTCTCTATCTGTACCGAGTCCAAAGACACTTTCCATTAACGTCTGTGGTAAAGGCAGCAATACAAGCGAATCTTTTCTATATACTCAGTTCATCCCAGGGGCAGATCTAACATCAGGGCATTCTGGGTGGGGGCGTACGGAGTCAGTGACGGGAAGAGACATTTTAAAACCAACACCCCCACCCTTCCTTCATGAAACGATAAGCCTATTTGGGAGTCGAAATGACCAAGGGGGGCTATTAAACTCCCCGAATAAACGATCGAGTATCCGTTAGAAGAAATGATCATGGGGATGATTCACCAAGTTTTGGGAATCCCCCAAACCTCGGGGCGATGACGCAATCGAGTCTAGCACTGAAATCATGCGTTAGTAAAATATAATCAACTCCCTGTTAAGGAGCTAAATCATTCAGGGGTCTGTGGGGGTCTTAATACAATTCTGATTCATCCACCGACGTCACCTGTGCCACAGTACAGGACAACAGTGGTGCTGAATCGCCTCGTCGACTGTAATGCATCCGCACGCGAAATCCCGAATAACTACCCATATAGAGCCTAAGGTAAGTTGGCAAAAAAATTTTTTTTTTAGATGGGTAGAGAGCGGGCGTGTGTTAAACCTTCAGTGACAAGGGGCAAAGTCAGACAGACACCTTGGTTTGGGGGAATCACCAACCACACCACACAAAGATAGAATTTAAGTATCTAAAGGTATTATAATTGTCTGAATCTTATGCTTTTGTTGCCTTTTCAAAGAATTCCAGTATATTAGTAAAACATGACGCCCCCATGTGAACCCATTTTGACTATTCCTTAAAACTCTTGTTCATTCCATATGATGCTGGATCATTTTCTTAGTAATTCCTTCCATTAAGGAACCAGATTCCCTTCAGGTACCGATCCCATTATTTTTGTCCTCACTGGGTAAACAGACCATTGGAAATTCAGACAGCATCTGTCTTAGTTGAGCTAAAGGAGGACTCCTCTGACTAGGAAGGGCTCTCATCTTTGCAGTGGCATTGTTCAGGTTGAGCACTGCAACATACTAGGTGCTGTTTACCTTAGGAAGCGGAGAACACATTGCATGATAAATACACTATGTAGCTTATGTTTAATAGCTACTCTATGACATATGAAAGATCCATCTATCTGTTTTCAAATGTGCCTTGATTCAAGTCTGAGTCCCACCTCTGCCACTGTCAGTTTGGTGTTTGCCTATTCTCTTTGAGTCCCTATGAATTTTCATTGCATGCTCAAGTCCCTAAATGTTTAGCGACTTTAGTGTGCTAAGGCTGAAAAATGAACAGGCGTCCCATACAGAGTTTTTGTCTATTTTGTCTATTTTGACATATCACATATATGACATATCACATATCATATCACATATCATATCATGACATATCACATATATGACATATCACATATCATATCACATATCATATCATGACATATCACATACCATTGAGATCGACCATAGCTTGTCATGTCATGTTTGGATGAGTTATGTCATCACTGTGAGGATGTAAGTGTAACTTAACAACTCTAAACTGGCCCTCTATAGCAATGTGAGTGTGTGTGTTTGTGTGTGTGTGTGTGTGTGTATGTGTGTGAGTATGCAGTGCAATAGAAGGAAATCTCTATCAGGTTGCTTTCTTCTTCAAACCTTATAAGGCTTCGCCTTCATTTTTAATCAAGTAGATTATGAAAATGGATGGTTGAGTTAATGGAGTGACCAAGAAATGCTTGAACATCTAAAATGAAAAAGTTTGTAAAAGTTTGTTAGAAGCCAAAATACACAGAGGAATTGATAATGAAGATGAAATGTGATTTACAGGAGGAGACGAGACTTGACCAGAAACGCTTCCATAAACATTAAGCCTGTGGCCTCAAACTAGAATATTCATGTAAAGCATAAAAGTCAATGATGCCTGGCATTTTTCTAAATGCAGATTATCCACACAAGTGGGTGATTGGTTTGTCTGGCAAAGCACTGCACATATTTACGAGATGTTCAAAGGAGACACAGAATTGTGGAATTCTGAACTTTAGCTGTAACTGCAGGATTCCAAGAAATTGGTAAAAAGGGCAAACATGAACAATTTCCAGGCAGTGTCATTTTAATTTACAATGACACGGCCACCACATGGACATCAACCTCTTTAAAATAATAAACAGCAATGACTGTGATTGGTTATTGCAGTCTTTTTATTTACCAGAATATACTGTATTTGTTTTATTATGTGTATACTATTTTTATATGTGTGTATATGCTGCATGTATATACTGTATTTCTATATATATATATACTCAGCAAAAAAAGAAACGCCCCTTTTTCAGGACTGTGTATTTCAACAATAATGTTTTAAAAATCCAAATAACTTTACAGATCTTCATTGTAAATTGTTTAAACAATGTTTTCCATGCATGTTCAATTAACCATAATCAATTAATTAACATGCATCTGTGGAATGGTCGTTAAGACCTTAACAGCTTACAGAAAGTAGGCATTTAAGGTCACAGTTCTAAAAACGCAGGACACTAAAGAGACTTGTCTACCGACTGTGAAAAACACCCAAAGAAAGATGCCCAGGGTCCCTGCTCATCTGCGTGAACGTGCATTAGGCATGCTGCAGGGAGGCATGAGGACTGCTGATGTGGCTAGGGCAATAAATTGCCATGTCCACACTGTGAGACGCCTAAGACAGCGCTACAGGGAGACAGGAAGGACAGCTGATCATCCTCGCAGTGGAAGACCACGTTTAACAACACCTGCACAGGATCGGTACATCCGAATATCACACCTGCGTGACAGGTACAGGATGGCCACAACAACTGCCTGAGTCACACCAGAAACACACAATCCCTCCATCAGTGCTCAGACTGTCCGCCATAGGCTGAGAGAGGCTGGACTGAGGGCTTGCAGGCCTGTTGTAAGGCAGGTCCTTACCAGACATCACCAGCAACAACGCCGCCTATGGGCACAAACCCACCTTCGCTGGACCAGACAGGAATGGCAAAAAGTGCGTGAGTTTCTGCATGACAGCAATGTCAGTGTTCTGCCATGGCCAGCGAAGAGCCCAGATCTCAATCCCATTGAGCACGTCTGGGACCTGTTGAATCGCAGGGTGAGGGCTAGGGCCATTCCCCCCAGAAATGTCCAGGAACTTGCAGGTGCCTTGGTGGAAGAGTGGGGTAACATCTCACAGCAAGAACTGACAAATCTGGTCCAGTCCATGAGGAGGAGATGCACTGCAGTACTTCAAGCAGCTGGTGGCCACACCAGATACTGACTGGTACTTTTGATTTTGAGCCTCCCTTCATTCAGGGACACATTGTGAAACATTTTTAGTTTATGTCTTATGGTGTTGACTCTTTTAGTGTTCATACAAATATTTACACATTAAGTCTACTGAAAGTAAAAACAGTTGAAAGTCAGGGGACGTTTCTTTTTTTGCTGAGTATATATATATATACTGTGTATAAATATATATATATATATATATATAGTAGGGGGCTTTGCCCCCTGCTCGCTCCTCTCGCCAACCCCCTGGACAGCACTATGCGCTAGCCTCTTTGTAGTTCTGCCGCTCACGAATAGGGAGGTGAATGTACAATTTAAACAGATTTTTAATTTTCATGTGAAGTGTCACATTTGCATCCACACCAGGCATAACTGTCCGTGATTGCATTTTGTTTCTTTCTCTGTTCTTCTTCTTCTTCTTCTTCTTCTTCTTCTTCTTCTTCTTTTGGCTGCTCCCGTTAGGGGTCGCCACAGCGGATCATCTTCCGCATATTGATTTGGCAAAATTTTACACCGGATGCCCTTCCTGACGTAACCCTCCCCATTTATCCAGGCTTGGTTCTGGCACAAAGAAACACACTGGTTTGTACATCTCTCTATTAAATAAAATTACTTTTTCGAATGTTTGGCTCTGAGATTTGTTAATCGTCTTTGCAAAAGCTGTTCTAACGGGAAACTGTTAACATTTTAATACGAATGACATATCAAGATCTCCTTTGTTGTCTAATGTTATCTGCAGAAGATGTACTACATTACCTTTATTGGATACATCCTTCTTTCTATATTAATTTGTGCAGTGGAAGACCGGACAATGTTAACGGTTGTAGATATTCTTTGTAATATTGTAAGTTGTTTTCATCTTCCTCACAATCACCACCAACTGTTTCATTATAGTCTATTGATACGCTTTTAACCATTTTGCGTGTCACAGATCGGCATTTTTAGCGTAAATTTGTTTGACTTCCTTGTTTCTAGGTGCTAGGAATGCCCGTGTACTCATTTTTTCTGTTGATAACCCTTCGTAATGAAATTCTTTAAAAAGATTTGTAAATAATACATCTTCTCTAATTGGGAACTTAAAGTGAGGAAAACATTAAAATTTATAAGAGTTAAGAGCACAGGAAGTATGTCTGACAAAAGCATTCTCAAGACTGAGAGGTGAGAGGACGGTGGTCTTGTTTGAAAATGGTTGTAAGTAGGGCATGACTTTTAAAAATATCATGGCAATATTCTCATCTCACGGGACTTGCTTTCAAAGGTTGTAAGTATGATGTGACTTTAAAGAATCTCATGTTAAAAGTCACCGTCTCACAGGACTTTATTCCAAAAAGTCTCTTCAAAAGATCATGTCTCATCGCAGGATAAAAAGTCTCGTCTCCCAAGATTTATATGTATTATATATACAGTGTATATTTATATATGTTACATAGTTTACTGTCAAATAATGCAAAGAGTGCGCAACACGTGTTTCGCCTTTATTTGGGCTCATCAGGCGTACACACTCCACTGCTCCCATTGTGGGTATCGAACCTCGGACGTCAGCGTCAGAGGGAAAGCCCCTTTACGCTGCGCCACGGTGTATGGTCCTTTTATTTAATATAAGGGCGAAACACGTGTCGCATACTCTTTACATTATTTGACAGTAAACTATGTAACATTCTATGATCTGCTTCTCACAACTGAAGAGGGCCCATGGTGGATGTTTACCGACTGGCAGACCAACCACATGCATTACCTGGTAGGTAACCACCTATACAATCAGATCGGGACTCAGACTACGGATGCTATGAAAATATATATATATATATATATATATAGATAAATATAGAGTATTGTCACTGTTATAAATGTCAGTGTCTAGGACACAACTGTAGTAATGAGCCTTTCCTCAGCCTAAGAATGTTTTGGCCATCCTCTTTAATAAAACCCCTGTGTGCGCCCAGGTGTCCTTGTGTGTGTGTCTTCTGGTGAAGTGCGCATGCGCGGGGCTCAGTGCGCTGCGCACGGCACCGTGGACTCACACACACTGGAAGCTGGGCACACAGTGAATGGCGTAGCCGCTGCCACTCATGATAAGCAAATAAAAGACAGCATTGTTGGGGAGAGTGCTGATTGGGTAGTCGCGGCCCGTGCATGTTTACTAACAAACTATCTACTAACAACATGCCACCCAAAAAGAAAAGGACACGTCAAGTAGGACAAAAGACACAAGACACTCAAATCGTATATAAGCAACATCTCCTGGAAGAACGGTGAGCTCAGCAAGTACACATCAAATAAAGGAGAGGCTGAAAGACAAAGAAAAATACGAGCAAATAGATTGATTGAAGAAAAAGAAAATGAGCGTCAGAATATTCCCCGTATTGATTTGGCTCCATCCTCTACTAATTTACCCTTTACCTTAAGAAGGCGACAATTTCCAGTTACATTAGCCTTTGCCATAACAATTAATAAAGTTCAAGGGCAAACCTTAGAAAAAGTTGGCATTTACGGTCCTGAGCAAGGCAAACTGTTGCCAAACTCAGACAGAGTATTTACAAGAAATGTTGTCTATAATGAAATTTTATTGGAAAAATTTCATGACGTAAAAAAAATAAAAACTTTTTCCTAAATATCTTCTTCAGATATTGTGTATTACAGATTGTTACAAAGTTTTACACTAAGGCAATATTAATTATACTAACTGTATTGTCATATACGTTTCTCTTTTATTTTTAATATTATTTAACTTTAGGCTTCTTGCAAAAATATTTTTAACAAAAAAAATTAAGACAACAAACAGAATGAGGTCAAGGTCCCTTGCCATTTAATATAGACTGTTCCTATTAATGTTTATGTACTACTGTTCTAGCGTCCATTATTGTAACGGGCTTAATGTCTAGTTTATCATAACTGGTACTAACAGAACATTGCAAATACAAATGCAGAACATTACCAGTAAAACAATTCCAGTAAAATATTCTTTAAACATCGTGTAAAACAAATCTAGTAAATATCAGGTTAATTGCATTAATTTCTACAGAATCCCCTCCAAGCTTTTGAGGTTGTGAAGTCATTAATAACGTCTGTAGTATTCACTTAATGCCCAAGTTCCATTTCAAAGGCCAGGATTGCAGGACTGCTCAATCCTTCTTGGCACATCGTTGAGCGTCCGTCATTTTTAATTAACATCAGTTTACTAAAACAATGATCTTTCACAGTGTAACTTGCAAAAAAAAATGCAGTGCAATGCATACATCTGAGTAAGGTCTTTGAAGCTCCATTCCATGTATTCCATGTATTCCATGTGTTCTGCAATTCAAGACGTGTCCACTCATTTTTAGAAACAGCACATAGGGAACATCATTAGATATCAAAGGCAGTTGTCAAATCACTGGAGATTGTTATTAATGGTGTTATTACAAGACAATGAATATGTATGCTGACTGTCCTGGGACATCCACCAGCCCAAGGCCCAAAATATTTAAGAGCTGTATGATTATGTGATGTGTGAATGTCTTGAAGAGACTATATACCTGCACATCGTCAACAGCCTGGTACTGTAGTGGCTGTTGCTCCTTCACCATGGCATACTGTGAGGGGTTTGCATATCCCCTTGTGTCTTTATGAGTTTTTCCTCGGGTGCCGTGTTTTCCCTCCCACATCCCTGCATATTAGGTTGACAGGTAACTCTAAAATTACCCCATATTAGTGAGTATGGTTGTATGACTGGGTTCAAATTCTGTCCTGGGCACTGTGTAGAGTTTGCAGATGGCTCAGTGTCTGGGTGGGTTTTCCAGTTTTTCTCTAAAGATGTCTGTTTTGCTAGGTTAGTTGGTGGTCCAGTGTGAATGTGTGTGAATGTGCAGGCCCTTCATTGGACTAGCACCACATACAGGGTTAGTTCCTGCCTTATACCCAATGCTTTTGTCTGATTTAAAATAAGTAGCATTAATAATGTTTTGTGATGTACTGTGTATGCTGCACAATCCAGTGCTGGGCAAGTTCACACCTCACAAGGACTCGCTCAAAGTTCAGTTCACACAGATTAAAATTAATAACTTCACATTCATAATTCAATTTTCAAGTAGTTCATGTTCAGTTTATTTTGTATTTTTTAAGGAATGAGAATAAATGACCCAAGTTTACTTTTTTCAATTTTGCATGCCTTATATTAGGCTATTACAATGTTATAAATTTAAACAATTATTATTATTATTATTATTATTATTATTATTATTATTATTATTATTATTATTCTTGAATAAAATACAATAATTATGAAAACAATATTTAAATACACTTATTGAGTTATACCCAGCAAGAAACACGTATAACCATATATGCTAATATCCTCCCGGTCAAAAAAGAAATTAAATATTTACAAGTATACATATAAATTAGGACGGCACGGTGGCGCAGTGCTAGCGCTGCTTCCTCACAGTTAGGCGACCTGGGTTTGCTTCCCGGGTCCTCCCTGTGTGGAGCTTGCATGTTCTCCCCGTGTCTGCGTGGGTTTCCTCCCGCAATCCAAAGACATGCAGTTTTAGGTGTATTGAAAATCCTAAATTGTCCCTAGTGTGTGCTTGGTGTGCAGGTGTGTGTGTGTGCCTTGCGGTGGGCTGGCGCCCTGCCTGGGATTGGCTCCAGCAGACCCCCGTGACCTTGTGTTAGGATATAGCTTGTTGGAGAATGACTGACTGACTGACATATAAATTAACGCTCTATTTATAACCGTGTGACAAAAATGGTGATTGTGGAACCAGCGTGTAATGTGAACTAATTACACTGCCGGTCAAAATTCATGTCACATATTGCATGTCCAACAGGTATAATATAAAGTGGCCTCGCGAAGTACAACATTTTCCTAAAAGTTAAAGTGGAGCTTCATCACAAGCTCGTGTCAGCAGGGGTGCAGCTTAAGCACTAGCAGGCAGACACAGACAGGGACTATTTGATTTTACGTTATTTTTTCAGAATACACATAAATGGCAAAAAATTCACACAAAATAGATATTTGTAACAATCCACTCTTTGTGCTTATCCGAATACCATATTCGGATTCGGCTCCATCCCTACATTACAGGGTAAGGCAAAACGCTTAATCTGGAACTAAACCAGATCCAGAATGTCACATAAAACTGAACTAACTCACGTTCAACTTCTTCAGTTGCAAATAAGTTACGTTAAGTTCACCGTTCGTAGAAAAATTAGCTTGTTCAATGAACAGATTCTTTTGAAGTAGTTCATGCACAACACTGATACAATCTGTATATGAGATATCTCAAAATGTGTATGAACCAATATTTTAAGAAATGATAAACTACATTACTAAATGAATCAAAGATTTCTATTGAGTATTTATAGATACAATTGTCTGTAACGCATTGTGGACTAGGGCATGCACTTCTGTTGTCTGTGCCTTTCTTGTAGACACCAGAAGCAAACAACTGAGTAATAAAATGCTGCTGCTGGGATAGTCATGATGTTCATTGTTCTAAATATAGTCAGATTTCTACAGTTTTATATAAATGTGTTCATCTCTGTTTAGGATCGTATGCAAATACAACAAGTAAATTGTATGTTTCTATCATTTTTGGCTTACATTATTTTTATTACAGGATTTAGTCACTTACTCCAAATGAATACAAAAAGAAAATCACACACACACACACCACACATAATCAAGTGTCTTGTTATCATTCATTTTTCAGTAAACCATCAGAGATTCATTCTCACCAGCATGGACTACTGTACAGTCAGTGATAGTATGATGCTTGATTTTATGTTTTTTGGCTTTCCTGTTTACTTTGTTGTGCAGCAAGGAACTTACAGTACAAACTACAAATGCTAAAAGCTTGTAATTCACATATTGGAATATTGGAAAAATCAGCACCACAGAACACGCCTGTCCATGGCTGTTTCCTGCTTTGCTCCAGTGCTGCAGGGATTGACTTGCCCCTTGTGACCCCGACTTTGATTAAGTGGGCCTGAGAATAATGGAAGTTAGTCATTGTTGAAATTTGCTCAATCCAGGAATGAGTCAGGGGGTGTGGAGCCTATCCTATTAGACTCAAAAAAACTGCCCTGGACAAGATAATGTACCAGTCCATCACAAGGCCCATTCACACACACATGCACACTCATACTGCGGCTAATTTGATATCTAATCTGCTTATCTTTGAGTATATGATAGAAAAACTGGAAGAAAAAAACCACACAGACACAAGGAGAATATACAAACTTCACTCAGACAATGTGCAGGCAAGGGATTTGAAACAAACCTACTAAATCTGTAAAGACGCAGTGCTAACCACTGGGCTGCCATGAATACCCTGAGACCATTGCACTTATGTGCTTGTGTGTGTTTGTTCTTTAAACAATATGATCTATTCTCAGGAAAGGTTCACACACTTAGCCCACTTTGTCAGGATGAGACCATAGACTATTTTAGAACCCAAACTTTTGACCCCAGGTGTACTTTTGTTTTTTCCTTTATACTACAGTAAATTTTAAGGACAGTGCCACCTGGTGTCTGAGAGCAAGTGAAACACCAGACTAGCAGACAAATGGGCCAGAGCTTAAAATTACTTACCTGGCCAATGAATGCAGAGCAGACTCTTCTTTTGTTAGGAGACTGTACTTCTTTAATGTGGTAGTGACATCCTTTACATCCTCTACAACTCTGTGATGGCCAGTGTGTTTTTCTACACAGTGGTGCCCTGGGCTATTAACATTGCTTCAAGTGAAGCCCACTGAATTAACAAGCTGATTAAGTAGGCAGGCTCTGGTATAGGACGTACTGTGCACCCCCTGGCAGTTAAAGTGAAGGAGAGAGTCCGTACAAAACTGAGAGTCATTATGAACAATGCTGCACATCCTCTGATGCACTAACACTGAGGACTTTCAACCAATGAATTGTTTAACAAAGGTTTACCCACTTACTGGGGCTTCGCTATAGTAACAAAAAAACAATAGGCTGACATGTTTCTCAAGAAAGCTGATTTGTTTTGGCCATGTTTGAAGCCACGACTGAACTTTAGGAATGACCGTACCTTGCAACCCAAGGAAAGACAACTGACTTGCTATATTAAACAGTGTAACAGATTTTAGTTGTGCTAACACAATTACTGAGGTTTCTCTAATAACTAGTTAGCCTTAAGAGATGGCTAATTAAGAGAGCTGACCATTCTGGTGTGCTAAGGAGCCTCTGAGACCAGTCGTCATCCAGGGAGAGGATGTGGAAGTGGTGCAGAGCTACAAGTACCTGGGAGTTCACATAATCAATAAACGGGACTGGTCTGACCACACAGTGGCGCTGCACAAGAAGAGTCAGAGCAGACTTAACTTGTTAAGGAGACTCGGGTCTTTTGATGTGTGCAGCAAATTGATGGGAACATTCTATCAGTCCACAGTAGCCAATGTGGTGTTCTACACTGAGGTCTCCTGGGGAAGCAACCTGAGCGCAAAAGATGCCAGCTTATCAGGAAAGCCTGGACACACTAGTAGTGGAAGAGAGGACAGTAGCAGAATTGGATGCCAATATCAAGATATTTATATTAATCTATCTATCTATCTATCTATCTATCTATCTATCTATCTATCTATCTATCTATCTATCTATCTATCT
>JANRMT010062857.1:15722154-15753852 GCA_026402145.1 Polypterus bichir lapradei | reverse complement strand
ATAGATAGATAGATAGATAGATAGATAGATAGATAGATAGATAGATATGAAAGGCACCATATAATAGATAGATAGATAGATAGATAGATAGATAGATAGATAGATAGATAGATAGATAGATAGATAGATATGAAAGGCACCATATGATAGATAGATAGATAGATAGATAGATAGATATGAAAGGCACTATATAATAGATAGATAGATAGAAGGGCGGCACGGTGGCGCAGTGGTAGTGCTGCTGCCTCGCAGTTAGGAGACCTGGGTTCGCTTCCCGGGTCCTCCCTGCGTGGAGTTTGCATGTTCTCCCCGTGTCTGCGTGGTTTTCCTCCGGGCGCTCCGGTTTCCTCCCACAGTCCAAAGACATGCAGGTTAGGTGGATTGGCAATTCTAAATTGGCCATAGTGTGTGTTTGTGTGTGTCCTGCGGTGGGTTGGCACCCTGCCCAGGATTGGTTCGTGCCCTGTGTTGGCTGGGATTGGCTCCAGCAGACCCCCGTGACCATGCTTGGATTAAGCTGGATGGATAGATAGATAGATAGATATGAAAGGCACCATATGATTGATAGATAGATATGAAAGGCACTATATTACATGTATTAAGTACTGATGTGCTTTACTACAGTATATAGCTAGATTAATATGAAAGGCACTATATTTCATACATTAATAACAAATGTGCTTAATTACAGTGTAAAGCTAGATGTTTATGAAAGGCACTATATTACATAGATTAACAACAAATGTGCTTTATTGCAGTATATTTTTGGTATTTGGTACATTTGGCATATCTAGACATATAAATATGAAAGACACTGTATTACATACAGTGTCAGTATATGGCCTCTGTGGATTTGAATAAAATCATCCACTAAATAAGTTGATGTAATCAAATTGGAGTATCTTTATTTGTCTTCGTAATTTTTTGATCAATGTAAAGATGGATTTTTTGGTATAAACTGAAAGAAAGAAAGAAAGAAAGACTAGCCGGTGAAATGCGAGCCCGGCACCGTGGGACGTGTGGAGTATTTCACTATTTGCATATTTTGGTTAATGAACAGCTGGCGTTGAGGGGCTCAGCAGGGAAAAGGAAGCTCTCGACCTGTTTCATTATCTCTTGCTATTTTACTGCGGGTTAAGAGTGACAGCCATCCAGTAATGTACAAATCATCAAAATGAAGCTCCGTCTACATGCCCGAAAACTGCCTCGTGTGCTAATGATATTTATAGAACACAAACGATCAATTAGGGTCACATTAGGCAGTTGCGCGCTGCACTCTATTCTTCACATGCCGGAGTGGAGAAGGGGCTGTGTTACTCATGTAACACCAGGCAAAGCTCCCCTTTTGTTCGTCCCAGGCTGCATTTCAGTTGAAACAGCATGGGAACCCACGGGGAGATGACTCGGGGTGGGTGGGGGGAAAGGCTGGTGAGCGATCCTCACAAAGGAATTTGGACAAGCGCACAAGTGGATGAGCGGAAAATCGAAGCGGCACGTTCACCCAAAGGAGCGGCCTCATCAGATATAAGATTTGATTACAGTTTTTGATGTACTGTACTTTGCTTGGAAATTTTAAATAGTTAAATGTGAACAGTAGTTTGACAGAATGAATTATGGGTGCGCGCGCCACCGTGAAAATGCGATTTTTTCCGAGGTCAGCGTTGTCAGAGCGCTGGCATAATATAGGGAGAAAAAATATTAAATAAAGTATTAAATAAAGTGTGGTAATGCAACAAATTTATCGGTGCCTTAAGAGTCGTAAAATTATAACTCTCCAGACAGCCACGAAATCATCCTGTCGGAAGATTTATCCCACTTTGAGATTTTGGAAAGAAAATGGCTAAATGCGTCAATCGATCCAGTTTTAATTAAAGTCATTGTCTTTTCTCCCAGCACTGGCGGACACCAGACATGAACCAAGCATGGACTGGTCGCCAGTCCTGTACAGGACATAATCACTTCGCGTATTCACCCACACCAAGGGTCGGTTTGGAGTTCATAATTGCAAGGGTTTGAGATGTGGGATGTGACTTTGAAGCACCGCGCGGAAGTTTGAAAATGGAGTTCGTTTTACACTAACTGGCATAAAAAGTCATCAAAATGTCAAACAGGCAGCTCAGGCGAATAAACTTCACACGAAACTGTTGTAGGAGTAATCAGTAAGGAGCTCGCAGGAACAACAGCAAATGGATTCAATGAATTGTCCTGAACAGGAGACTGCTGCCTGTTTTTGAGTGACGTGTGAGCCTTCCACGTTTTTATGTATGTTTTTATGTATGTTTCCACCCAAAACTAATTTACTTTTAAACCCGCCACTGCTCCGTCATGCCAATTTCTGCCCTAAATCTGCAGGGTATGTAAATGACACAATGCAGGAATGATTCTTAAGACTATACATGACTATCATCATGTAAGTATCCATCCTATCCATTTTCCAACCCGCTGAATCCGAACACAGGGTCACGGGTTTCTGCTGGAGCCAATCCCAGCCAACACAGGGCACAAGGCAGGAATCCAATCCCGAGCAGGGTGCCAACCCACCGCAGATCATGTAAGTATTAAGTTTGAAAAGAAAGAATTTCAGGCCTGCTTAGTGATCTCCTTTGGATCCCAAAACATTTGTGTGTGCTCTCAAAGAAAGTAAAATCAACAGAGCTGGAAATGTCCAGTGAGGCAAAATAAGAATGAGCCATTTGCATTTTAATAACAAGTTCCATTTAACAGCGAGAGAAAGCATAAGTAAGGAATTGTTTGCATCGGAAATGGTGGCTTTCCATACAGGAACCAGTCTGAGCCCCCCAGGTTAGCTGGCCATCTACACTTGTTTGCTTTACATCTCTTTATTCTTTGAAAGCTGAAGATTATTGGAAACAAGTATCTTGAAAAGCAAGTCAATTAAGGCAAAGGAAATGTATTCCATTACTAGTAGCAATTGGTTACTCATTTAGAAAGGAGCTGAAATGAAAACCTTCAGCCACTGCGGCCAAACAAAATCAAAATTTGAGGACGCCCTGACCAAGACCTGGCGAAATCTACACAGATGATAAAGACCATGGGTTTCAAGCGCTATAAGTTAGCGCAGATTAACTTATGATTTGGTAATTGTTATACAAATATATAAAGTACTAGCTGTGCTACCTGTTTAAGACAGGTCAAAAAAGTAAGATTAATGTAGACCTCATGTTTTTTATTTGATATATGGGTTTTCCATTTGGTCTGGTATAATAATATGCCCCCAATCCCTTTTCCTTATGGTAGCCAGTTCCTCATTGTACAGGGCCACCCATTTTCACCAAGTTCTTCTTAGTGTCATTTGTTGATCTGACCACTTAAAGTCAGAAGTGTTTTCCTGGGAAAATGTGACAGTGGTTGTTACTGTATTGGCCTGGTTCAGTAAATCTAGCCTATAGTCTTGTTGGGGCTTTGGTTTCCTGCCATGTACATTCATTTATGGTTACTTCCACTGATCCATCACCCACCATACAAAGATTAACATTGCAGCTATAAACCTCATTCACGTGGCCCAAGCCGGTGAAAGAAAGTTGCTACCACGCTGCTGTTGCTAGCATATAACATCAGAAAATGAAATAGGAAGATAATACCAATTTTGTTATTTCTAGACCCTTGTTTGGTATTTTTGTTCCAATATTTTATTTTTGTGACACTTCTTTAACTTAATGTTTCGCCTATTTTTTACATTTCCTTCCTAACCCTAGCAACCTGATGGACACACAGATACCCCAATACACACCCATACAGTGGACACTTGTGCTTTTGCTAAAGTGAATAAGCTGATTTCTGCCTGTCTGACAGTTAGTTTCTGTTGGACATATTCAACATTACTGTTTGCAGTGCATCATCTATTGGAATATGTTTTATAATGAATGTAGTAATAAACTGCATTGCATTTTTCACTCCAACAGATGGTGCGTTACAAGCCACATCCTAACCCTAACCTAGAACCCCATATCAAATAGCATATAACAAAGCAACTGCACAGACACACAAACACTTGTCCTTTTATTAAGGTAGATAATTACTGTATGTGTATTCCCATAATCCTTCTGCATGATTTTTTTTTTTAAATGTAACTGTACTAAACCCATGGTACTTACACCTTTTCCTTTTTCATTGCAGAATATTTGTATATTCTACTGTATGTGTAAACTAACTCCTAAGCATTTTAGGATTACTATTACACATTTCCACTTTATAAATTTAAACTTTAATTGTCCTATCGAGAAAGCTGTAGAGTATCACGAAGAGCTGCACTCTGACTGTTAAATGTTATTGATTTGTCATTCTTGACAGCAGTGTGCATTCCAAAATGTGATTTATGCATTTGATAAAATGAAATCAGTGATTCTGAATTAAATACATCAAACAGTCAATCAATATTTATTTTATACAGAGCTTTACATAGCGACCACAAAGGGCTTTACAAAGCAATTCATAATACACTCCAAATGAGTGATTGGAGTGACTGCAGGAACAGAAGCTTTGCCATGTGGACTGAGCCAAAGCTTTAAATACCGTTTGGACAACGGATTCACAAAGTAAGTTTAAGCATTACAAGTAAGATCAAAAGTCCATCCTAACTGGCTATAGCATCCGTATGGTTTAAGTCCGTTCGCAAGCTCTGAGATCTGTAAATGGGCCCCCATTCTCTACTGTCACCTCTTTTAAGAGGTATCAGAGCAAATTTCTCTCATCATTGGACAATTGTAGTCTCTCCTGTTTGACTTTTATTCACACTAGTCTGTTTCCTTTTAAAAATGCAGACATTAGTCTCAGTTTTCATCTTTCTTCCACTCTACCTCAGCATTTTCAACCCCTAAAAACGGAGACTTTTGAAAAAGTTCTCCAGGGCCGTATACTTCTGAAAACACCGGCTTGGCATTGTAATGGGTGAAAACACAGACTCTAAATGCACTCTGATTGGTTCATATTTATTAAGTAGCCCTTCCCTAATTGGATCCTGCTCATTACAATGTCTCATTCCCTGAGTGGTCACCCTTCATGGAAAAGAAACCTTACTCCAGCATGGCAGACACAGAGGAGTTGCTTCTCACGGTTCTTGTTGTGTTGCATACCTTAAATTGCATTTTGTACATTTTGAATGCTGCATATAGTATACAGCTTTCAGATTACAGTAAACCCTCTGTCGAGAGGCATTACCATGCCTTTTAAACATTTTTTCCACCAATGCTAATGCCTAGTGCAGGTGAATGTCTACGTGATATGTGTTTTCAGCCATGTTCCTGTGGACAGAGATACTTTCATAAACAATTTAAAAACACAAGTCGGATGGAGACCATTTTCTCATTTTCATTGAAAGAAAACAGCATTTTTAAATGAAAATGTAGTAGTATGGACATAGCCTGAGTCTCCACATCTTTACAAAATGTTTGCACAAAGCAGAATATCTGATAAGAAGAGATCAATATAATATAATAAAAGAGGAATTTATATCTGACGTTCACACCACATCCCATAGTTGTAAGCAATGTGTCTTTTATTGTAGCAGCAGAACAAACCCAAACTGAACAGCGCAAATACACTGCACTGATCTAAGAATTCAAAAATATAATAGATCCTTGTTCCATGGCCTTTCATTGCTGCTGCTGCCTCACCTTTACATGAAGCTGTTTTCGAATCCCACCCAAGTCCATTTCTTTGTGAGGTGTGCATGCTGTTGCCGTATGTGTCTGAGTGTTTCTCCATATACTCTGATTTTTGGTCTAAATTTGAAAGACGTGTACGTTAGATTGATATGCAGCAGCTGCCCACGACCCATAAAATGGTTTGGGAAATTGATGGCTTTTTCCCCACGCATGCACTTTTTCAAGTTAATGGATGGTTTAATAAAATTGCCAATTCCTGTCTTGAAGTGAAACTCTTACTTAATTTTATTTATTTATCATTTTTCTGCACTCAGCTTGCAAAGTATGAAGCAGAAGGCAGTGAGCAAGTTAAGATTTTTCTGACTGCCTTGAGTAATGTGCTTTTATTGACGGTGAGCCTTGTCTTTGTTTCCATACTCTTGTGTGGCAAGAGCGCATCACTTCATTGTTCCTGTTTATGTTAACAGAATGTCAAGTGCATTTGTGAGTGCGTTTATCCATACATTTACTAAACCCATCTATCTGTCCATTACCTTAACCTGCATATTCCGCTTCTGAGTCAGTCTTATTTTCTGTGCAATATTAAAATGCATACATTTCAATAAAAAAGTGGAAAACTGGAGGTGCTCTTATAACTTTAGCAATGGCTTTCTTACTGACACTGGAACTGTCAAACCTGTGGCTCCAACCCTTCTTCTCACAATTGAAAGTGGCGCTTTGCTTACTTTGCCCGTTATTAAGCTGTGCTTGAAACTGTTGTCCTGTGAGCAGGGCCGGATTTTCCTATAGGCTAACTAGGCTTCAGCCTAGGGCCTCAAGATCAAGAGGGGCCTACATTCAAATTGTTAGCAATTTGAACAAACTTAAAAATGGGAGGTGAAATGGCCTCATAAGTGGAATAGCCTTGGGCCTCTTTTCATCTAAATCTGGCCCTGCCTGTGAGGTGCCAATATGAAAGTTGTTGACTCTCATAACCTTGCCCTCTGATTCTGTTGTGGCTTTAGGGCCAACAGGCCCGCTCCTGATAAATTCCCCCATTTTTCAATTTAATTTTGATGGCATAGGAAACTGTACTCACTGACACCATGGTTTTTTTTAGTAATGCCGCTAAAGAAACACTTACATTTTTAAAGATTATAATGTCTTACTTTGTTCATTGTCTTTTGTAACCCCTATGATCCCAATATGCAGTACAATATTGCCCAAATGATGCTTTAGATGATGCAGCACTGCATTTATACTGACAGAGGATTTATAAGTAACCAGCAAAAGTTGGGACACCTGTAGGAATTGTTTGCATAAACTTAAGAATACTGCGGTGGGCTGCCACCCTGCCCGGGGTTTGTTTCCTGCCTTGTGCCCTGTGTTGGCTGGGTTTGGTCCAGCAGACCCCGTGACCCTGTAGTTAGGATATAGCGGGTTGGATAATGGATGGATGGATGGATGGAACTTAAGAATATTTAAATAACTTCCATTTCTAGGACTTCTTTGAAAATTACATTATTTCAGTTTTTGGTATCCTAATTTTTTTTTTATTGAAATGCAATTTACCACTTTCCTTTGTGCTATTTCAGGTTATTCACTGGACTTGAACTGGTTAAATTTGAATAAAAACTGGAAAAAGTAAGAATGTTCTTTTGACCAGTATTAGATACATTATATTAAAATGCAGCATATAGAAAAAGGAAATCATAAGAATACATGTATTTTCGATATGTGAAACATTTGTGATCTATCAAAGTAAGATAAGGTAAATGCAATGTAGCTGCGTTTTTCCAAAATTACCAAAGTTCAGCGGCTCTAGCATAACTAATGGGATTCAACAAAAGTCTGACCTGTTGAAATGATTCCACAGAACAAATATCTTTGTTTTTAAAAGTTTTATTTAAAATTTAAAGTAAAACCGTTCACACAAAAAAGAAAAAATTAAAATAGAAAAAATGAGAAAAGTTCTTGTTTAAGAGAAGTTCTGTTCAAAGCCTTTAAACCTTGTTACATTTATAATCATTGCAAATCACTTCATAACGTTTCTGAACCATTTCAAATGGTCAGAAAACTGTATCCCTATCCCATTTCTAAGATAAAAATGGGTTAGAGTAAGTCCCTTTGTACTGGGACCTATTCTAAACAACAACTGACTCAATTAATACATTGTATCTTAGTTATAGCAAGAAAGTTCTATCTCGTACTAACTTATAGGACGAAAAGACTATACCATTGTCTATGACTATGAAAAAATATATATTCTGTTGAAATTAAGCAAACACTAATATGAGTTTAACTCAATGTTTTACCTTTCTAAGATTGGCTCATACATGCAGTATGTGAGAATGAGCGAGTGAACTCTGATGGGCTGCTGCTCCTCCTAAGGCTCACCCTAACCTCACACCCAGTGTAGCCTGGGCAGGCTCTGGATTCTTATGACTCTAAAATGAATTTCTCAGGTTCAGTAGTTGGAGAGATGAAATTTGTATGGGGACCAAAAGCTACTGTATTTGTGTATTTTTTTATAAAACATACATATGCAGTATACACTCACTAAGCAAAACCCCAGGATCACTATATTAATACTGGTTTGGGCCTCCTTTGGGTCTCATAACAGCATTAATTCATGGATGCATGGATTCCACAAGATGTTAGAAACTTTCCTTCATGATTCGGCTCTACGTTGACAAGATTGCATCATCTGCACATTCATGCTGCGAATCTCCCATCCAGAAGGTGTTCTACTGGATTCAGATGCAGTGACTGAAAAGTCCACTGATGAGCACTGAACTTATTGTCATATTCATGAAACCAGATTGAGACAACTTTTGCTTTGTGTCATGATATATTATCATGTAGGAAGTAACCATTAGAAGATAGGTAAATAGTGGCCATGAAGGGATGCAACAATACTCAAACAGGTCATAGCATTCAAGCAACAACTGATTGGAATTAAGGTGCATGAAGAAAGCATTCCCCACACCATTACTCCACTACCATCATCCTGGACTGTGGACTCAGGGCATGTTGGGTGCAAGGATTCATACTGCTGGCAACTAATTTGGACCTTACCATCTAAGTGCCTCAGCAGAAATTGAGATTCATAAGACCAGGCTATGCTTTTCCAGTCTTCAAGTCTTCACTAGAGCCTCAGCTTTCTGTTCTTGGATGACAGGAGTGGAACCTGACATAGTCTTCTGCTGTTGTAGCCAATCCACCTCAAAGTTCAATGTGTTATACATCCTGAGATGCTTTTCTGCACATCACAGTTGTTCAAAGCAGTCATGTGAGTTACAGTAGTCATTCTGTCAGCTCAAACCAGTCTGGCCATTCTCCTCTGACCTCTCTTATTAACAAGGGTTTTCATCTGCTGAACTGCCGTTAACTGGAGGTTTTTAGTTTTTCACACCATTCTGAGTAAACTCTATAGACTGTTGTGTTGTAAAATCCCAGGAGATCAGCAGTTACAGAAATACTCAAACCAGCCCGTCTGGCACCAACAATTATGTGGCGGTCTAAATCACTGAGATCACATTTTTTCCCCATTCTGGTGTCTGATGTGAATATTAACTGAAGCTCCTGGCCTGCATCTGTGTGATTTTATGCATTGCTCAGATGCCACATGATTGGATGATTTGATAATTATATGGACAAACAGGTGTACAGGTGTTCGTAGTAATCCCCTCAGCGAGTTTACTTGACCACATTTTGACCTTCTAGAGCAGGGCTTGCCAAGTTCTGTCCTGGAGGACCACCGTGGCTGCAGGTTTTCATTCTAACCCTTTTCTTAATTACTGACATGTTTATGATGCTAATTAACTTCTTTTGAACTTGTTTTAATTGACTTGTTCTTGAAGACTCAGACCCCTTAACTGTTTCTTTTTCCTTAATTAGCAGCCAAACAATAATGAGATACAAAATGAGCCAAAACAACTGGTGTCCATCAAACAATATCTAAAAATAAAGAAAGATAAAGATCTCAGGTATGTCGATCTGCTCAGGTCCACAAAACATTTTAACAGGGCTTGTAGAAAAAAGAAAATCAACAATTTTGGAAATGTCTGCTAATGCACCACGAGAGTAGCAACAAGCCATGGAATTAAAGAATGGGTTTAGTTAACAGCAAGAATCAGCTCCTAATTAAGTAACTGGTTGGAGTTTGAAACCCTGACTTAGTTGGTCTTCTGTTGGTTCACTCACTTCACATTTCATTTCTGTTTGGGTGCCAATTAAGGAAAGAAATGAAGAAATTCAGAGGAATGATGAAGAAATTCAGGGGAGCAAATCTTAAAAAAGCAATTTAATTAAAATGAATTCACAAGAAGTTAATTAGCAACACAAACCTGGCACTCATTTTAAAAAAAAAGGTTAGAATGAAAACCTGCAGCCACGGTGGTCCTCCAGGATTGGACTTAGGGACCCCTGTTCTAGAGTATGTTTTGTGGATGCCCAAAGTTGTTGGTTTCCAAAACCACTGTCTGCTTTCAAGACGGTTACAACAGGAATGCCACATGATTATTCATCCTTTAGTGGAGCTGCTGTTTAATTTTTCAATTTTATTATTGTATTATTATTTATATTATAATAACTCCACCAACATGAGTCTCAAAAACAGGTGAAAGCTGCCAAAATGGACTTCGAAGTGTCACTTTTTTAAACAGTTGAAGACTGCATTGTAAAGGTTTCATACTTACTGTAGTCACAAGCTCCCCTCAATGCACTTTTTTCATATTTAGTCTTTTAATGAAGATACATTTCACTCTCGTAATGTAATACATATCAAAACATTTTGATGTGTCAAATGAAGATATTGCAAAAAAAGAAATATGTCACACCCAACTCAAGTTAGTCCAATAATCAAAACCTGATGCTGTCACCTCGTAGTTTGGAGCCACAGTATGTAGAGTGCACTGATTCAAGTCCTCCTCTCCAGACTAATGGGCTCCCCCAAGGCCTGCTTACTTCAAAGTGCTTTGGTTTTTTACATTTGCATCGTAGACTTTACTTGGTCTTTGGCTCTTACATGCTGGTTATCTTATTACAATTTATTTTATCCTTAGAGTGCAGGCTTGTTTAGCTGAGCTTACTAACCTTATTGGTCCTTTACTTTTGCATATGACTTTTAAATTTCATTTATTTATTTATTTTTTCTAACCAAATTATCTATCAACTCAAGTATAGCTGTGGACAGAAAGTGATTTTTAGAAAAGCAAATTAATCGATTTCATAATAAAAATGTAACAATATGAGTATATACATTTTCAAGCAGCATTATATCAATGATAATGTAGTATCTTTTAGCATCGCTTTATAAGGTGTACTACCTCACATGTTACCAAATAACACATCAGTTCTGCCCCTATCAAAATGTAAAAGATGAAAACATGAATAATTGGAGGGCTAGTACGTCAGAGACACCGCTCCAGAATTCTGGGTTCAAATCCCGGTCTAGTCACTGTCTGTACAGAGCTGACTTTGTTTCCCTGTATTTTTTTCTTGTGTACTTTCATTTTCTTTCGCATCCCAAATACATGCAGGTTAGGTTATCTGGCAACTCTGATTTGGCGTGCACTGACACCCAGTCCAGGACAGGTTCCTGTCTTGTATCCATTACTACTGGGATCATTTAGTTCCCTCATGTAGAAACAAATAAATAAAAATATGCACATTAGTGAAACAGAACATTTTAGAGTGAATATCTGAACATTTTTAATTTCAACTAGTATTGTCCTGTAGATATAATATAAGCAATATAAGCTGGGTCCCTGGAAGCATGCGTCAGAAGCACTGCAACATCTTGTCATATTCTATATCCACCCATCTTTGAATCTGCTTAATTCAGTTCAAGATCACATAAAGTTGGAGTACAGAGCAGCATTTCCTGCAGCCATCCTTAGACAAGAGGAGTTCTTCACAGGTCTCATTATCACACTCACATGCTGACACTCACTTTGGTCAATTAGGATTCCCGAATTAAATATCTTTTGAAAGTCTGGTGGAAATAGTTATAAAAGATTTGACAAGAATGTGCAAAATCCTTAAAAAAAGAATTAGCAATATTCTTGCATTTGATGTGACTGGTGTAGAGGGCATCCGTCGTGATGACAGAATGATGTAGTTAATCAGCCACTAACTGATCAGCAAGGCTCTTTATGGGGCCCCTCTATTATGGGCTTCTATGCATTACATCCCCTATAACCCCCTATTTGTGCCCCTGCAAGTCATTAACCAACTGTAATTGTTATCATGTAATTTCCGCCCCACTCCTCATTCTTGCACTTGTGCTCTTAATGATTTGTTTTTACTATGGCATCCTGGATGTGACTTTTGGCACAGTCATTGTGTGTATCGATTTTGTTCATTTTCAGTGGGTGAGTACGTCAGTCCTCCTTACACATTCTAAAGGTATGTGGGTTTGGTTAGTTGTGAAGGACATTTTCAGAAGGATTGGAGATGTATCTGGAAAGCCATACAGAAGGCGTGTGTTTGTGTGTACGCACATGCATGAGTTAGTAAGGTGAGATGATTTAGAGAATGGCACTTATCAGAGGCGCTTCACTGCTTAAATCTATTTGCCTGGATATGTGGCTGCCCATGATCTTGGGTAAGGAGTCTAGCTTGGATTAGCAAATGGAGTTGGGAAAGGTGAGTGCACGTAGCAATGATTAGACAGTGGACATCACAGAGAGAAGATCATTGGAGCCACATGGATTAAGCTGTCAAAGACTGCATCATCTGATGAAAGACGTGGCCTCCGATAAACTTAATGTAAAGGAGTGAGAGAATAAAAGGATAGACTTGGTGTTTCACAATGTATTAGGCTGCCAACACTAGTAATAATGACATTTCAGCTGAATAATATCGTAGAAAATCATACATATCTATCAACATATTATTTTGTCAGGCAAGCTGGAAACAGGCCTGAAGCACTAGAGACAAACCAGGCCAGAGTCTTTACTTAAAGGCATCACCCCTGGCAGCCTGACCCCAAGCTCTACTGGTAGACATCAGCCTGTCTAGGTCCCAAAAATGGAAATAGGCTTTTGAAGTTTAAAATACTTCAAATTGTCCAAAAATAAATCCTTGACCTGAGGAACAAGACTACAAAGAATCTTTATTAAAAAAAGGATTATTTGAATCTAATAACAAAAGGCGAAAACATTACTTAAGGCAAGAAAAAAAAGCCAAAGGTTTGCCTAAAAAGACTATTCAAAATAAGCAATCCAAAACCCAGCAATCATAAACCCAAACTAAAGACAGAACAAGAACATGCAGACCTAAAATAATGAACTTCTTCAAATATTCACAATTAACCACAACGAACCACTAAGGGACCTACTCCCCATCCACACCTATGTAGACTGCGGCTGGTCTTACAGCTGTGACATCAGGGTGGCACTGGCTTTTGGGGGGCTGCCATCCACAAAACCCAAGAGATACAGGAGAACAAGTAATTCATAGGTAGCAAATAATAATTAAATGGAAGAATATTGGCAAAATGTGCATAATTATAATAAACACATAAAAATATTATTTGGAATAAACAAAGAAAGACACAAAAAAAGGAAGATAAATGTAAGTCGGGTAACACACCCTCGCTGTAACATAGCAGATATAAACATTTGAACAATGCTTTAAATTTGGGAGCTAATTTACTACTTTTTTTAAAATCTGCAGAGCAGCGCCTTCTGCAGGGAGATGGGCGCAGTGCTCCCACTTACCGTTAATGTAGAAACGACACTACCTATGAGCGATTGGGCTCTGCAATGGGCAAGCCCCCCGTCTATGGTGAATTTGAAATTTCTGCCCCATGTGGCTGGGATAAACTTTAGCCCCTGTGACCATTATAGGGTTAATAGGTGTACAAACTACAATGAAATTCTTATTTGCATGTGCTAATCAAATCGACACGCAACACATCACCACTCTTTATTAACTGGAAAGGTGGGTAAGAAAATGGATTATTAAACGTTTATAGTGTGTTTAATGCTGAGATGCACTACACGATGCGGCTTATGCTCTTGTCAGAAGTACAGATTCATCCTTCCTGTTAAGAAATACCACTTCAAGCCAGACCCTCAGGCAGACAACCTTCAGGCCATTTCTTCATGCACTGCATCATGCAGCCCTCAATATATACCTGCAAAGCCCAGAGTTCCCAGTTTTATAGACAGGCAGCCACATTCATTATTTTAGCTGATGTTTAAGCCATGGCAGATATCATCACTGAATGTGAGTATACGTGGGAGTAGCCCCTGTGATGGACTGACACACCAATGAGGGTGCCCAAGACAGACTCTTGTAGCGCATGCACACACAACCCTGAACTGCATTAAGCAGTTTGAGAATATTATGCTATTAAATGTAATTGTTCAGGAGTGCTGGCTTCTCAGTGGAAATTAAATAGGTAGCAGCTTTTTTGTTCACCTAATGATTGTTATTATCATAATAATTTACATATAACGCACACTTCATTGCATATTGAAAAAACGGATACTACAAATTTTGCAGTATGATTAAGCATAAAATATATGTATTTATAATTTAAACATAAAACATATACCAGTAAATTTTATGCTGAGATTATAATAATAATAATAACTGCCAGGTAAAGTGAGTGCTGCCCAGATTCAGAAGATTACCCTCCTTTCAGCTGCCCACATACTTTATAAATTCCTGACCATTGGACAATAAGCCCTAAGGACAAAGCACAAACAGAAAAAAAAGATGATAATAATACTTAAAAAAAATAAACATTTTTAAAATGAAAGCATACAGAGTAAATTAGAAATTACATAAAACAATGTCCTGTAAGCAGGTTAGGAATTGATGGGATCCAGTCTATTTAATTCACTAACACAATGAAGCTTCAAAGAGTGTCGCTTGAGCACTAGAAACAAACAAGCTTCTTACAAGCACATTCACTTTTTCTTTCATGTAAATTTTTTTTTAACCAAACAAGCCCTTTTTAACAGCCTACAAAAATATATATAATGAGATTTGTTTGAATTTTCTTCCTTTTTTTTGATTTTTCACGCAGCAGGCAAATTGGAGTGATTTTCCGTTTCTTGGTGAATCCATTATTGGATTCGTTACCGTTAATTATGAGACTTGTTTTTCAGTGAACTCACATCTGTTAAATGGCGATGGCAAATCATGCACGTCTTTTTGGCTGTACTGTTTACACTATTCCCAGAGAATTCTTCCAACAAGCACCGTTATTCTTACGAACAAGAAGACGCAGAGCGTGATATGTGTGAGGCAGGGTGCTCATTGAAGTTATTTCATGCACAGTTGATTTTATGCAAATTGATTGACACCTTTGGGGGTCTGCTTTTCACTGACTCATAATTTTTTAAGCCCTTAAAAAAAAAAAAAAACAAACCCGGTGTGCATCTCAAATTCTCCTGCCTGGACTAAAAAATTCTACTCATCATATTTACACAATAAATAAATTCCAATCTGCCTCATTTTTAATTGCAAATCCTGCTCGGGGGACCCATTCTTGTGCTTAGGAGGCAGCCGTCTACCTTCTTCCAGAAACCCTGGCGCAGTCAATTATGGTAATGAATTGTCAATAAATATAAAAATTTAATATGGTCTGCTTACAGTGAGTGGCAGCTAAGGACTTGCCTCCCAGACAAATTTGCTGTTGCTGCAGATATTAAGTGCACCTGAAAGAGTAGCTATGGGCCATGGGGCCAGTGAGAGGCCTGGTATCAGAGCCCGGGACCTCCAGGGGCCTGCTAACATTCCTCCTCATGGAGAATGCGAATGTCCAAGAGAAGAAGAAGCCTCTGTTTATTTGATGTTGATGAGGCTGCCGTTGGTTTTTCCTTTATTTAGTTCCCTATAGAGATGGGAAGCCAAATCATATCTTCCCTGCATTACATAGACTCGAGTTTTAAAAATATGCAAAGCTGGAGCCTGTTGAGAAAAGAAAAGGAAGAAAAACCTGCCGTCCTTACAAAAGATGCAGGCGTCAAGCCATTTCTTCCTCTGGGTGTGAAATTTCTTTTTGAGTTTCCTTTCTTGCTGTAAGAGCTAAACTGGAAATGACCTGCTTGCATTAATCGATGGTGTGACCTAGACATGTAAGTTTTGATGACTCCATGGTATTGTTTCATTTGGTTAAAAAGGACTAGCAGTGAAGTGAATCTACTAATGCAGTAGCCATGGCAAAGAGCTTCATGGATAAATTGCCAGTCCATACCAATCATTTACATTATTCTTAACGTAAAAGGAGCATCAAAAGGTTGCCAGTTTAGTACCTGTCATTGATGCACCTTTGCAAGCCTCTTAACAGGGAGAACAAATAGCAGGGCAAAGCCAGATGCTTCGGGTGCCAACTGGGCAAAACCCTGTTTAATTGGAACAAAAATTATGAAAGTTAACAAAAAATATGTGCCTTCTCAATGTGCCCTGTAGAGAATACAGTCCTTCACTCTGGAACAACAAGTTACTGGCTCTGGCTTAGGTATGCACAGAAGCAAGGTCAGCATAGAAATGAGACACCGCCTTCCGGGAACGCTATCTTTTTATATCAGGTTTACCGGAAGATGCGGCGCTTCCTTTGGTTCAGTGCCCTCCTCCAGGGGTGGTTTCTTGAGGCTGTGTAAAAGGAGACAGGACTGTTAGCAACAGCATCACCTCTTATCCTGAGTTTAGGCAAACTGGGAAGATAACCCTCTGGCACACATGCATATATACTAGCCATGCAGCTCTACCCGCGTATTAGTGAAACAGGATGGTGAGGAGGGCCCTACCCGGCTCCGCACTCCTGACGTCACTCTTCCCCCTCCCCTCAGCCCACAGCCTCTGTCTCGGATTAGAGTGAATGTATCGCTTCTGCAAGCGAACTATGATTCTTAGCACGATGAGAGAAGTCGCAAAATCAATTGGAGTGTTCGAGCACATTATAGTAAAAAACCCAATCTAAATCCATTAAGTAGTCTCTCATTCGCTAGCTAAGCAGAGGTAAGGAACGCCCCAAGGCTGGTGCGCGAGTGAGGAGGTCCCGCCCCCTCCCCTCGGCCCGCTGCATGTCTCTCGGATTTGCACAAATAAATCAGTACTGCAAGTGAACTATGATACTTAGCGTGATGACAGAGGTCGCAAAATCAACCGGAATGTTCAAGCAAATTATAGAAAAAAACTCAGTCGAAATCTGTTAAGTAGTTCTCTCGTTCGCTAGCTAAGCGGAGGTAAGGAACATGCCCTGAGGCTGGCGCATGAGTGAGGAAGGCCTCCGAAGACAAGAAGAAGGTTTGGGGTTGGTCACCCTGTATGCTGAAAAATCAGGCAGCAAAACAGAAAAATATGTCTGTACAGAATGGAGTTCAAAATTGAACTGGTTAAAAAATAGGTTCTCTGGTATATATATATCGCACAAGCAGGTGGTGTTTCGGGATGCTAGAAAAGGAAGTGATGTCTGTAGAGTTGGTTTTTGAACTTTATAGGACATCATTATATGGTGCCAGAAGTGACGTCACCAAATGGTGGGTCAGAATATGCGCTACTGAGAGGTACAGTCTTATCGGTTTGCAGAGGGACAAAAGGAGACAGTATTAGAAGGTAGTGCCAACCCATGGTCCAGCTGAGAAATGACACTATTTGAGCCTGTAAACCATCTCCTATGCGCAAGTGTGTGACTATATATGTATATATATCTTGTGTGTGTGTGTGTCTGGTGCCTTCAAACAGTCTGATTGGTCAGTTTGGCTTTGCTGACTTAGTGGTAGGGATGGTGACAAGATTCTTTAGGGGTGCAAAGTTCAATTCCTGCTTGTGAGCTAAAATGGAGCTTTTTAAAAACAAGAACATGCATAACTTACCAATTCTCATGGTCTCTCTGGAAGTTGCCATTTTTCCATTTCTTTTAGTACTCCATTGTTCTTCACACTTCAGAAAGATGTTCTTGTTAGGCAGATATGTGACTCTAATTTGCCCCTGTATTAATATGTGTAAGTGTTGTCACAATTGTACCCTGAAATGTAGTGGCATCACTTCCGGAGTTGATTTATATCTTCTACTTGATGACCCTGGGACCTTATAATGAAAAAGCAGGAATCATAAAAAGAGTAGGTAGATACAGTAGATGATATCAGTAAGTAATTTGTTTCATGAAACATCCATCCATTGTCCAACCCGCTGAATCCGAACACAGGGGTCTGCTGGAGCCAATCCCAGGGCACAAGGCAGGAACCAATCCCGGGCAGGGTGCCAAACAACCACAGGACACACACAAACACACCAATTTAGAATCGCCAATCCACCTAACCTACATGTCTTTGGACTGCGCCCGGAGGAAGCCCACGCAGACACGGGGAGAACATGCAAACTCCACGCAGGGAGGACCCGGGAAGCGAACCCAGGTCTCCTAACTGCGAGGCAGCAGTGCTACCACTGCACCACCGTGCCGCCCTCATGAAACATTGCTTGCAAAATTATTTATCTATTATGTAAAAATTATTGCCATGAAAATTGTTTCAACAGTAATTTATATTCTACCACGAAGAATGGTTCTTTGTTTTCTATTTACATATGACAGCACCGCCTTATGAATATTCAAGCAAATAGTTGAAAGAAAGAGGAAATAGGAACTGACTAAGACAGTAGACAATGTGTTTGGCAAGCCAAGAATGTGTCTTCTGTTAATCATTCACCATATTTGTTAATTCCTTCAAAGCAGGGTCTACGAGCAACCATTTAAACTAGCCAGTGAAAATACATGTATTTATAGTTATATATGTCATGTAGATATGAGTTGTAAATAACATGAAACTAGTTTTCAGTTTATTAGCTGGTATCTTGAGGTATGTTCGTTAACTTGTGTCACTCTACTGAAATTATACTGTATGTGTATTACAAATTTGTGTTGTTTATTGCATATCCTTAATTTCTTGTTTTTACTAGTCTACAGTTTGACTCTGACTTCAAAAATCCAAAGTGAAATAAAGTTGGAGTGAGTCATTATTTCCTGATTCCCTATGAGCCTTTTGTGCAGTTTTAGCTTGGTGTAATCTTTGTACTTTCCTAACTAGTTCCCAAAAAGCTGACACTGACGTTATTTATTTTTTTAAGGTGGATTACTCACTAATAGTGTCCCAAGCTGGCGCTACTCTGAATAACCTCATGAGACACGCACAAGATCTGGTGGCCAAGCTGCGCTCACTCCAGTTCGACCAGCGAGAGTTTGTGTGCCTCAAGTTTCTCGTTCTTTTCAGCCTAGGTAAGAAGTGACTGGGAGCACAAACATCTTCCCATTTCGGCCAAATGTGTTTTTTATTTTTGTTTTATTTTTTTATCATGAATTATGGTTAAGAAATTTGTAAGTGTTTTAAAAGGACAGCCACTCCTGAAAGTACTAGCTGAAATATTCCAACTTGTGTGCTGTATGGAAAGTATTAAATAGTTTAAATCAAGGCAATGTTTGTGGCGTTTGTGGCCATAGGGTCCTTTCTGCTTTGTTTTGTTGCTGGAAATTTATGCCTGAATACACTGGGCTTCTTTAAATTTTGTCACCACTTATGTACAGTCATTGAATTGAATATATCATGTTGGCGTAAGTACTCAACATTGGTGTTGAAAATGTGACCTGCAAGTCATGGTACATTCACCACAGAATCAATCAGAGATAAGTCCTCCTTCACACACTCACTCATCCTGATTTATTTCAAAATGTTCAATACAGTATTGACTTAATGTGAGATTTTTGATTTTTACTACATTACTAAATTCTTGGTGAATAAACCAGGCTTTGCTATGCATGGTATATTAGACTGAAAAAGCTATCCAGCTTTCGCTGAAGAATTAGTATGGTGTAAATCATTTCCGAGGCAGATTCACCTCCATTTAATTGCTTTATTCACTCCACAATTTGCTCAGTTTAATTGCTTTAATTGCCTGCCCTCAGTGAAGAGTGCTGCACAAAACTAAACTGGATGGGACTGAAATTGCGCAAATCCCATATGGTGTTGACCTACAGCGTGATCGCACATTGTTGTTGGTAGTCATATCTGCATTTTCATCTGAAAGAATCAGCTTGTGTAGAGTATATTGTACTTGCAGCAATACATTCCCTACAGTCAACACGGAGTAAATCTTACCCATTGGAAATGATCGAATGTTAAAGCGGGAATGGCAGGAGGACTAGAACAGGGGTATCCTATTGCAGTTTTGTTAATGGAAATGTTTGAACAGCAGTTGTAAGAATGCGTTTTGGAGTCATTGTTATATAATGTATTGTCTCCCACTCTACTTCACTGTGATGTCTGTAATTGTGAGCAATACTGCCTTTGACAGCCTGGATAGCTTCTCATTGTAACTATCCTTCTGAGAAGTTGAAGAGCAGGTAGAACTCAGTGAAAAGTTAACTCTGGGATGCTGGCCTAAGAGGAACGAAAAAGTCATATCTGAAACTGGAAAATAAAAAGAAAAGATTAAAATGGGCAAAAGAACACAGATACTGGATAGAAGATGACTTAGAAAAGCATATTATGGTCAGCATCCCGGAATTGTCTTTTCTCTGTTGCAGACGATGTGTTTGGTGAGTATATATGGAAGAAGTCAGCTTATGATCTGTAAGGCGTTTGATTGTCAAACTACAGACCCTGATGTTTTCTTCCTGTTATGCAGTTGTCCATCTGGGCCTTCCCTTCTTTTTCTGTTCTGGTTTGATCCAGTTTGCTCTCTTCTCTCAAGCCGGTGAAGAAGGGGCCTGAGTTGCCTCGAAAGCTTGCGCACTGTAATCTTTTTAGTTAGCCAATAAAAGGCGTCATTTTGCTTGACTTCTCACTACATTCATAATAGCTAATATAGCACAACACCCTAGTACTTCTCTCAAGACAGTAATAGACACTTTGCTATGAAATCTTCAGTTTCTTGGCAGTCTGTCACATGGAATAACCTTCATTGTGCAAAAAAAAAAAACAAAAACTGGCACGTTTCATGAGAAAACTGTTTCATTTTGGCCATTTTTGAACCCAGATCTGAACTTTACGAATGCCATTATCTTGCACCCCTTGTGAACAGAATAACGGGTTTCAGCAGTGCAATAACTAACCAATCAGGATTTAAATTATTGAGGATATATAAGGGAGTTGAGGCAAATAAAAACGTTCATATTCAGAAATGGGCACGGGTGCAAAATCTTGGGGTACCAACCTTATGATCATCTTTTAATTAAATCAAAATACAGAAAAGAAAATAAATGTGCCAAAAGTAGTCTTTTACAGGTGACTGTTACGTCTCTATTGTTAGAAGCCAGGAAGTCTGACTCTAGTGGTTGCCATAATCTAAAGATGACCACCATCTGTTGGATATCTGGTGTATAAAGGTCCTTGCCCAGAAGGTCCATGCCTAGGTAATGTTACCAGGGAGCCACTCTGGGCTACAGAAGACAGAGGAGAAACTGTTAGCATTAGCACCTCTTCTTGCCATGGGAAATGCCATGGGTGGTGTTACCAGTCTTTCATGATCCCTTTAGGTGTTCCTGTGGGTTCATGCTTAACTATTTATACACAAACACACACACTGTATATATATATATATATAGAGAGAGAGAGAGAGAGAGAGAGAGCGAGATATGATGAGTGACAGACATGAAGGAGTGCAAATGTAAGTCAGGGTGCTTAAAACCCATAAGCAAGCAATAACTGCTGAATATGCCTTTCCAGGCATCCAAACACAAAGGGCTCAATAGAGATGGTCAGACTTTGGGGGAGCTCCGGTATACAAGGTCTCAAATCCTCCTTCTGAGGATGTCCAGTTTTATACTGTCTCAACCAGAAAGGAAGGAGCTTCTCTGGACCAACTGCCCCCGCTGAGTGTGTCCTCAGTACTGTGGAAGGAAAAAGAGATGATACCATTAGTTACAGCACCCCCTATCACCTCCAGGGTGTTATTGCATACCTCAGGAGAGCCCAGAAGGTGATCTTCCGATGGACATGCATGACTAAAAAATATATATATATTTATTTTATATATACTTTATATAAATTATAAATATAATTGTATATATATGAAAATATAACATTGTCATACCAAGTCACAAGTCATGGAGATCCGTTTCGCATGTGCTTTTGAGTCTTTATTGGACCACCACCTGGCTAGGTAGCTGTTCCATATCCCCAGACTCAAATACTACCAAACACTCTTCATCTCACCTCTTTGTCTCTAAGTTTCAATTTTAAAATCCTCCAACCAATGAAACCTTGTGCCCTTCACCACCTGTAGATTTATAGATTAAAACGTGTTCATGTAGAGCCACCTGAATATATTCGAGAACTTATATTGTATATTATTTGAGTGAATAAGTCTGATATGGTCTTCTTGGTAAAATATGCTATATAAAGAAAGCTGTTCTTTAACAATATGTTTTGTCAAGTATCTAAATTGAACATTTTGTGGCTAATGTCCACCATGAAATGCACTATATAAAATAAGGATTTGTTAATTATGCAAAATTACATAAAAATGAAACATACACCAAGTAGGAGGAGTCCTCTAGTGTTTTGCTTTTCAGTGTTAAAATTGACGTAATTATTTTTACTCTAGCAAAAGCAGTGCCAATCAGGAAGTGCACATAAACGCTGAGTGTGACAGGTACACTACGATGCACACATATTAAATGAGTCTGTCGTTTCTGAAATGCTCAGACAAGGGCTGGCAGCCTGCATTTAGGTTGGCCATTACTGCTGAAGATATGCACGTGTTTGCACAGAAGGCTGTTGCAGGATAGCACATTACATGCATGTGAATGATACGTCTTAGTTTACCAAGGAGCTGCTACTCTTTCGCAACGTATAGAGCAGCCTACTTTTATCTCCACTTCTGTCTCGCTGTCTCGTTTGTATGATTTTATTTTGCTTGGAGTTGATTATCTGCATCATATCTTGGAAGCGCCATACATAATGAAGCATGCACCTGGGGGACATGTATCACCTCCGGCAAAATCGCCTCTGCAATGCACAACTAAAGAGTGTTGCTTTCATTGGAGGAAGTGCAAGACACAGCATGATTAGTATTTGCTCAGCACCATCTGAGATACCTGGATAATGTGTTACAAAGGAAGGCAAAAACAAACTAATTATGCAGAATGGCAAACATTTATTTCCACAACAATGTGCGTAAAATTAATCAGTCTATCTCAGTTTTATGTAATGCCTTGTATAGAAAGCATAATCAAAAACCACTGTTCAAAAATACACAACAGCATGATACTAATAAAATTCTTAATGCCGTTAGCGGGTAGAATGTCTGGGGTGGAGTCTTTTCCCCACAAGATGTGATTGACGGGTGTTGATTGAATAGTGTAAAAAAGGAATGACTGAATGGCTGATTTTACAATTTAAATGGTTTGATTTTCTTGTTCTGCTTCAGCCATGATTTGCTCAAATTATTTCTATAGTGGAGTCTGCTTCTGAGTAGGTAAGTGACTGTCCCTTATTTTATCATGCTAAAATGAGAAAAACAATAAGAACACAGAGAATGAAAGAAACCAAATGAACTGATAACTATTAATATACAGATTTACAGTAAATCAATGCCCACATTTGTAGCAGTGACCCTTAACAGAATAGGTGGGATGGGCGCATGTGGATCTAACTGCCCAAAGATGGAACAAGTAGAGGTTTTAACATAACATATCGTATTTGTTTGAAATATCACACTACATTACTTGCAGATATGAGTTCCTCAAATGCACAACAAAATATGACAACAGAACCGGTAAGACACAGCACGCTATACTCTCACTTCCACCCCATGCTAAAAAGATGGCACGATAAATATCAAATTTTAAGGACACACTGGAACGAAAATGGAAAAAATATGAAAATGTCAAATAAGTAAGTAAATAAGCAATAGCTGATTAAACCAATGTACATATTGATGGCATCTGAAAAAATGAATAAGCAAGAACCCCAGCTGAAGAGTTAATACAGCCATGCTTACTGCTTGCAGGTGTATAAACAGTGTCTAGCTTAGCCCTGGTTAACTGACTAATAAACACAATGATCCGTCCTCTGATCGGCTAAGTAAAAATCTTAAAGAAGGTAAATAAAAATGTATTTGACTAGTTAACGTTGACTTCAATCTACGAACACAGGACACAGCCAGTACTATGCCAACAACAGTGACTTCACAGAAGACACATGGAAGTAATCATATCATTGGAAAGCTCAGATTCAATATTTAATAAGAGAAAACTGAAGCTGATCTATGATAAATAAGGCTTAGAATAAAATGTTACAAATGTACTGTATATGCTAGGTTAGAAAGGAGACTGAATGTGGATTAACTTACTTAAGAATGATATATATGGTTGATGAATGGGTTAAAAGAATAACATTGCTATGTTTCAGATGATTTTAATGTCTAGGAATAGGACCATAAATGGTACAGATTCTAGCAGACTTTTTTGGAGATATCTGGTTCATCTCCTTAAACCAAAGTGTGTAAGTTATGGAGTAAAATAAAACCATCAGGCGAGGCCTCATCTTGACAGAGTTGTTTCTGTAACTCTGGGCCAAGTTTCAATACACTTTACTAATACAATGAAATACATGATTTGAGGTCAAGGATTTAGATTTCTTTTTAAATTCTGATAGTAAAAATTCTTCTAGTAAAGATCTGATCTCTATGTAAATGATGAAGAAAAGGTATAATGGAACTTTTTAAGATCGCCAAGCTGTTTACTGGTTGGTACTCTAAAAGTAATCTAGGCCTTTGGGCTATCAGTACGCTGTAGGGCATGAAACTTACAGCTTTCTATATGCAAGTTGTAAATCATGTATGAGTTTTTACTGCACTGGTTTCTCCCACTGAGAAGTGATGAAACAGGTAGTCTGTATAAAATGATGAAAAAACAAAAAAATGTATTTAGTGCACATAAATGTATATAAGTAAAAGGAAACTAAAATATAGTGTGTACAGGTCAACACACATTATAATAATGGCTCAGAGATATGAATTATTATATGCATGACTTATAATTGAACTGGTTTAGCTGCATTAGACTGGTTTGGCTCCATATGGTGTCATCATTTCCCAGTTTATCTGAAAATATTGCATATGGAGGGGTCAGAGTTGGTGTAAATGTACAGATGTTCTCCTGTCAATGTTTATTTTATAAATCCTGACTTCTGCAGTGAAAGTTGCATAAGTACATTTCAAGACTGACCTCAGGTCATTTTCACAAAAGAAAAAGATTAGAAAAATCCCACCTTCTGAAACTTCTGGTGCCACAACATTATACTAGGGAAGCACTTCTGGGTCAGGTGGAACCGGCTGTAAATAGGGAAAACCACCCTTAGCATCTCCCCCTGGTGGCACCCACAGCACCCAGCGCTGTTTCCTCTCAACAATGAGACCGAAGTTCTAGTCTCGGGTGCTCCCTGTATTGAATTTATGTGTTCTGTGTGTATGTGTGTGTGTGTGCGCTTGTGTGTGTGTGTGGCTGTCCTGTGAGTGCTCCAGTTTCCCCCCATAGTTGAAAGACATGCAGGTTAGGTGGATTTGTGATGCTAAAGTGTCCCCTGATGTGTATCTTTGTGTGTTCACCCTGCAATGAGCTGATGCCCTTTTCAGGTAGTGTTCCTAACATGTGTCTGATGCTTTCTGGGATAGGTTCCCATGACTCTTCTCTGGATAAGTGGGTTTGGAGAATGGCTAGATGAACATAAGTGAACTGTGCCATTCTTTTGAGTTAATAAAGTTAATCAAGCTATTGAGTTAATAAAGCTATAATAATAATAATAATAAGCTGCAAGTCCTTTTACATATGAATAATTGTAAACCTACATATATACTGTATATATTTATTTTTTATATTTATATATATATATATATATATTTTTTTTTTTTTTTGTGTGTGTCTTTATCACAATATATCCATTCATTCATCCATCCATTTTCTAAAATAACTTCATCCCGGTTGTGGGGAAGCTGGAGCCCATCACAGCAAGCCTCAGGTGCAAGGCAGGAATAATCCTTAAACTGGGTGCCAGACTATTCCAGAGTGAACACATAGACACGCACACACACACACACACACACACACACACACAAACACTAGGGCTAATCCACCTAACAATAAATACATTATTGAGCTATGGATTGAGGAAGGGGACAGTTATTTAATGATTCAGTTAATGAATGACAATAACTGTCACTGCTCAGTGCACTAAATTCTCAGAATGAATGTTTGACAGACACAGGAATTTACCACACAGGTTAGGTTAGGTTAGGTTAGGTGGATTTGTGATGCTAAAGTGTCCCCTGATGTGTATGTTTGTCTGTTCACCCTGCAATGAGCTGGGTGAACATAATCACTGTGGTTCTGAAGGAGTTATAGTGCAAAAGGCTGCCTGATGGTAACTCTAGAAACAACGCTGCACCTAGAAACAGGTTTTAGAGCAGTAAATTTCACAAGAAAGAGACCTCGCTGAAAGTAGCCCTCATTAATTTGTTTTTTTACTAGAAAACAAACACTTTCGATAACAATATTCTGTGTAGGTAAGTAGAGCTATGAGGGACACAAGTAGATAAAGATCAAGTAAAAAATGACATCCGAAACAGATAAAAGGCTCGTTGGTTCATGGAATGATCCTCACTCTGGCAGCCTGTTGAAGAAAAAATAGAAAAATAAGAGAATGAGAAGAGAAGGTGATGGGTTTGTGGGGTATTTAGTTAGTGTAGGTGTCTTTACGGTAGACTGGATATCCTGATTTTGTATGTTTTTTGCTCAGGTTTTATCAGGTGTATTTTCTTCCCAATTTGAGTTTTGAAGGGAGAAATCGATTTTGGTTATTATTTTGTTCATTCCAAATCATTCTGAGATTATTATCATTATTATTATTTCATGTGTTGATGTGGGCGGCACGGTGGCGCAGTGGTAGCGCTGCTGCCTTGCAGTTAGGAGACCCAGGTTCTCTTCCCTGGTCCTCCCTGTGTGGAGTTTGCATCTTCTCCCCGTGTCTGCGTGGGTTTCCTCCGGGCGCTCCGGTTTCCTCCCACAGTCCAAAGACATGCAGGTTAGGTGGATTGGCGATTCTAAATTGGTGTGTTTGTGTGTGTCTTGTGGTGGGTTGGCACCCTGCCCGGGATTGGTTCCTGCCCTGGGATTGGCTCCAGCAGACCCCCGTTACCCTGTGTTCAGATTCAGCAGGTTGGAAAATGGATGGCTGGATGTCTTGATGCACTGCCATGTTGGTTTTTGGTGGGCACCACTATTTTGGTTGTTTTTTTTTTACTGTTGCCAGACTGTTACCATCTTGTGACTACCAGAAGTCTCAATGCACTTCACTGTTGCAACATCAGCGACGCATACTTACTGGTTGTCCGAGATTCAAAAGCTTTTACTTTACTTTTTTATTTTTGGTTAGCATTTTGGCTTTTTTGTCTCATTAGTTTTGATTTTGGTGTTGACCTCCACATGATATTTAGACTTGGTTTTTTGGATCAATTATCTTTTTCATTATGGCCCCATTCTGTCTTTGCCTTTTTCTATCCATGGCATAACAATGGATGCCCTGAAGTGATATTAGGGAAAAGAAAGAGAATTCATTTTTTTTATTATGCTTATGCTTATCCCTTATTGGAGTAAGAGGAGCACTGATGTAGTGAAGTTAAGTAAAAAAATGCCCTACCCTTTAAATTAACCAATTGAGCCTTTTGTTAAGTTGGCACTATTCAAAAAGTGCATCATCACTTTAGTACATTTAATTGTAAGAGCAAAACAAGGGAATGACTTTGAATATAAAACAAAAGTGAGCCCACTAGAAATGCGCCTCTTCCTCTTCTTATTTCCTTATTCAGCAAAGATGCAGACATCTTTCTCTCTGTTAAGCCTTTATTCCCAGAAGTTTTGTTTTTCTTTTTTCTTTACTTCATTTCTCATCTTTATAAATGTGAGCTCTTTAAAGGAAATCAAAGCAACGCTTCCTCCCTGCATTGTCTCTTGTCACTCCTTCGAGATCCATCAGTATAAACACGAGCGAAAAAGCAGTTTGTAAAGCGAAGTGCCAATAAAGACGCGCTCAGACATTGCCTGACCCGACATACGGCCACTTATCTTCTCTTGTCTTGAGATGTCAAGACAGTCAGAGAGTGACTGGCACCATAACACAGTGTGCAGTTGTCACTGTCAGGGCATAAACAAATGGACTGCCTCTTAAGGCTGAAAGCTTTATCAATGGGCAAATAATTACAGACTGACTATTGATCTCTGGCTCATGTCAGGCTGATGTTTTTTTTCCCCCTTTTTTTAAATTCTGTTTGGCCAACAAACAAACCAGCACTGTTTGCTATGTCCTGGCAAGCTGACCTACCTCTCATTCCCCTGTTTGCCATGTCTACTGCTTTGTGATATTAGACAGAGTTGACAAGTTGCGCCTGTCTGACCAACAAGCCCTACACTAATAAAGTCACTCATTCATCACTCATGGGAGAACAACCCAAACCCCTGGACCCCCTTAAGAGAGCAGACCTTCAGCCCTAGCAGCCAGTACCACTGCTAAGCATCAGTATGTTCTGCTCCACGACGTGCGTGGCATTTCATTTATTTGAGGCAGGAACAAACTGTGTACAGAACGCCATTCAATTACTCACTTCCACACTTATTCACAGTCCAAAACACTTCAGGAAGTGCAGGCTCAGAGCTTAGAGCTGTAATATAAAGTACACAATTTGCATAAATTGAAATTAAAATTAGGTAACACACAATGTAAAAATATCAAATTTAAATTGATTGGCCTAAAAAAATTAAGGCAGTATAAGTCCATTAAAGCAGATAGCACATTACGAGACTACGATTTCGAGGGGATGCCAAACTTGAAGACTGCAGTTTCTGATCTCTTCACCTAAGCATGGCAAATTACGAGAATTAAAATCAAAGCTTATGTCAAAATAGACGAGTCTATGACAACTTTCTAGCACAGTTTCACATTTTCAAAACATCCTGAACTCTCCCCTGCTAGTAAAAGTCAGCACAGTTACAAAGCCGGTGCTTTATGAATGCTTTCAAAAGCACAGAGCTGGGGCGTTATAAAAGATTAACAGTAGCAGCGAGTTCAGCAGCAGTCTCTGCCCTTTATTTCTCTGTCCCATTCTGTTAAGTTATGTTGGCCAGTATGCTTTTCATATACTTTTGCAAGCAGGCTGAAAGAGAATATAATAACTGACCATCATGCACAGAATGTAATGGATCTGTCTTACAATGTGCATGGTGGTAAAGTTTACTGTGATGGAGGCTCTATTAAATATTAAAAGAGTGATTGATGGATGGTTTGGCAGATGGAAACGGCAGATTCTTATGATGTCATTTTAAGTTGTTCTGTCAGTACTCCGGTTTTGCACTGACATTCTAAAGACATAATCTGCATTCAGTATTGTCATTCCAAATTGTCCCTATGTAGGATGTGTGCTTGAGTGGTCCCCACAAGGGACCGGCACCCTTTCTATAGCTTCTGTCTGTCTTGCACTTGATGCTGCTTACATGTCCACTGGGTCCTCGTGACCCTGAATTTGAAGTATGGTTGAGAATGTCCTGTCAAGTTAACTAAAAGGCTTGAATGTTAGTTTAATTGGCGACTCTAACCTGGACTGGTGTATGTGAGGACTGGCCCTGCCAGGTGCCCGGTGCTAAATCACTGCAACCCTCAATTGGACTGAGCAAATTTGAGAAGAACATAAGAAACATTTTGAGAAGAACAAGACATTCAGTTCAGTTTAGCTTGTTAATTTCTACTAACCTAGCTTTTTCAAAATAGAATCAAGTCAAGATCTGAATGTCCTCAAAGTACTACAACCTGCCATAACTGAAAAGAATCTTTACAAAGGCGAATGGCAACAATAATGCACTCATTTGTTATTTATGGTATGATATGCCGTGTTATTTTTTATGCTGTACCTTATCTTGTATTCTACAACACGTCAGAGACACTTAGGGTGCCACACTACTGGCAGCCCACTACAGTGGACTTGAGCTGATTGTAATATGCATTTGAGCAGATTCAGAATGGTCAGAATAGTCAATGAGAACAAAACAAATTTCCACTTATTGGATAATAAAGGCAGTTCATATCTGATGCAAAAGGTGTGAAGCATTAAAACTCTATATTTCTTTAGCAGTCTCTGACATGTTATATCTAGATAAATACGAAAGGAATCATTATAAAATAGAAAAACAGAAAGATGCAACTGTTGCTAACAATATTTAGGTAGATAGCTATGAAAGGCACTGTATAAAATATATTGAATATTCTGTTATAGAGACAGATAGATAGATAGATAGATAGATAGATAGATAGATAGATAGATAGAGGGTGGTCCAGATCTAATTATGCAGATCCAGATCGTCTGGATGACTTTCATTTATGCGGGGACGATTCCAGTTCGGCACGAAGACGATTCTTCATGTCATCAGTTCGCACACTTCTCGATGGTCCGGGATTTTTCTGGTGATTTTCTATGTAATAAACTTAATACGTTACATCGTAATGAAGCTTGCATAATTAGATCTGGACCACCCTATAGATAGATAGATAGTGTCTGAGGTGGCTGGGGTGGCGACCTGGCCGGGACACCCAGGAGGACCGGAGGAGGGCTTGTGCCTTCCCCAGACCATCTGGGGGCAACCGCCCTGGTTCCTTTGAGGGCCACGGGTACAGAGCTTTGAAGCTCCACCCTGTAGAAGCCCGTGGTCACCGCCAGGGGGCGCCCCCATGCCTTTGGAACCCTGGACCTCAGTACTTCCACCACACCAGGAAGTGCTGGGGGGAAGAGAAGCAGGGACACCCGGAGTGCTTCCAGGAGTACAGCCGGCACATCCGCCACAAAGGGGCGTGTTGGCGGGTGATTGCCGGGGAGCACCTGGAGCATATCCGGGTGAGGATAAAGGGTGCCGCCTCCCTTCATTTGAGGCTGGAGTCGGGTGGAAGAAGGACTAAGCAGGAGAAGAGAGTGTGGAGGCGGTCTGAAGAAGGCATTGTGTGGCCAGGACTTTGGGGGTTTGTGGTGCACTTATGAACTTGTACATATTGTAAATAAATGTGTGGTGGGTGAAAAACAACATGTCTGCCTGTCTGTGCCCGGGTTCCGTTCACAATAGATAGATAGATAGATAGATAGATAGATAGATAGATAGATAGATAGATAGATAGATAGATAGATAGATAGATAGATAGATAGATAGAGATGAAGGACTGTAAATAAAATAAATAAGAAAGACACAATATTTAAAATAAACATATCTGTCTATGTGGGCGGCACGGTGGCGCAGTGGTAGCGCTGCTGCCTTGCAGTTAGGAGACCTGTAGGTTCGCTTCCTGGGTCCTCCCTGCGTGGAGTTTGCATGTTCTCCCCGTGTCTGCTTGGGTTTCCTCCGGGTACTCCAGTTTCCTCCCACAGTCCAAAGACATGCAAGTGTGTGCTTGGTGGGTGTGTGTGTGTGTGTATGTGCCCTGTGGTGGTCTGGCGCCCTGCCCGGGGTTTGTTTCCTGCCTTGCGCCGTGTGTTGGCTGGGATTTGCTCCAGCAGACCCCCGTGACCCTGTAGTTAGGATATAGCGGGTTGGATAATGGATGGATATCTATCTATTGTGATAACCAGGAGGCATACAGCCACCCAAACCTCGGACACAAAAGACACAGAGGCCAAGTCCAGCACACAACATACCTTTATTATTTTCCCTCATTTCCCATCTTATACAGCACAATCCACCAAGCACAATAACATGAAATACTTTCTTCCTTTCTTCCTTTCTCTCTCTCTTTTCTGCCACTTGTCCACCTACACTCCTGCACTTCTGGGTGTGGCAGAATCCCAACATAGTAGTGCTGTACAGGCTCTGCAGCACCTCCTGATGGCACACACAGAACCCAACAGGGTTTTAGCAAACTCCAGCTGGCAGCAGGCCCTGCGGGAATCCATTGGTGCCGTAACAACCCAGGAGGGCTGCCCTGTATCCTCCTGGGGGAGATAAAGACCTGAAGACACTCACCTCCCGGCCCCTCCACTATACAGGTGCCCCCGGCCATCCACTATCTATCTATCTATCTATCTATCTATCTATCTATCTATCTATCTA
>JANRMT010062857.1:15705967-15722144 GCA_026402145.1 Polypterus bichir lapradei | reverse complement strand
ATCTATCTATCTATCTATCTATCTATCTATCTATCTATCTATCTATCATCTAAAATCAGCCACAGAAAAAGTGTAATAAAAGTCAAAGTTTTCAGACAGAAATAACAATGCCAACCAGTTGTAGAAGTGAGATTCAAAATAAAGTATGCATTATGAATAAGATCGTAGGAACAAAAAAGCAAAATGTCTTGTTAAAGAAAAGAGACAACAAAATCAGTCAATTAATGTGTAAGAAAAATGTTTATTCACTTATTAAGGAATGAGAGAACAGTCAGTCAGGATGTGGGGTCTTGACGCACAGAAGTGAGCCACTCATTTAGAGACAGCATTAAGTTAACGTTATCAGTTATTTAAAGAAGTAAATCATAATCAGTGGCATGAATGAGAACATGTAAACTGTTACAGGAACAAGCTAAACTTATTCAGATTTAGGAATGAGTCATACTGTAATAGGAAAAAGACAAGGAAGTCGTCAGATGTGGTAACAGAGTAACAAAGCGGTTCAATCACAGGGTGATAATCATAAAGTTGATTGGGGGATCACCTATAATGTCAGTTGTAGGAAGATGATAGTAACTCAAACCTTACTCTGCTATAAACCTAAACAAAATTATGGGAAATGATAATAAAATGAGCCAGGTTTTTCTGCATATTTCCAGCGGTCTGTTTATTCTGAGGAGGCTATTCTAGACCCTTATATTTACTGTATACCCATTAACTTGGGCACTGGGGCAACCTGAAGCAAACAGCTTACTCACTCAAAATTGAATTTAAAGCCACGTTTATTCTTTACCCACAATTATTGTGTACAGTACAAATGCATTATGTTCTTAAAAATGGAGAGAGAGTATGTAAGGATGGTTAGTTTCTAAAGTGGGAAGTATCCCATTTAATAATAAAATAGTATAATATATTTAATAACAGAATTTGTGTGTTACTGTAATTAAAAAGGTACTTCATTGCCTCACACTTGTCAAAATCAATGCGCATTTCTAATCTGTGGAGGACTTATATATGCATCTGACAAATTTTTTTGCAAATATCCCTTTCCTGCAAAGTATGAAATAATATAAAATTCGGTGAGGATTGATTAACATTCAAGAGCTGTGACGGTTCAATATTTATGCCCCTGAGACCATGCTGGGGCAAATAATGGTACATAAAACCGCTGCTACGTCTTAATTAAGTGCAGGATAATAGAAGCAGGTTTTTTTAGTGAGTAAGGCAGTTTGGCAGCGATGGCCTATAAGTCATTCTGAAGTTCTGGGTCCAGGCTGAATCAATATGCACATAAAATAAAGAATGGGGAGGAGTGTGGGAGTTGGTGGTGGAGGATACACTTGGCTGTGCGATGGGAGTAAATAACTTAATGAAGCCCGTCAGCCATCACAAACAGGGAATCCCTGGTTGATTCTGTAGATTATTGTTAAGTACCAAAGAGATCCATAGGTATGATTTAGCTCTGTGTTACTTCTTCAACTGTCAAAAGCTGTACTGTTGATTTGATTGTCATATAGGGTTGACAGGAAACAAGTGCTAAGTACTCGTACCCGAAACAGTCAATTTATAATTACCAGTTGCTGTGCACAGTTTTAGAGAAAAGGGAGGAAAACCTTCGCTGTCAGAAAACTTCAAATAGATAACGACTGAGAGCGGAACTCACCCCCAGTATCACTATGCCGGCAAGCAGCAAACAGCGCATTTGTGAAATGCCAACTGCATACTGCTGATGGGAGCTGGCGTCTCAGCTATGATTGTATAATGTCAGGAAGAATGCACTGAAATTGGACAGACTTTGTTGGTTTCGATTTATGTTTAATTAGTTTCTAACTTGCTGTCTGTGTGTTTTAACAAATCTGCATTTATATGTGTACCAGATCCGTATTTAGTAATAATATAATCTATACTTATATTTTAACTGAGATTTGTTCACAGTTGTCTGTGCCTGCAGTCAGTGAAGCGCGCCATACAAAAAATAATAAGGCTACTCTTTAGTGCAGGTACTGCAAACATGCATCTGTTACTCATTTATTCTTATGTAACTATAGGGTGGTCCGGATCTAATTATGTAATTTTCATTAAGCTGTAACTTATTAAGTTTATTACGTAGAAAATCACCCGAAAAATCCCGGACCATCGAGAAGTGTGCGAACTGACGACATGAAGAATCGTCTTTGCACTGAACTGGAATTGTCCCCGCATAAATCAAAGTCATCCAGACGATCTGGATCTGCATAATTAGATCTGGACCACCCTGTATACCTTAAATTAGGCTTCTTTTTCTCTTCATGACACTTATTAAACATCAGTAAGTTATTCATCTTTGTGCAGTGTGGCATATCGACATGATAATAAAATTATTACTAATAAAATTGTTACTAATTTGTAACTTCAAGAGACATGTGTCCCAGTTAAGCCACCTCAGAGCACTCCAAAGTGAAGTTCTGTTAGTAGATCGTATTGCAGAGATGAATTAATACTTTACTGATTCCTTGCGTAAAGAAGTGCTTCCTGGCTTCAGTCCTAAGTGCACTTCCATTTAAATTCCACTGGTGTGATCAAGTATATGATTTAATGTTTAGTTGAAAGAATTCTCCTTTATCAAAGTCTTAGAGGATTTTGATGACCCTGATTAAGTCTCCACGTAGTCTCCTCTGCTTGAGACTGAACAGGTTTAATTCTCAGAGTCTGTCATAGTGAGACACATCCTTAAGTCCTGGGATGTGCTTGATTGTTCTCCTCCACACAACAACTTGAAGGGTTGCTGTATCATCAAGTGCTATAATTATGCACACAAAACTAATAAAATGCATATACAAGATAATGTGTGTTTGTGAAACCAATGCAGTGTGCAATGCCAGTATAGTGTAAAATGATTGCAATTTCCATCCATCCATATCTATCAATAAAGAAGCCAAAATAGACAAAAGGAATTGGTTTTCCTCAAAAATAATAATAAGTAAAGATATTCTGATAGGAAGGGGCTTTTCAGCCCCAGTTAGAAACTGTTTCAAGAAACACAACAGCAACATTTTATTTCTTGTATGGCCAAAAATCACATAAGGAATGCCTCAAAGGGCTTTAACAGGCCCTGTTTTTTAAGAGCCCCCTAGCCATGACTCTCTAAGAAGACAAGAAAATAAAAGAATAACAATCCAGAATTAACTTCTGGGAGTGGAAAAAAAAACTTATGGACCCTCTTTGCTCATCCTCCTGGGCGACTCACTAGCAGATTTCAGCATCCCTGCACTACTTTAAGGGGCTTGCTAACCCCCATATTACTTGCCCAAATCGCTGTATACTAGCAAGCCATATATAATCTAATGCTTCGCCCTCCTGCCAACTGTCGAACAAAAGAACTCTTTACTTTTACATCCATTGTCCTTCGTCTAACTCAGTGCCCTTAAAACTTTGCATTTTGTGGTGGTTGTACGACAAACGACCTCCTGATAGCAGCGTCTCGGTTACATTGATATGGTTGCCCAGGATGCTAATAGGAGAATGCCCTGTGACAGCGGGCTCCTGTCCTGAAGAGCAAAATGGCTTCCAGTCTCAGTCTTGACTGGGTCCTCCACTACAGCATCTAAGCCAACAATATGAACATGGAAACATACCGTATATATTGTAAGAAAGGAGATTTGATTTAGAGCCTTTAGTTCTCAGCGAATGTTTATTTTAAAATGTACTGTCAGTTTAGCTATAAAGCGTGCTTTAAATATTCGCCCAGCTTTTGTAGTTTGCTTCTGTGTTGTAATTGTTCAATCAACCGAGTCAACATGCTCTTGTAAGAAAAGTGTACCATTAAAACAAAACAGCATCTGGGCTGATAAAAAGTATAACAAAAGTGTCTTCGACTAACAGTCATCAAGATGACTGGTAATAAGAATGCATATACATTGTGAAGAGCAGCACGGACACAGCCAGGGACGCAGACTCACAAGTCCCAAAAGCACATGTTTATTTCTCTTTTTTCTCTACACAGCACCATGCATACTCACTAACAATCACAGCTCAGTCCTTTTGCCTCTTTTCCTTTTCTCTTTGTCTTTCTTCTTCTCTGCCGCCCTCACTCCTCCACTCGCAAGCTCTGTCCTCTGCCTCTCGACTCCGGCTCCTCGAATGAAGTGAGGTAGCCCCTTTTATATTGCACCCGGATGTGCTCCAGGTGCACATTCACAGTTTTCCTGCAGTCCAGGCGCCCCCTGGTGGTGGCCATGTGCCCCCACATGGTTGAGCTACCAAGCTCTGTTCCCGTGGTCCTGACAACCAACCAGGGTGGCTGCCCCCTCGTATCCCGGAAGGAGATATTGTTTCTCTCTCGGTCCTTCCCTTCTCCAGGTGTCTCGGCTAGGTAAGGGTCTCAGCCGTCCGCCTGTCATCTGAAAGCCCAGTTATTTGAATGTTACGTACTACTTAGAGCTTTGCTCACCGCAGACATGCTAAAGTTACTTTTCAGGGTCCCATACAAAGTGTCTCAATGGCATTTGAATCTGCCACCTTGTGGCATCATGTCTTTTGACTTTACTCACTGATAACAGTTCCCACTGCATTTATTTTTTCTTCTTTTCATAAAAGACGTAGCAGAACATGAAGCTATGCAGAGGATAGCAGCAAGAGTCCCATAACAGACTTCTACCATACCTGGGAATGATTCCAGGTAATCTTGATGAGCCGCCTGGAACACTCCCAGGACCTATGAAAGGCCACTTAATGGCCTGAGTCGGGAGGAAGTGGACGAAGTTCATGAGGAGGAGTGGAGGTGGAAGGACTGGCAAAGAGAAGGGACTGTGGTGCTGTGTGGACTGTGCTGTACTTTGGGGGAGTGAAGAAGAAATGCTTCCCTGACTGTAAATAAATCATATGCTGTGTGGTGAAACTGGTGTCCTGCCTGTCTGTGTCGGGTGAGGGCAGCTGTACGCACCCCGGGCTTCACACCCTATAAATACTATTCACTGCATACTTTTCATATAACTTTTTAGACTACATTGAAATATAGGAATATAAATAAAATTATATCATGTATTAAATTAAAAAAACTGCTTTCATATACGGGTGGCACAGTGGCGCATTGGGTACCGCTGCTGCCTTGCAGTTAGGAGACCTCCCTGCATGCAGTTTGCATGTTCTACCCGTACACTGAAAAAAAAATGTGAATGATTCATACTTAATATTTTCAATCTGAACCAATATTCTTTTTAGCTTATTGATCCCACAATTTTTAAGTTGAGGCAAATCATTTAGAGTTATTGGGTGCAATTCACTTGTTTTTTTTACTGAAGTAAATCTATTTTTTAAGTTGTTCTTCTTTTTTGGCAGTTGGAAAGCCATCAAACTGGAAAGTTCGACCGGATGAATATACAAACGGCCCCCAAACACAGCACATGAACAACCTAAAATATTAAGTTAAATGAATTAGGATTTTTACATTTATTCCCTCCACCATAACTTAATTTGGTACAAACAATTTTTTTTACTTTGATTGAGATCTGAAACCAAATATTTCAAGCTGCAACACTAAATGACTAATCTTAAGTTGCTTGAAAGAGAAAATTTACGTTGAATGAACAACATCAATGTTAGACTTTTTTCAGTGTATCTGCGTGGGTTTCCTCCGGGTGCTCCAGTTTCCTCCCACAGTCCAAAGACATGCAGGTTAGCTGCACTGGCAATCCTAAATTGTCCCTAGTGTGTGCTTGGTGTGTTGGTGTGTGTGCCCTGCCCTGGAATTTGTTCCTGCCTTGCGCCCTGTGTTGGCAGAGATTGGCTCCAGCAGACCCCCGTGACCCTTTAGTTAGGATATAGCGGGTTGGATAATAGATGGATGGATGGATGTTTTCACATACATTATGAAATGAAATGTCCAAAAATAAATAAATGTAGTATTGTGTAAAACCAGCTTTTAACAGATTTGCCAGTAATTGTTCTTTAAAACATTGAGGAGGAGCAGCAGAATGGCACCTCACAGCCTTTGGACTCTCAGTTGCTTACTGGGTTGTCTTCAATATGTTGGAGCCATGTTTAGCGTTCTCTTAAGTCGATAGCACATTACACGACTTTTGGTTGTTGGGTGTATCAGACTTGCTGAGTGCAGTTGCTGCTCTTGTTAAAAGACCATGTCAGTTTACACAACTTCAAATAGGTGGGCTTGTCACATTTACTGACTGAGTGAAAACTTTCCAGCACTGTTGTGCTCACCTCTTTTCTGTGACAGCTAATAATGTGTTACCTGATGAAGCCAGTGTTGTACAAAGGGCTAATAAATATGGTGAGTTCAGCCACAGTCTCTTACCTTTTTAGATTTTTTCCATTTTGTCTTGGTATGTAAAACATAAGAAATCAGACATCGACATTCTTTATTCCTCATCACTGCACTGCATACATTGTACGTCCAGATGAGCATTCATTGGTTGTCAGCTCTCATACACACAGAGCCCACTCCTACAACTAAAGGCAAAATCAGTGGTGCTCAATTGACTAAGGGGATACCACCCCTTCTCATACATTAATGCTTATTTCATCAAGGTGGACACTCCATAAACCCCCTTGCCCCCACACCAGCTTGTGTGTCGGCATTGAACTTAAACAGTTAGGGTCGAGAAACTCTGACATGGATAACATCTCCCATCGTACTGCCTCAGGGAATTCTGGGAAACATTGTCATGAAAATGTACCATGCAGTTCTCTAAGAATGGCGACACTCATGAAAAGAACAAAATGACCCCATAGGCTAATTGGAAATATAAGCAACATTTAAACAGATCAAGAAGAAAATGAGCATAAAGTCATGATTTATTATTTACCAGTAACAGCGCACTGCACGATAACGTGCCATGAATATACTTGACTTGAGCATTCATAGTTCTCATCCTCTTTCTCTGTACGTTTAGCATTCGTTTCCTCAGAGGTTGATGTGTTTGCTGCTTCCAGAGTAGCTCTTCTTTTCTCCACCCTAACAGCCCGCTTCTTCGTCAGCATCTTTTCGTGTTAAAACTGATTAAGTCAGTATTTGTGCTGCAATTACTTAGTTTGTTTTCTTTAATTTTTCACTTTAGCTGGCACTTAAGTCTTCAATCTACCTCAAGAATGATTTAAGATATGAAGAGGTAGAGGAAGTGACGGCGAAGGTGGTAGGGATGAGAACGGCGCCCGTACACATGTGCCACACAGCCACCCTGCTGTCTGCTGCCGAGAGCTGATAAAATAAAATAAAAATAAAAAGAGGAATAACCTTGGCGGTCAATCATCACCTTGAAAGTGGATAGTATATGTCATGTGGTATATGTGCACCAAATTTCAGGTCAACAGGTCAAACAGTTTGCGATCTAGAGGTGATTCAAAATCCTGAACAGACAAACGAACAGTAGGGTATTATAAAAGAAAATTATTCTTAGAGACATTATTAATACCCTTTCCAAGGTTTTTTCACTCTGTGGAATTTCCATCCATCCATTATCCAACCCGCTATATCCTAACACAGGGTCATGGGGATCTGCTGGAGCCAATCCCAGCCAACACAGGGCGCAAGGCAGGAAACAAACCCCGGGCAGGGCGCCAGCCCACTGCAGTCTGTGGAATTTACTTCTGACATATGCTTATTTTCATGCCTTCATAACTCATCAATTAAAAGTTTATTTTTTTTATTTTTATTATATTACAACACCATTTTGTTGCGGCATAGGCGTCGCCATATTCTAAGCTCGCCACTTCCAGTTGCTATAGCTGGGCTGGCCACCATGAGTGTGCGACTGTTGATGTCATCATGTATGATGGTGTTTAATTGCCCTGTACGAACTCGCTTGATCCAAGATCGAGTAATCGTAACCTTTTTTCAGTGCTATTACTTTTATTTCTGTTCTTGCTGGCTTTGATCATCTGCCTTGTGTTTTTGAACTTTGATTTTTGGTTAGTGATTAGGATTGATAAAAGATCGGCTTGACTTTTTGATATTTTGAACCCGGCTTGTTACTTGTCTCCCAGTCCTCTTCTTAAAATCCTTTCCTATCTTGCTGGGATAGAACACGTAAACATTGGACGAAATGGCTACAGAATTTTAATTAAAAAGTTAACAAAAACTGCCAGTCATGATAGCACACGTGACTGCCCATATATGTGCCACTCATCAGCTAGCTTGAAGACAGTTTGCTTACTAACACCCTTGACTACTGAGGTTGTCACTGCTAGTAAGACTGGATAACTGCTCACCAGCCCTGACTACTCCAAATCACTGGGGTGTGACTGGTTCACTGGCCCTGATTGCTCACCAGACCCGATTATTAAGATGTATGCCTCCCATCAGAATGGATTACTGGTCAATCACCAGCCCAGAATAACAAGACACCCACACCATTTAGACTTCACTCATTGATTAAGTAACTGAATTCTAGGCCACTTGCTAGCCTGCATTACTGACGAGAGTAGGAAGCTGGGATGTGGTCTTCTCACTTGCCATGACTACTGACTTGCAGTCTACTCACAGCACTGTAGCAATGGTGTGCAGGTTGTAAACATACAGGAAGATTGGGATTTTTATTCACTCATTTTATACTAAAGAACTTAGCTGCAGCCCATTTGCCAGGCTGGATTTCGATGATCTGATTACATTGATAGACTGGATCACTTGGATACAATATGCTGTTAAACCCATGACTGTTGGTATGTGGCCTATCATTCAGGTACTAGAATGGATAACTGGGAAGGACCCCACTTTCCAAAATAGATAACCATTTACCATTTTAGATTACTGGGATGAGTCATGTTCATCAGACTGTACTACTTGATGAGGGCTATGATACTCCGTTCTTGTCCACCTCTGCTTCAGTTGTCTTCTCCTCACCAGTACAGCATCAACAGCATCTTAATAATCAGGTCTGGTGAGCAATAGGGGCCAGTGAACCAGTAATACCCTAGTGATTTGGCCTAGTTAGGGGTGGTGAGCAGTAATCAGTTATCAGTCACACATGTCAGTGGGCCAGTCCAAACTAAGAACATTTTAGTCTGCTGAGAGCGAGGAGCATAGTGTGGCAGGCTCTGCTGCAATAAAAGTTCACTATTGATTTTTCTGTAGCCCCCTTGTAACTGTTATTGTTGCTACGTCAATAAGCAGGGTGAGCTGCGGACGAGGGGGGAGTGAAAATACAAGATATGCTGACATTAAATCATGAAATTATCCATGGAATCAATAGCTTTTGCTAAGGCCTGCCTTCCTACTATCTCTCACACTTCGTCACTGCCTGACAGCTCACACTGTACTCGACCTCCCAGCAACAAAAAAAAGTCATCTGCAGGCAGTGGTCTATGTATCAACCTCTCCCAAGCACGCTTCCTACAACATCTATTAATCAATCTCCGTTTTTATAGCACCATTCACTGAGGTCTCTTCACAGAAGAAAATTCTATTATTACCATTCAAAAGATATAGAAATAAACAGTAGGGGAGAGGCTAGAAAAGTCCACACGTCAAGTGGGCAAGAAGTAAGATACAAGTGGGGGATAGCTTTGAACCTGAAACGTGGTCATAGGGTGCAGAAGCTTCAGTCTGACACCCTGTGGTCGGAAAAGCCGACTCCTCAATGGGAACCACCAGGAACACAAATAGAACATCAAAGCTTCACAAAGAAGGCAGAGAATCGAATCAGGATCAAAGCTCCAGGAGGCATGGATGTTTGTCATTCTGCCTTCCCGACCCCTAGTCATTGGATTAGAAACATGCCCATTTATAATTGATTTTACATAAATATTTAATTATTCTTTTTATCGCTTTAATTATGTTTAATCATGTGTTAAATTACTTTTTTTATTTTCAATTATGGTTAGGCATTCAGCGACATTTTAATAATTATATGTACTTTGGGATACTGTAAGATCTTGACAGGAGCGCTATAAATGAAGTATCTCTTTTTCTCATTTTCAGACCTGTCTAATCTTATTCAAGGTTCTGAATAATCACTCTGGTGATGGGAGAGGAAACCTGGAGATCTTGAAGGAAAGACCTGCACAAACATAGCGAGAATGTGCAACCTCCCTCCAGGTGTGGGATCCCCTCCCAGAACTCTAGACCAGTGTTTTTCAACTACCGAGTTGCCCTTGGTGGTTTGTGAGTGGATCACAGTGGGCCGACTAAGCAATCAACTGCACTGTTTCCCCATTTCTAACTGAGCTCATTTCACATAAGGGATTCTGCTTTCCCCAAGCTCCTGCTGCTCCCCCACTGCTCCCAGTTCTGCAAATCATACTTGTTTCAGAAAGGGGGGTCCCATCCCCATACTCTTCTAATCACGCTCATTTCACCAAGGAAAATATGTATGCAGTTGCTGCTAGTGGGTTATCAATACATTTAAAAAGTCAAAACTGGATTATGGGACCATACAGGTTGAGGTGCCCTGCTCTGGACCAATGTAGCACTACCCAAACATTATTGTATTCAATTATCATACAGTATAAAATAAACTGAATTAAAAGCAATCTCAGCTTCTGGTATCCAATGGGCCCATTGAAGCACAAACTCTGTTTGATAGGCAAAGATTTAGCATACTGTTGCATAATGAAAAAAAAAGTATGCATTCTTCTCCAAAGTGCTTTACAACTAAAAGACAGCAAAAATAATTTAAATTTTGTTGGATCAGGAGATTTCATACATTTTGATGTAACTTGATATAAAAATTCTAGTTAGTCATTACATTCATTGCTCCACCTGGATATTGCATAATTAATAAGTTTTCACTTATAATAAAATTTTTATTATAATAGTTTGCAAATCAGCATATATATATATTGTGGACTTGGACCCGGACACACACAGACGGACATCTTTACTTCACCCAGCATACTGTTTATTTACAATATTTACAGTTACTTTACGTGTACACAAACCCCAGTGCCTCCAGCACCGATTCCCCAAAGTCCAGGCCACACAGTTCCAGTGCCTTTCTCCTGGCCGCCTCCAGTCTTCTCTTCAGCTCCGTCCTCTTCCACCCGACTTCCGCTATCGACTGAAGGGAGGCGGCCCCTTAAATAGGAACCCGGATGGGCTCCAGCTGCTTCCCGGCATTCCACCGAAGACACGCCCCAGTGTGGCGGAAATGCCGACTGCGCACCCGGAAGCCCTCCGGGTGTCCCCTGTCTTCTTCCCCCAAGCACTTCCTGGTGTGGCGGAAGTGCTGGGCTCCAGACTTCTACAGGCACCGGGGTGCCGCCTGGCGGTGGCCACAGGTCCCTACAGGGCTGGGCTTCCAAGCCCTTTACCCGTGGCCCCCAACACAACCAGGGCGGTTGCCCCCTCACGGTCTGGAGGAGGTACAAGCCCTCCTCCGGTCCTCCTGGGCGTCCCGACCGGGCTCCAGCCCCGGCCGGATGCCACACTATATATATATATATATATATATATATATATACTAGCTGTGTAAGCCCATGCTATAAAAAGCCCGGGGTCCTAGAAACTATTGAAATCGTCAGAAAAAAACTGAAATGTAGAGATAACAGGTAATTGAAATGAACTACTCTGGACGTCTCTCTCCTAGAAGGTTTTGTTTTGCTGACGTGCTCTGTATTAACAGCTAAGCAAGTGACTCATTCTTCGCAGGTTTCATTTTGCCGACGTGCTGGCCTTGCTTGCGTATCCTCGGAGGTGGAGCCCTTAGCCCAAGTCCACTTCTCACTTCTGGGCCAGACAGACACACACACTTCCATGCGTAGACGTTTATATACAAGATATTAAAATGTGACAAACAGTAGAATGTGCATCCCCAAATCAAGTTCCAATGTCAATCCACCTAGGACAGGACCCTAAGCTAAACGTACTGACCAGTGTAGATCACTGTATTAAAAAAATGATCCACTACACATTTCACATGTAATTTTTAAAATACCAGTAATGGCGCACTGCACAATAACGTGCAGTGAATACGCTTGACTTGAGCAGTCGTAGTTTTCATTCTCTTTCTCTGTACTTTTAGCATTTGTTTGCTTAGAGGTTGATGCACTTGCTGCTTCCTGAGCAGCTCTACTTTTCTTCAGCCTAGCGGCCCACTTTTTCTCTTCTTCCGTCGGCATCTTTTCGCGTTAAAACTGATTAACTGATGTTTGTGTTGCAATTACTTAGTGTGTTTTTCTTAATTTTTCACTTAAGCTAGCACTTAAGTGTGCAATCTGCCTCAAGAATGATTTAAAATATGAAGAGGTAGGGGAAGTGACGGCAAAGGTGGTAAGGGTGAGAACGGCGCCCGTACATATGCGTTGCACAGCCACCCTGCTGCCCACTGCCGGAAGTTGTTTCTACAATAAAATAAAAATAAAAAGAGAAATAACCTTGGATGTCAATCCTCACCCCGAAGTAGTAGACATCACGTAGTATATGTGTACCAAATTTCAGGTAAATAGTTCAAACGGTTTGCAAGCTGCAGGTGTTTTAAAATCCTGGACAGACAAACGGACAGCCACGGTAGCGTGTTATGTATAAAGATAGGGAGAGCTTCAAAACAATACAGAATTCTTAGTGCTCCTCTTTTTATTGTAGGAAGCTCTTGAGATTTCTTCATTCGAAATAAATTGATCACCATTAACAACCTTCAGTGAGTTAATCCACTGCCACCTACTTCACCACTTTCTTTCTACCACCATCTACTGTGTACAGTACAGGCCAAAAGTTTGGACACACCTCCTCATTCAATGTGTTTTCTTTATTTTCATGACTGAAGGCATCAAAACTATGAATGAACACATGTGGAGTTATGTACTTAACAAAAAAAGGTGAAATAACTGAAAACATGTTTTATATTCTAGTTTCTTCAAAATAGCCACCCTTTGCTCTGATTACTGCTTTGCAAACTCTTGGCATTCTCTCGATGAGCTTCAACAGGTAGTCACCTGAAATGGTTTTCACTTCACAGGTGTGCCTTATCAGGGTTATTTAGTGGAATTTCTTGCTTTATCAATGGGGTTGGGACCAGCAGTTGTGTTGTGCAGAAGTCGGGTTAGTTGGACGATCATTTATTTTTCAACAGGACAATGACCCCAAACACACCTCCAGGCTGTGTAAGGGCTATTTGACCAAGAACGAGAGTGATGGAGTGCTGTAAATGGTCATGAAAATAAAGAAAACACATTGAATGAGGAGGTGTGTCCAAACTTTTGGCCTGTACTGTATGTACACACTGAAGTAAGGAGGGAATGAAAATGAAACACCAGATGCAAAGAGCTGATGATACAATGTCGTCATGCACATATGACATCCTTAAACACTAACGCCTTTTATATGACCTCACCTGCTGATAACTGGCTCATTGTTCTGTAGTGTTCAGGTGTATGGCTAAAAATGTTTAAACTTTAAATTGTCCAACTTCGCACATATCGTATTACCAAACTATTTATGTGAAAAGTCAATTACAGTATCTACTTAATTTCCTTAAGTGTTTTTCTTCAAAACAATACCTAAGAGAAATATTTATTTCAGCTTTTAACCACTATGTCAGATTTTCAGTGGGTCTAAAGTTTACATACAGTAGGTTGACTGTCTCTTTAAACAGTATGGATGACTCCAGGAATTTGTGCAGTTAGTTTTAGCAGCTTCTGAGATGCTAATTGTCATAATTAGGTGTTCATTTGGACACCTGTGGCTCTCTATAAGGGCCTACCTGTAGGGCCAATGCCTTCACTGGGTTAAAACAATGGGGAAATCAACTGAGCTGAGTCAAGACCTTAGGAGGAAAGTTGTGGATCTTCACAAGCTGTGTTCCCTGAGCAACAGTCCAATCAATTGTGCAAAAATATAAAAAGGTTGAGAGCATACACATGTACATTGTTCAGGAAGGAGCATTACCTCATAATAGTTCCTCAGCCAGAAAGCTAAAGCTTGCTTACAAATGGTCTTGGACTTCCAACCAGACAATGATGCCAAGCATACTTCCAAAGTGGTAACATAATGGGATGCAGACAACAATGTGACAGTATTAGAGTAGCCATCACAAAGCCCTGACCTGAATTCCATGGAAAATCTGTGGACTGAACTGAAGACACATGCCTGAGCAAGGAGGTCCACGGACTTGACTTCATTACACCAGTTCTGTCAAGAGGAATGGGTCACAGTTATGACAAAATACCGTGAGAAGCTTGTGGAAGGCTCTCCTAAGCATTTGCTTCAGGTTAAGAAATTGTAAAAGCAAACAGGCCCTAGCCTAATGTTACTCGATTATGTTTACCTCTTTTGTAAGTCACTTTGAATAAAAGTGTCTGCCAAGCAAATAGATGTAAGTTTAATGTTAAAGCAAAACCATTAAATACTAGCTTGGTGTATGTAAACTTTCAACCCACTGAAAATCTAATATAGTAATTAAAAGCTGAAATAAATCCATCTCTTAATCAATATTTTGGAGAAAAAACTAATGGAAATGAAGTAGATAAACTAATTGATTTAACATATGAATTGTTGGGGGATTTTGAGTTTTTAGCCAAGTTGTATGTAGACTTAGGGTATCAACTCTATGGATTTGGAAAAATAAATTACCGAGTTAATTTATCTTTTTAATGTACATTAAGCTTTCTGTATTTTTTTTTTCTTTTTGTATGTGTTACTTTAATAATAGCCTATAGATCACAACTGTCAATACAGACTATATAATGACAGGCTTTATAAAGAACAAAACTTGTCCTAAAGCTAATGTGGACAAGAAGTTCCCTCTGTAGTAAAACAATCAAATAATCGCTCCTGAAGGAATGAGGCACAGCGTGAGGGGTACAGAATGGGATCTGTCATTGGACCAGCTGTGAATTTCGCAGGAATGAGACATTTATATTCATTTGGCAAGCAGCAAGGGTGACTTTTTGATTGTTGGGTCCTTTCAGAAATTCTCTGAAATCCTGAAAGCCTTAGCGCTTCATATCTTCACTAGCTTTAGCTTGCTTACTGCCATAGAGGGAGCTTCTTGTCAGCACTATCTGTGAGATGAGTCCTGCCCTCATTGTTAACACTTGTCATTATATGTATGTCAGAAAGCTTACCTCGCACTGATGGCATTATCTTGGCTAAGGACAGGTATGCATTAAACCATGTCATCTCAGTAGCCAGAGCTGGGATGATGGCTCACTAGCTGTGATGTTGGGTTTCTAGACATTGGACATACTGACCTGGACCAATGAAGTGTTTGAGAATTGATGCAGGAATGTTTTGTAGCCACAGTATTATGACATATAGAAGATGGAGACCCACCTCACCATTTTTACAGGGACTTAAAAAACTTTTACTGTTTTGCAGCAAAGATTTCAAGTGGTCCATTTACACCTATTGTCACCTAGTGCATTGTTTCTATATAACATATTTAAATGACATGTATATGAATTTAAATAAGAATATTTTTGTATTAAAGTTTCGGTCTTTATCAGATGATAAAATGATATGAACAAACACAAACTTCAGTTACATGAAAATAAAACATCCTTCATCCAGAACATGTAACACCCCTATAACGCCTCACATTTTCCGATACCTCCACAGCATTATCAGTTTATAATGAGAAAACCCCAGCTTTATCTTTGAGTGAATATTCAGTTTAAAAAGCAAAAAGACATCCACAAGCTCTTTCCACACTGCTTATGTTTTTCACTTTTTAAGATGACTAATTATACTTCACCTAGCAAAAAAGTCACTAACTGCATCAACATCTGTTTTCTTTATTGTATAACATACCTTTATTAAATCACACCATTAATTTGAACACAATGCTGAAAAAACTGAATAAATTTACTAGTCTAATACAAAATAAGAATGAATAAAAGTGTGTTTCTTGTTGTTCACAAAATATACATCTGTCATTCTCAGGCAGTTTAATTATTTTTAAAACTTAATTAGTAGCAATGATATCATACCCAATTCTCTACTGTAAGTCAACTGTAGTTTTATTATTTGGGAGCTTATATAGCTGGCGCCCTCCCACCTTCCACACCCATATTTCTTTCTCCATGGTGAATGCAGGGCACTTTTCAGAGAAGAAAAATTACTTTTATACAATATTGATAGTTTTTTTTTTGTTTTGTTTTGTTTTTTTGAGAGAAATAAACCTCACAAAATTTCCCTTATCAAACTTGATATTTGCATGTTCAGGAATCAAAAGTTTAAGAGTGAGACAAGCCTAGGCACTATAAGATAGATAGATAGATAGATAGATAGATAGATAGATAGATAGATAGA
>JANRMT010062857.1:15677255-15693917 GCA_026402145.1 Polypterus bichir lapradei | reverse complement strand
ATAGATAGATAGATAGATAGATAGATAGATAGATAGATAGATAGATACTTTATTAATCTCAAGGGGAAATTCACATACTCCAGCAGCAGCATACTGATAAACAATATTAACAATATTAAATTAAAGAGTGATAACAATGAAGGCATAACAGACAATAACTTTGTATAATGTTAACGTAATAATTTTGTTAATGATAACGTTTACCCCCTCGGGTGGAATTGAAGAGTCGCATAGTGTGGGGGAGGAACGATCTCCTCAGTCTGTCAGTGGAGCAGGACAGTGACAGCAGTCTGTCGCTGAAGCTGCTCCTCTGTCTGGAGATGATCCTGTTCAGTGGATGCAGTGGATTCTCCATGACTGACAGGAGCCTGCTCAGTTGGGATGTTTCTGTACTGTATATGAAGGTCTGTATACATATAATCACTTTAATTGATTAGAAACTGCACACACCTCTTTATTGAAGGTCCCACAGCTGACAAGGTATATCAGAACAAAACCAAGCCATGATCTCGAAGGAATTGCCTGTAGAGCTTTGAAACAGGCTTGTGTCGAGGCACAGATCTGGTGAAGACTACAAAAGCACTGAAGGTACCAAAGAGCACAGTGGTCTCCAAATTTCTTAAATGTTTAGAAGTTGCAAGTTTGGAACAACCATAACTCGACATGGCCAAACTGAGCAATCATGGGAGAAGGGTCTTGGTAAGATAGGTAACCAAGAATAAAGTGGTTACTCTGGTTGAGCTTCAGAGAACCTGTGTGGAAAATGAAAAATCTTCCAGAAGGAATCCATCACCGTAGCACTCCACCAATCTCTGGACTTCATGACAGAGTGAACAGACGACACATGAAAGACCAATATTAGTTTGCACAAAGGTACCTAAAGGACTCTGACTGTGAGTAACAGGGTTCTCTGGTCTAAAGAAACCAAGATTGGTGGAGGAAACCAGGCACCACTCATCACTTGCACAGTACAAATACAACATGAAATATTGTGGTGGTAGTATCATGTTGTGGGGTTGTTTTTCAGTAGTAGGGACCGGGAGACTAATTAAGGTTGAGGGAAAGCTGAACAGACCAAAGTATGGAGATACCCTTAATTAAAACATGCTGTAGGGTGTTCTGGGTCTCAGACTGGGCCAAAGGTTCACTTTTCAACAGATCAATGAGCACAAAGCAAAACTCAGAAATGGCTTAGAGACAACTTTGTGAATGTCCTTGAGTTGTCCAGCCCAAGCGCAAACGTGAATACAATCAAACAATTCTGGAGAGACCTGAAATTGGGGTCCACTGATGGTCACCCTCCAGCTTGAAAAAGCTTGCGAGGATCTGCAGTGACAGATTGCAAAAAAATCGACAAATCCAGATGTGAGACTCCTGCCACATTACACCCAAAATGTAATTGCTACCATAAAGGTCTTCAACTAAATACTGAGTGAAGGAAGGGTCTGACTACTTGTGTCAGTTGGATATTTCAGTTTCTCATTTTTAATTCATTTGCAAAAATGTCTAAAATTGTGTTTTCGCTTTATCATTCCAGAGTATTAAGTGATGCTCAATATGAGAAAAAAATTCATTTAAATGATTGTAACGCAAGGCTACAGCATATAAGAATGTGAAAAATGTAAATCGGTCTAAAGTATGTACTAGCTAGCCCATTTATAAGTGCAGAAGTGCAATCTAATTGAAATGAATTCAATAAAATGTAACAGAAGACCACAATACCTACAACGTCACTCATGACACGCTTAGTCAAGGCCGTCTTTCTCAACACATCCATTCTATGGCATTTGTCTCTTGTATTAATAAAATACATTACATTTTTCATTCCTGTAGATTGCTTATACAATCGACATAATAAACTATTAAAAGAAATGTCAAACAGCAAAATAATGATAGGAAATAAAAAAGACTCATGGAAGAAGTATGAATCCTATTGGCGTCCATTGATTGTCACTCAAAAAGAAGCAGCTGAAGGTAAAACCAAATGATTCTGAAGCAAGCATCTTGAAGAGGGGGACAATTGCACTTTTTATAGCTTGTAAAGGAATTTTCTATTTTTGTACACAATTTATTCCTGCATTTATTACATGAAGAGTGCATATCACCAGAATATTTAATGGAGTCAAATGAGATTAACAGTTCCATGCTCACTCTTTTTTTAATTCTCATAGTTTTTCCATTTAAATTTGCCTTAATTAAGTTATGGTGTCTGCATGGGTTTCCTCCGGGTGCTCCGGTTTCCTCCCAAAGTCCAAAGACATGCAGGTTAGGAGCATTGGCAATCCTAAATTGTCCCTAGTTTCTGCTTGGTGTGTGGGTGTGTGTGTGTGTGTGTGTGTATGTGTGTGTGCGTGCCCTGCGGTAGGCTGGTGCCCTGCCTGGGGTTTGTTCCTGCTTTGCGCCCTGTGCTGGCTGGGATTGGCTCCAGCAGACCCACGTGACCCAGTATTAGAATGTAGCGGGTTGGAAAATGACTGACTGACTGATGACTGAATTTATGGTGTTCATTGCCTTATTTGTATGGCAGTTGGTACGTGACTCTTAGGTGTTTATGTTTGTGATATGCCATCTGTTGGAATGAAAGATGCAATACATTTTCTTACTACATACATTACAAGATATATTCCAATAGATGGCGCATCACAAAAGTTAATGCAGAATACACCCAGCAGAGTGTTACTGCTGGAGAGACAGAAATCTTCAGTAACCCTGAATTGCAGTAAATGTTAATTTTGGAATTTTTAAAGTCCAAGGTTTTTTTTGCGTTCAAGCCCTTGTGGTATAACGTTGAAAAAGATTGAGCTAGTGAATTAAATAAAGAGGACCATTATTAGAACAATCTAGATGAGAACAGGCCATTCAGCCCAATAAAGCTCGCCAGTCCTATCCACTTAATCCTTCTAAAATAACAACAAGTATCTATCTATCTATCTATCTATCTATCTATCTATCTATCTATCTACAAGTTCAGTTTTGAAAGTCCCTAATGTCTTACTGTCTACCACACTACTTGGTAGCTTATTCCAACTGTCTATTGTTCTTTGTGTAAAAAAAAACTTCCTAATGTTTGTCCGGTTTACCCTTAACAAGTTTCCAACTGTGTCCCCGTGTTCTTGATGAACTCATTTTAAAATAACAGTCTCGATCCACTGGACTAATTCCCTTCATGATTTTAAACACTTCAATCATGTCACCTCTTCATCTCCTTTTGCTTTAGTGGATAAATGATGTGGATACACGCCTTTCCTATATGTCCACAATGTCAAAATATGAATCAGTGGTTGGGGACATTCAGAGTGGACATACTAAATTTTGAGCTTTACTTTTACATTTGTTCTGGTACCCTATAGACCACCATTATAAGTCTCAGGGGGTGATTTTTTTATTTGTAATTTATAAACAATAAAGGTATTTGGGGCAAGTGAATGTACAGTGGTGTGAAAAACTATTTGCCCCCTTCCTGATTTCTTATTCTTTTGCATGTTTGTCACACAAAATGTTTCTGATCATCAAACACATGTAACCATTAGTCAAATATAACACAAGTAAACACAAAATGCAGTTTTTAAATGATGGTTTTTATTATTTAGGGAGAAAAAAAAATCCAAACCTACATGGCCCTGTGTGAAAAAGTAATTGCCCCCTTGTTAAAAAATAACCTAACTGTGGTGTATCACACCTGAGTTCAATTTCCGTAGCCACCCCCAGGCCTGATTACTGCCACACCTGTTTCAATCAAGAAATCACTTAAATAGGAGCTGCCTGACACAGAGAAGTAGACCAAAAGCACCTCAAAAGCTAGACATCATGCCAAGATCCAAAGAAATTCAGGAACAAATGAGAACAGAAGTAATTGAGATCTATCAGTCTGGTAAAGGTTATAAAGCCATTTCTAAAGCTTTGGGACTCCAGCGAACCACAGTGAGAGCCATTATCCACAAATGGCAAAAACATGGAACAGTGGTGAACCTTCCCAGGAGTGGCCGGCCGACCAAAATTACCCCAAGAGCGCAGAGACGACTCATCCGAGAGGTCACAAAAGACCCCAGGACAACGTCTAAAGAACTGCAGGCCTCACTTGCCTCAATTAAGGTCAGTGTTCACGACTCCACCATAAGAAAGAGACTGGGCAAAAACGGCCTGCATGGCAGATTTCCAAGACGCAAACCACTGTTAAGCAAAAAGAACATTAGGGCTCGTCTCAATTTTGCTAAGAAACATCTCAATGATTGCCAAGACTTTTGGGAAAATATCTTGTGGACTGATGAGACAAAAGTTGAACTTTTTGGAAGGCAAATGTCCCATTACATCTGGCGTAAAAGGAACACATCATTTCAGAAAAAGAACATCATACCAACAGTAAAATATGGTGGTGGTAGTGTGATGGTCTGGGGTTGTTTTGCGCCTTCAGGACCTGGAAGGCTTGCTGTGATAGATGGAACCATGAATTCTACTGTCTAACAAAAAATCCTGAAGGAGAATGTCCGGCCATCTGTTCGTCAACTCAAGCTGAAGCGATCTTTGGTGCTGCAACAGGACAATGACCCAAAACACACCAGCAAATCCACCTCTGAATGGCTGAAGAAAAACAAAATGAAGACTTTGGAGTGGCCTAGTCAAAGTCCTGACCTGAATCCAATTGAGATGCTATGGCATGACCTTAAAAAGGCGATTCATGCTAGAAAACCCTCAAATGAAGCTGAATTACAACAATTCTGCAAAGATGAGTGGGCCAAAATTCCTCCAGAGCGCTGTAAAAGACTCATTGCAAGTTATCGCAAACGCTTGATTGCAGTTATTGCTGCTAAGGGTGGCCCAACCAGTTATTAGGTTCAGGGGGCAATTACTTTTTCACACAGGGCCATGTAGGTTTGGATTTTTTTTTCTCCCTAAATAATAAAAACCATCATTTAAAAACTGCATTTTGTGTTTACTTGTGTTATATTTGACTAATGGTTAAATGTGTTTGATGATCAGAAACATTTTGTGTGACAAACATGCAAAAGAATAAGAAATCAGGAAGGGGGCAAATAGTTTTTCACACCACTGTATGCTCCAATATAGAAAAAACTACATTGATGTCAAGAAATTGATCACTTTCCTTTAAGTAGATTTAAAAGTGTTATGAGTGTTAGGTTAATTTACTTGAGACGTATTTTAAAAAAAAAAAGTAAAATGAAATTTAATTAGAAAAATTATAGTAAATTAAAAGAAATGCTTGAGGGAGTACTATTCTCATTCAAGTCCATTAAACATTCTGGTAACCTGAAATCATTAATGTAGCATAATGAGAGCAGGAATAAATCATGTAAATAAATAACAAATAGCCATAAAGGGGGCATACTGGCTTCCCAGGAAACGTGTTGGAGACCCCCACTGTCAGACCATCAGTTGCCTCCCTCTGGGCGACAGTCAACAGGCTCCAATGGGATTAGTACTTTCTCAGCCTTTTTTATTTTTTACATTTTTCTTCTGTTTACAGTTTCATTTATTAGGTGTTGGCTGTACAGACCATCTGTTGGAATGAAAAATATAATGCATTTTATTTGTAGCACGACAAATGCCTTGGAATGGGTGGGTCGACAGCTCCTCTTACTCCACGCATTTTAAACAGAGCAGTCCGATACATTTAAAATAATAATAATCTGACTAATCTCTGCTAAAACTGCACCATAAACTATTTTTACTTTACTTCACAATGATTTGACTAAACGCATACTGTATTTTCAAACAAAACAGTTTGGCAACATTAGCAATTAATACATTTCCCTAGCCATTTTTCAACAACACACAACTCCTGCTGCTCTATAAACAGAAAAGTGTGGCTGAAGCGACATGGTTAATGTGAGATTATTTTAAGTTTTTGATATTGCTTGATTCTGTCCAGTATTGGTCACCATTGGGTCCCATTCTATCAGAAACATTCTAATGTCAATTCTGTATGAAAACAGTTTAAATTTTTTTTTCTGCCATCTATACAAACTATAGGGGTGAATTCATCCATCCATCCCACTATATCCTAACTACAGGGTCACGGGGGTCTGCTGGAGCCAATCCCAGCCAACACATGGCGCAAGGCAGGAAACAAACCCTGGGCAGGGTGCCAGCCCATTGCAGGGCACGCACACACACACACCAAGGACAATGTAGTATCGCCAATGCACCTAACCTGCATGTCTTTGGGCGGAAACCGGAGCACCCGGAGGAAACCCACGGGGAGAACATGCAAACTCCACACAGGGAGGACCCGGGAAGTGAACCCGGGTCTCCTAACTGCGAGACAGCAGCGCTACCCACTGTGCCACCGTGCCGCCCTAATAAAAAAAATATATTTGTGTGGAATATTCCTTTAACTCTGTGATTTTACACACATTTTCAAAAATGACATTTTAGTACCATTTGTAATGCCTGCATTTCCATCCCCTCTATCATTGATGCCGGAGGATTCTGCTGCCGCGCAGTGTCGCGCACTGAATACTTGTACTATAAGCAGAACAGTGGGCACATCCTCCATGCATGAGCACATTTGCAGCTGTCTGTGTCGAGTATAAATGTTTGCCCTGTGATGAACTGACCGAAGTTGGTTCCTGCCTTGATCCCAATGCTCCAGCCCCCATGACATCAACTCCTCTTACTCCACATATCTTTTCAAATATATCATTTCATAACATTTGTTGTAACTAAATTTGCCTCTGCCATTTTAACACTACACACTTTTATACTCAAAATCATTTGTAATAGGTCATGATTTATTTCCTTTTTGTGTTCATATGGCTTTTTCAGGTACTCATGTTTTCCTCCCACATCCCAAATATGTGTTTTAAAGTTCATTGGTATGAGCAATGGCCCAGTTATACTTTGCATGTCCGCATGGCTGCGATTGTCAGCTAGGATGCATGGGGCATAAATTTCATCAGCAGTCATGGCGTGCAGTGATGACCACATGTCTTGAAACGTTTGTGACTACATAGTTCTGTGCACGTCAACTGCACAGAAATAGGGACACATTCGAGTGTAGCGTCGGTACCCGTACGTATGCAATCCAACATTAAGAGCACATAGAGATAGCGACACATGCACAAGTTCATGATGAGAAATCGCTCAGACTGGGTAACTATGAATGTTTGTGCAGGTAGAGATGGAAATATCTGAGAGATGGAAAATGTAAAGTCAAAGAAAAATCTTCGGGGGACATGACGGGGGATTCTGCTAACATGCAGCGTCACGCACCAAATGCTTGTACCATAAACCGACCAGGGTGCGTATCTTCTGGGCGCGACCGCATCTGCAGTTGTCTGTGTCCGAGTATAAACCAAAGTTGGCTCCTGTCCTCGAACCTAATGCTCCCGCCCCTGTGATCCTGCTCTTAATTAAGTGAATGTGATACAAAGAATTCAGCAAGTATTCCATTTGTTAATTGTAATAAATGTGCAGAAAATTGTAAAATCATGATTTTACTTCATCATTCTGGGGTTTTGAGTGTGCTTCATGAGAGAAAACAATGAATTTAAGGTTGCAATACTTTCGGAATACTTTCCCACTTTTTTCAAGTATTACATAACCTCTCTTAAACACACACATTTTTAAACAGAACAGTTTGATTGTTTTGATACAATCACAATACACAAGACCTGATCAGCAAGCTTGAATGCAGCCCGCCCCATTAAATCACCAAAATAACGTCCTTCTAATATATACCTATGCAAGGGCAAGTGTATGCAAAGAATGGTGGGATTAAAAAGGGTGGGGCTTCTTATTGGGGGGTTAGATGAAATAATATTAAATATTGTTCTGCTCTCATGCAGTGAAGATAACACAATGGACTGGGGCATGTTGGTGTGGCCTCTTTTTGAAGAGCTCCATTCTCACAGCGTAATGATGCGGCTGTCTGTAACAAAAGAATAAATGCATGCAAATATATTTTCTGCTCCCTCTGGGGACCCCAGCATGCCTTTCAGCTAGTATTTGTATTAAGAAGTGTTTGTCTGAGCTTCTCTTGTAAATTTCATCATACCTGAGGCATTTTACCTCCTCTTTCCAGTCGCTCTAAAAGTGGACTTGTCCTGAGGCAACATCGTAAATCCACTACCTGCTTAGCACAACAACTGGAGCTTAAATTTTACTTAATATATCCCCAACTGGATGTTGCTGTTTAATTCTCTTTCATTTGAACCGATTGGATTGTCCACCATCCAGACAAGCACCAAATGAGTAGGCCTCAGCTTCTTATGCTTTATTCTCAGATGGCCGACGAAACTTTACAAGCACTACCTTTTATTTAAGTTCATTTTTCTTAGTCGGATTAGAACTGACAGTGTGTTGGCGCTTTGGTAAAAGAAAAATTCTTCTGATACATGTTCACAATTAATGTGCAGTATGTAATTTTTTTTATCCTCTTTATAAGTTAAATCTCACCCCAGAGTTTTTTTTGGTTATTCCCCAGGGGATTTTAGAGAAAAGGTGATGTGTGGTTATAATAATAAGTCGTGTCCATGGGAAATTGATATTGCATACCAGTAATGAAGTAGCCGGTTGTGCTTTTTGGAATTTTTGCTACCTTCTGTGCCTCTACAGATTCCCCAAAGGGCAAAATAGTTAGTTTTGCACAGAATACTCTGCGCACACAGGATGCCCTGAATATACACTGACTTGCCAGTTAATTAGGTACACCCACGGCTGCCACGCAAATTCTGTATTCCCATGGGTCGTACGTCACATGACAGCACTGTGTGGTATAAATCAGGCAGACCAGTGTTAGTAGCATCAGTTAGTGTTTAACCGAGAGTCAGAATGGGCAAAGCAAGGGACCTTAGCGACACTGAAAGTAGCATGATAGCATGATGCTGGTCTAGCATGTCCGAAACAGCTGTCATCATGGGATTTTCACAACCTGTTTACTAATTCAAAAACTTGTGAATCAGAGGGGTCAAAGGAGAATGGCAAGAATAATAAAAGCAAACACGTAAATCTCATCTGGGTTCAGCAATGGTACGCAGAATGTCAGCTCAATATACATCACTTAATCGGACTTTGTCTCAAATAGGCTACCACATCTGAAGACCATAGCGGGTGCCATTGTTGGTGTCAGTGGAAAACAAGAAGCATCAAAACTGGACTGTTGAAGAGTGGAAAAACAAAGTTGCTTGGTCAGTTGAATCCTTTTGCATGATCCTGATGGAAGCATCTGAGTTTGGCCAAAGCAACAGTGGAGTCATTGGAGCCATCCTATTTGGAATCAATGCTACAAGCCAGTGGTGCACATTCCTGCTCTTGACACCCTCAGGAGAACGTCTAAATCATAAGGTTTATTTGAAAATTGTTACTGACCAACTTCATCCCTACTTGGCTAGTTTATCCACAGTAGGATAGACCTGTTCAGGACGGTAATGAATTGGCATTGGGAATGTGACAGTGCGTTTTCATTACTTCAGTGGCCTTCAGAATCCCAGATTTCAGTCCTATTGGCCATGTTTGGAATGAGTTGGAAATTCTCAGTAAAATTATGCAGTTGTCCAACCTTACAGCAACTGTTCAATGCAAATATTTTAGCCTGATACAACATTCCTGAGCCAAAGGATTCAGCATCTCATAGAATTCATGCCTAGATTAATTGACTTTGTTCTGAAGAAAAGGGGAGCATTAGAAATGAGAAGGAAAAAAAATGTCAGGAAAAGAAAACTAAGTGCAGTCAGATAGAGGAAGTGTTTGAAAATTTGATAACAAAACCATTCGGTGGTATGAACTTCAAGACAGTGCCAAGTCATAGAACAAAGCTATTCAGTCTTGAAATGAGACATAAAGTCCGTCTGTGGAACAAGAAAGTATAGTCAATGATGATAAGAAACTTGAGAAATCTGACAACAAAATATAATAAGACCAGGAAAACAGAGTGCTGTACTAAAGTCCTGCGGTGGGCTGCCCGGGGTTTGTTTCCTGCCTTGCTCCCCATGTTGCCTGGGATTGGCTCCAGCAGACCCCCGTGACCCTGTAGTTAGGATATAGTGGGTTGGATAATGGATGTACTAAAGTCAAGCAATGGGATGACAAAATCAGTCAGCCAGGCGTACAGTCAGCCAGTAGAAGAAATGAAATTACAAATTCAGTCAGTCATTGAAAGGAGAAATCAGAATCATTTCTTTGTTGAAATAAGAAATTCAGTCAGGGTATATATGAGGTAACGGGATGAGACAACTAAGTCAGTCAGTCATAGCAGAGACGTGCCAAAAGTCAGATGAAAGACAGGAGTAAACAAAATTAATCAATTGAAGTAATGATGTAAATCAGGCAATAATTTATAAAGCAAAGCTTCCACTAAGATGTGTGGCTAGCTAGCAAGCTAGCAATTCAGATATTTACAGGAACAAGATAGCAAAATAGGTCAATTTATAAGAATGGCTTTACAAAATCAGTCAGTTGTAGCACTAAAATAAAGTGAGTCAGTAATTTATTAAACAAATGCAGCCATTAAGATTTGGAAAATGAATAGAAAAGTCTGTAAGCTGAGCACTGGGATAACAAAATCATTCAGTTAGTAGAAATGAGATAACAAAATCACTCAGTTGTAGTAACATAACAATAGCCAGTAAAATCTGTCAACACATACATGAAACTGACCAAGTTGGAGAACATGATAACAATTTCAGATATTTAAAGGCATAAGACAATAAAATCAGTCTTTTAGAAATCGGTCTGTAGTGACCTAAAGTTAGTCAGTGAATGAGACAGCAACACTGGCCAGTAAAGCTGATATTACATTACACAATTTCTAGTGATCAGGCATGACAGACTTGCCGACTGAAGTTGCTGATCTAGTTGCTTTACATGACTGAAAATCACTGAGCATCTCAAATTTAGCGACCGAGTGCCAGTTTTTCAGCACAGTCAAACTCACCCCTTTTTGTGACAGCCAAAAACATGCTGCCTGATGGAGCCGGTGCTGTATGAATGCTATACAAATATAGCAAGTTCATCTACAATCTCTGCTTTTTTCCTTTTTTCATTCTTTCTTGGTACATATAACACAAGACATCAGATTGAATTGTTTGTGAGGTCCAACACACCTGCGTTCCTTATTCCTGATCGCTGCATTATATACATGTGTTTTTCGAGATGAGCATTCATTGGTTGTCAGCTCTCAATAGAGCCCACTGCTACAATCAAGGACATAGTCAAACTTGTTTGATTTTGTCGGAGCGAGTCATGGACTAGTTGGAGTGAGTCGCTGTTGGACTAGAATGATTGTTCTTTACAGAAGCGCTCTCCAACTCGCTGAGATTATGGAAATGAAGGTTACAACTAAAAATTGCTGAAAGAGTTGCATATTGTGACATGACCTTAAGGAGAAATGGAAGTAATAATAAAAATGAGAGTAATTAAAGAAGTGAATAAAATTCAAAAATTTATAGGAACATTAAAACTCATCCTTTCATATGAATACAACAACAGAAAGAGATTCAGAAACATTAATTCTGTGCTTAAGATAACAAAATGTGGACGTTGTGCACTGCTGAACGTACCTGGGGTCCACATTAATGACAGGCAAGACTGGTCTTGTAATACAGAAGATCTATATAACAAAGGGCAGAGCAGGTTTTTTTTTCTTAGGATGGACTTGGGGGTCGACATCAGTGATTAGGTCAGCAAAATCACTTTGAGAGTTGCCCACCAAATCAACAAGCTAATTAAAAATGTGGGCTCAGTTATGCAATGCACTGTTGAACCCACTGGAGGCAGCAATTAAGGAGAGAATAAAGACATAAGTGAGTGCCATTATGAACAATGCTGCACATACTCTCTCTGACACACTAACACTGAGGACTTTCAGCCAATGAGTCATTCAGCAGATGTCCAGCAACATACTTTTTATAACACCTCACTGGGACTGGGACTGCTCTATTTATTTTTAGCCACGTAAGAAGTTTTCTTTCTTTTTTAGTCATTCTCGCTTGTATTTAAATGTGGGTTTATTATTTGTCATAACGTAATAATATTTATTCATATATTTATTGAGGTTCTATTAATAAAGTGCTATCTATCTATCTATCTATCTATCTATCATCTAAAATCAGTCACAGATAAAAAATTCAGTTAGTTGTAAGGGTGAGATAACAAAGGTGGTTAGATGCAAAAACAGGACAATAACATCATTCTAACATCTACGATAACATTACAAACATCAGTCTATGATTTGCTTAATGAGAAGTCAAGCAAAATGACACCTTTTATTGGCTAACTTAAAAGTTTACAATATGAAAGCTTTCGAGGCAACTCAGGCCCCTTCTTCAGGCAAGATGTAATACAGAAACTGGAGTTCCCTGTGTTTATATACACACTCGGACAAATAACAACATTGGAATATCTTTAAGTGAGACATCTTAAATGTAAAAAATGAATAGACCTCTTCAGGCTAAGATCATTTAGCAAGAGAGGAGAACAATGTATGGTCAAGATCTTTGGATAGGATAACTGTCCAGCAAAGTCTTTTGAGGTTTCTGATGAGTTTTTTAATACAATGTGGATCTGTAGACAGGTTGACTGTGTCAGTCCGAGAGATGCAAACAATCCTCATATCTGGCCATAAAACTCTTGTCTCTATTTAAACCATGTTGTACTGTGTTCAGTTTTAGTATGATTTACTTAACAAAATCATTTCTTTTTAAAGTCAAAGTTGTAAGACAGAAATAACAATGCCAAACAATTGTAGAAGTGAGATTCAAAATAAAGTCTGCATTATAAATAAGATAGTAGGAACAAGACAGCAAAATATCTTGTTATAGAAAAGAGACAATAAAATCAGTCAATTAATGTGAAAGAAAAATGTTTATTCACTTACAGGAATGAGATAACAAAGTTAGTCAGTAAAAGCAATGAGAGAACAAAGTCGGTCAGGCCATGGGACTTGAGGCAGAGAAATGAGCCATTCATTTAGAGACAGCATTAAGTTAACGTTATCAGTTATTGAAAGAAGTAAATCATAATCAGTGGCATGAATGAGAAAATGTAAACTGTTACAGGAACAAGCTAAACTTATTCAGATTTAGGAATGAGTCATTCTGTAATAGGAAAAAGACAAGGAAGTCGTCAGATGTGGTAACAGAGTAACAAAGCGGTTCAATCACAGGGTGATAATCATAAAATTGATTGGGGGATCACCTATAATGTCAGTTGTAGGAAGATGATAGTAACTCAAGATTTAAACAAAATTATAGGAAAATGATAATAAAATGAACCAAGTTTTTATGTATATTTCCAGTGGGCTATTTATTCTGAGGAGGCTATTCTAGACCCTTATATTTACTGTATACCCATTAACTTAGGCACTGGGGCAACCTGAAGCAAACAGCTTACTCACTCAAAATTGAATTTAAAGCCACGTTTATTCTTTACCCACAATTATTGTGTACAGTACAAATGCATTATGTTCTTAAAAAAGGAGAGAGAGAATATGAGGATGTTTGGTATCTAAGGTGGGAAGTATCCCATTTATCCTTCAGAACAATGTTGTTGAAGCTGTGCTAACACACATCTACTGCACTTGCTGTCTTGTAGAGTGAAGAAGATGTCATCCAGCAGGAGGTAAAGAGTGGGTTATTTTATATTGAGGAAAGGTGGGTAGGCCAGCTGTGGAGCCAGGTTTGGGTCATTGTTCTTCTTGTAGTCTGATGACTTCCAAACTGTGGAAGGAACTGACAAATGCATTTTTTCCAGTAACACTGACACACGCACACACACACATGTCTCCTCTAATGTTGTTCTCAATAGCTTGATCATTGATCATATTCTTGACTACCAATAGACAAAACATGAAGTGTTATTGTTTTTTCAGTCATGATTAATTAAGATAATGCAGATTTAACAGCAGTAAGGAAGAGGAAATTCAGTTTCATCCATCTGTACTTTAACAGTCTCTTCCTAAATGTTTCCATTTTTGATCTGAGATCAAGCAGTCCCTATTCTACCTACATGGGGCAAAAGTTGGGATTCAAACCTGGAGAATGAGGATATACTCTTGCATATACACACACATGAAAAGTCATGTATTTTATAGTCTCTAAACAACCCATCTGGCATATAGCAGGGGTTTAGAACATATTATTCTTAAACTTGCTTAATCTGGTTAAAGAATGTGGGGAGAGAACCAATCCGAATCAAGCACAGGTTAGGAACCATCCCTGGAGGAACTCCAGGCCAGGCCAGGGCCAACTTTTGCCTAAATCTGTACAAGGGAGTGAATTTTAGGTAAAAGGACCAGGAGATGGATCAAGGAGATGGAGATGGAACTTTAAACATAGCAAAAGAGAACATCTGAAAATGAGATGTTAAAATCATAACATTAGTGAAACTCATAGCCAACACACATTAGTTTATCAATCCTCAGTCTTAGATGCCAACAAGCATACATCACTGGCACCACTTCTGGAACCACACCCATAATAATCATACATTGTGTTGTGGCAAGAGGACCCCAAAAAGGCTGTGTCCACAAAATAAAATACATAAAAATGATTATGATATGCTCAGAGACAAAAAAACTACACAAATAACCATACAGGTAGAAGAATCCCTGATGTCCAAAACCTTTTAAAATATCAAATAAACCAGAAAAAAATATTCACACTGGTCCAGCTCTTTACTGCACCTGAGACATGACAACTACAGGACTACACGCTGTTAAAATAAAAAACAAATGACCACACTGGAGTCGCATTGCTGTTTAAAGCTCTTTCTATTCACAGTGGTAGCCAATATACCTGAATAAGATGAAAACCTATGAAATATAACTAAAAGCAGACGGGGTGTTGTTACTCGTAAAAGCTGTACATACAAGACATAGAAAAGAAATGGGGGATGAGTTACAAAAAAAAGGCCTAACATACAGTATATGTTTAAAAGAAAGTGTCGTTTTAATTATTTATTAGATCTACAGTATATACAAAGCTTACAAGATAATTTAACAGTTAACTTCATCAAACTGTGTAACAGAACATGGACAAATCTCTCCATTATAAGAAAAAAATCCTGGGACTTTTTAGCCTGGTATGAGACTTTTTCAGAGAGATACTTTCATGTCCCGTCAGACAAGACTTTGTGCCAAGAGATTTAACCATGCCTGGGGCCAGAAATAAAAGACAAAGAGTAGAAGACAAAGTAGAACGTCGTAAAGAGGTTTAAAAACGTTGGCGCGATACACATGCAGAGCAGGTAAAGATAATGAAAGTACTAAAATTCAAAAGTCTGAAAAAAATGATAGTAAAGCTCACATTAGCGCAAACAAATGGAAATTATTACTTGTTGAGATAATGGAACAGCAAAAAGAGATCGAATATATTATTCGGATTTAAACTTTAAGTCAGAAAGTTGTAGATCATCTAATTTGTGTTGCCATCAGGGAAAAGTAGTGTTTCTTCCCAATGATGAGGCCTATCCGCGAGAATTAAAAGATTTGTTGTTTGTTGAAAGTGAAATCCACATACACGAGCAGCAAAGACGCGAAGTGGCTGGCGCATAGCGCAGGCCAGGGGGGTTAGCAAATGGAGTAAACTGGGGGCGTAATGCCCTAGTACTGATTAAAAATTGTTTTATCAAAAATGAAATAGAATGCATATAACCAAAAGAGGGATTTTGGGTGAGATTAACAATTGTGGCAGACGGCTGGGGCTCTTGAAAAGCCGGGACACCTAGAGGATGAGAAGACCAGGAGAGAGGCAATACCTTCCCCGGAACACGAGAGGGAGCTTCTGGAGCCGTGGACTGCAGCACTTCTGCCACACCAGGAAGTGCTGCAGGAAGATCGTTAGAGAGCACCTGGAGTACATCCGGGAACATTATAAAAGAGGCCGCATCACTCCATTCGGGGAGCCGGAATCGGGAGGTGAAGGACAGTGCTTGTGAAGGGAGTAGTGGAGGCAGCAGAAGAGAAAGAGAGAAAGAAAATAGAGAAGAAGAAAAGGACAGATTTATTGTTGGTGATTGGAGCACTGTGTAAAGTGCTGCACTAGGAAAGAGATCAAGAAATAAAAAGAGTGAGTTTTGTAAGTGTGCCTCTTGTGTCTGTCTGTGTTGGGTTGAGTGGCCCTCTACAGGGGTCACAAAATGTACAATAAATCCATGTTATAGAAGTAGGAAATACTTATTTTTGTCTGAATTGTAACTCTACCTACAAACACACCTAACAGGCAAGGCCAGTCCGGAATCACCAATTAACCTAATGAGTACGTGTTTGGGTGCAATTTCAGACTTTTAGAGTATACAATAAATCAACTCTATTCACCGATTTCGATCTTGTGGATTGCAGCTATTATAAAAGTGAAACCCATTTTGCAATTCACGCAGTCTACTTGCCTCCATTTGTGGCCATACATAACAGAAAAGAAATTCAGAGAGGCCTATCGCACATGAGCGACACTTGAGATTGAGCAATAACAGGTCTGTGATGCTTTTAGATTTCCGGGCCTACACACGCGCCACACTGAATGGATCAACATGTGCCTAGCCATTGCTGAGAGCCTAACTCATTATGGGGACCTAGGCTTGCAGTTTTCCACACGAAAGTGTGGATCAGTTTGTACTGATTAAGTTCTTGCCCTTTGTACACATTTTTGTGTAATACAGGGTGTCCCACTCGGGAGTACAACTTTAAAAATGTGAATTACTCTGCAACGC
>JANRMT010062857.1:15662144-15677245 GCA_026402145.1 Polypterus bichir lapradei | reverse complement strand
TACCACAAAGAGTGTTCATTGTGAAGACCTACTGGGTCACCGGGTCAGCAAAACAGTGTCAGAGGGAATATTTGAAGAAATTTGGAAAATTTGAAATTGCTGCCATCGACAGTGACATGTTGCAGAGGACATTCTCAGATATGGAGCGTCGCGTTTCCTTGTGCACAGACGTTGGAGGAGGACATTTTCAGCACCTTTTGTAATGTGGACTTGTTTTCCACTAAATACAGGTATGTTCAGTTCTTACAGCTCGCCTTTACATTCACGCGTTCGCGAGTAATTCGCATTTTTAAAGTTGTACTCCCGAGTGGGACACCCTGTATAATGTGTACAAGCATATGCAAAAATTGGACAAAAAAACTTTCAATTTATTTGGCAAACAAATCTGCCAGTGGGGTTAGCAAAATTTACTTGACAAGATTTCTTAAAGTAACCAACTTAATCATAATTTTTTGATAAGTCAATAATTCTTGCAACAGAGAATATAAGATTTAATTCATGATATACAAACTTTTCCTCTTGCTTAGTTTTCATTTTTTCAATGTGGATGGGTTAGTGAGGTCCTTGGATTGACTAGGCTGCAGTCACTTATGGCCTCTTGTAGAGCACCTAGAAGATGATTGAACTAAACTATAGGGGAAGTAAAAGTCATAACCAGGTTTCTGTGGATAAACATATGGAATGATTGAGGGATGAGAGTGGAGGGCCAGTGCATCTCCTCAACCCTGTTCCCCCCCACCGGTCCTCCCCTTGTGCCAGTGTCCTGCTGGAATTTAAATCCATTTTTTAAATGGCATCTGTGCTTCAGCATCCTTGTTTCCCATAACAAAATTTGACTGTATATACAAATACGCCTACATCTTATAACTGCAAGAAATTCACTATAACCACCATTTAAAACTGCTTGTTGGTACAGAGTAGATTTTCTTAGACAAAGTTGTTTCAACGTTGTATGTATAGCACTGTGGTTATAAACATAAATGAAGAGATCTTTATACTGCATGTCAAGTCGATACTGGAACTGTGAGGACTGTGCTAACACTCAATGATTTTTCATCTATCCCGTCTCTGGTTTTTCCAGTACAGAAACTGAAGGAAACAAATCTGAGAAGCAACTGGTGCAAGACAGTAGCCTACTCTGATTCCAGTCAATAACAGAGCATATGGACACCTATAGCTCAACTATTTCAGTTTAAATGGAGACACACATTTAAAGTTATCGATTAATCTTAATACACATACCTCTGAGGTTTTAGAGAAAATTTGAAGACCCCGAGATAGCCCTGGGGAAACAGAAAAAACAAGCAAGCCCCATATAGATAGGGAGGTAACTCATCAAGCCAAGATCAGTGAAGCGTTGAGGCTGATGCTCTAACCACTCTGTCACCATGTTAGCCTACATTTATGATGAATAATAGAAGCTTTTCACTTCCGTGAAGTTAAATGAGGCTGAGTCCAGCAAAGCCAAGAAGCAGACCCACTAAAATAATGCAATTACTAGCAATGAAAATCATATCTGGAGGAAACACAGTGCTGGGTGGTTCTTACTTCTACCTCAGAACTCCAGGGGTATGGATCTGAATCCCAGTTATTGGCCTCATGGATGTTTGCACCTTCTAGTCATGTCTATAAAATTTTTGTCTGTTTATTTCCAGATAATTTTGTTTTTTTTCCATTTCCTGAAGATGTGTGTATAAGGTAACTGTTGATTCTGACTGGGCCCTGTTTGAGTGAATGTGTTTTTGTTTATGCATGGATGTGCCCTGTGGTGGGTTGCACAGGGTTGGTTTTCATGTTGTGCCCATGTGCTGCCCCATTCCGTACAAGTCTGAAAGGAAAAGAAGGTTGAATGGGAGATATTCAATGATAAAATACACACACTTTAAATGTTAATCTAATAGAGTATTGCATGGGGCCAATATTCATTAATATCTCTTTCCTAAAGCATTTTATCTCCTTACTGTTGTTTCTTACTTGTCTAATTCATGCAACTTTCTATATTGGTTGCACACTTAACATCTCCCATACAAACACCATTTTTGCACTTAAATATAAGTCAGAATTTATAACTGTGGGATGGCACAGCAGTACAGTACTTAATGTTGCTTCCTCAGAGCTCCGGAGCTGTGGTTTCCAAATCTGCGCATGGACTTTGTTCATGTCTGTATGAGTTTTCCACAGGTACTCCAGTTTTCATTCAGTATCCTCAAGGATGTGCATATTAGGTTACCTAGAGATTTGTATTGTTACCAAGATGGGAACTATACTTTTCAAAGACAAATGAATTAAATAGACTGGGAGATGTAAGAAGAATAAAGGACAAAATAGTGTAGTTGGTTACACAGAGCCAAGGGCAAAACCAGAGAGACAAAAGCACTAGTGTCCAGCCAGAGTGTTAGTTAAAAATGTCAAGAGCTTAGGTCCTAAAGTAATTTGTATCCTTTTCTGAACTGCCATACATCACTAAAATCACTATCACTAAAATATAAACACTTGGTACAAAAACTGTAACATGCCGCCATCCAAAAACTGTTGCCGTTGTGATTTTTCACGGCATCAGTGTCATCTATGTTCCTTGCAATTGGCTGAAGAAATAAAGAAAAGATGGCCATAGATATAGCAAAACAATGAAACCATGAAAATAAACAGGAAACAAATTATTAATAACTAATCAAGCTATATGAGAAGCTGTACACAAAGAAGTAAAGCACTTGCAGCAATTGGCCAGACAGAGGGGCCGAGCAAGAAAGGACGTGCTGCAGGTCAGGATGATACAGATGGAAATTTACTGACAAGTGAGGCGAGTGTGTTGAAAAGGTGGAAAGAGTACTTTGAAGAACTTATGAATATAAAAAATGAGAGAAAGTGTAGGTTGGAGGAACGTGGAGATAGAAAATCATGAAGTACTGGGGATGAACAAAGCTGAAGTGAGGGAAGCTATGAAGAGGATGAAAAGTGGAAAAGCTAACGATACACTGGTTGAGGGATGTAGATGTTTAGGTGTGATGGCAGTAGAGTTTCTATCTAGATTTTTTAACAAAATCTTGAAAAGCAAGATGATGCCTGGGGAGTGGAGAAGAAGTACAGGTATATTAGTACCAGTTTTCAAGAATAAGGGAGATGTGCACAGCTGCAGTAACTACAGGAGTATAAAGTTGATCAGCCACACCATGCAGATATGGGAAAGAGTGATGGACGCTAGGCTGGGAGGAGAGGTGGCGATCTGTAAGGAGCATTATGATTTCATGATAGGGAAGAGTACTACAGATACGATGTTTGCTTTAAGAGTGTTGATGGAGTACAATTTCATTGCATGTTTGTGGATTTAGAGAAGGTGTATGAGAGGGTGCCAGGCGGGCGAGGAGTTATGGTGTTGTATGAGGAAGTCGGGAATAGCAGAAAAGTATGTGAGGATGATGCAGGACATGCATGAGGACAGTGTAACTGCTGTGAGGTGTGTGGTAGGAATGACAGCCTGGTTCAAGGTGAGAGTAGGATTACATCAAGGATTGGCTCTGGGCCTTTTCCTGTTTGCAATGGTGATGGACAGGTTGACAGATGAGTTCAGACAGGAGCTGCTGTGGACTATGATGTTCACAGATGACATTGTGATCTGTAGTGAGAGCAGCAGTGAAAGTAGTGACAGCAGGTTAAGATGAACCTGGAGAAGTGGAGGTATGCACTGGAGACAAGGGGAGTGAAAGTCAGTAGGAGTAAGATGGAGTACATTCTGTGGTAATAAGAGGGAAGTGTGCAATTTCAAGGAGCAGAGAAGGTAAAGGTAGACAAATGTTAATACTTGGGCTCTGGGTTCAACAGTCCAAAGCAATGGAGAGTGCGGCAGGGAGCTGAAGAAGAGAGTGCAGGCAGGGTGCACGGTGTGGAGAAGAGTGGCCAGAGTGATTTGTGATAGAAAAGTAGCTACAAGAGTGAAAGAGAAGGTCTACAAAATGGTAGTGAAACCAGCTATGCTGAATGGCCTGGAGATAGTGGCACTGACAAAAAGATGGCAGAGCCAGAAGTGGCAGACCTGAAAATGCTCCGATTTTCACTCAGAGTTACAAGGGAAGTCAGGATTAGGAATGGGTATATTAGAGGAACAACACAGGTACGACAATGTTTTAACCAAATGAGGGATGCTAGATTGAGGTGGTTTGGGCATGTGCAGAGGAGAGACAAGAGGTATATTGGGAAAAGAATGTTGATGGAATTGCCAGGTAAGAGGAAAAGAGGAAGGCCAAAGAGGAGGTTTATGGATGTGGTGAGGGAGAACATCAAGGCAGGTGGTGTGACAGAATATGATGTAAAAGACAGGGATAGATGCAGACGGATGACCTGTAAATGGGAGCAGCCGAAAGAAGAAGAAGAAGGCAAGTTTTGAGTAGCATACTGTTTCACAAACCTGACTCTACAACTCCTTTCACAGGCAATTTTGCAAATGTGAAATGTGAAACTCACTATATCTCCCCTCCTGTTACCTTATCCTAGTTGCAGGTATGCACACTTCCAGCAATTTTGGAGATCTTTATTTAAATCCTAAATGATAGGCAACACATGAGAAATTAAGGCTTGAAAACCCTGCCAGACATGAATTAAACACCTTCCTTCTTAGGGCTGATTTATACTTCTGCATTGAGCCTATACCATAGGTACACCATCACCTGCATAGCCTACTGTTTACCTATGGTGCAGCTTGACATGCACTTCTTCAAAAATGTGACCACACATCACATTGTCACACTACATGCCACCAAAAAGTGGAAGTAAAAAATTCAACCTAGGGCTAGTAAGTAGTAGTAGTAGAGTTAGCTAGGGGCATCGTGTCTGTGATGTATTTGAGTCCACTCACCAAAATGGATGATATCAATTAATGATTGGCCAACGACTCCTGACCTCCTTCCCATCTTCCAAACATCTGGTTATTAAAGCAGCTATTCACATGGTACTGTAAGCAGCCTCGCTGTGCTACCAACATTCACAGCTGCAAATTTGGATGGTGGGGCTTTTTAGTGGATAAACTTGAAGTGAACCTCCCCAGACAGGAATGTTCCCATATGTTAGTTACAATAACCCAATGCACAGTTACTTTTATTCTTTTTTTTTCGTTATCGATCTGTCCCTCTATTCATTTTAGTATTCAAATATTGGTCTTGTGTGCTCATTAGCAACATCCTATAGGACATTGCTCCCTCACATGCCGGTATCTGACTTTCATTCTGTCCTGATGGGATTACAAGGGGCGAAGGTACTGCTCTGAAAACAATGAGCTTTCAAGCAAGAGGTAAATACATTTTTATTACCCCCAATAAAGAGTTATAACTGTGCTCTTTAAAAGATTTGTGTCAGCCAACAGCCTGTTAATCACGCATAAAAGCTTACAACACACCTGATTACACCAGAGCATAAAATTCTCTCTCACACTTAAAAGCCCCGCAAGGATTTGCTGCTGCAGCAGTGGCAGTGCAGATCTGGCCAAATGCTCGACTTCTGATACATGGCAGCACCTTCGTGCAGAGGCTGTGAGAGCGGTTCTGTCAGAAGTTATGAAAAAGTCTTATTGATTGAGGAGCAAATTCAGTCAGTCACCACATTACTACTTTTATGGCTAATTGTACATTATTTCCTTGTTGTGCAGAAATATAAAAATCAAAATTTTAAAAAAGAAAGTTGCAGTAAAAAGAAATGAGTGACACAATTGTATCTGGACACTTAGAGTCTCTCATTACCCTGGAGGTATTGGTGCTTTTTGCCAGCAGGCAGCAATTTCCATGTCACAGATAATTCACCTATTACTTACTTGCACACCTTCTGTGTAATGGATAATGCTAAGGACATAAAGTGTAAAATGTAAAGTCACGAGTTTAAGTCCCATCACTGCCTTACTGTGTCAGCCTGAGGGAATTGCTTTACCTGTCACTTGTCTGACTGCACAGGTATGGAGACAATTTTACTTATTTGTAAGACACTTTGGATACAAATCTCATGTTTAGTGCAATACAATGTGTTATGAACACTGGTGGTGACATGATTATTCTGTTATTTTGCATTTCAATATTTTCCCATATAACAACATGCCTATGTAATTGTTGACTGCCATTTATCTTTGTGCTTGTCTGATTGCTGACAATGAAATGTTATTTTCCCCAAAATTCCCCCGTTGAGCCCAGTTAGCTTGTATTGTACAAGACCTCTCTTACTACTTGCTGTGTAATATTTTTCACTTAACATAATAATAATAATCATACATGTTTTTATGTAGCACCTGTACCATGCTCAAAGATGGTGCTCACAGGTATAGAAACTACTAGTCCTTACATACTGTATAATGAGAAAAAATATCCAACAACAAATGGCACTTAATGAAAATGTAGTTGCCCCCAATAAAATAGTTACAGTCACAGCACTTTTGTTTACAGCCAGCCCTGCCCGATATAAACTTCACTTATTTTGTTCATTCCCATCCTGTTAAGCTGCCTGCACAAGGATAAAACAGGAATGTAATGCTAACATTAAAAGAATCTCCTAAATTTGTTGAGGTCTATCAGTCTGGAAAGGGCAACGTAGCCATATGTAATCACAAATAATCCTAAAAATATCATCCAAAGAACTGCAGGCATCTCCAGTCTCAGCTATAGCTGGCTTTCATGACTTCATAATCAGAAAAACACTGTTCAAAACTGGGCACCTTTGGAGAGGAGCAACATGGAATCCGCTGCTAAAGAAAAATTAAATGATCTAAATGCTTGTGTCTTATTTGCCAGGAATTACCTGGATGTTGCCCAAGCCTTTTGAGAGAATTTTCCAAGCACAGATGAGACAAAAGTTACACTTACTTGGAGAAGATGGTTCTCAGGATGTTGGATGTAAAACATAACTTACCACAGTAGGAAGATTAGATTACATTACCGTATACACCCGTGGATAAGTTCTCCCATGGATAAGTCAGGACTTGATTTTCCAGTATAATTTCTGGTATTTTATAATGTCGGTTGTATAAGTCGAATGTGGAAAACTCATGCTATTGGTCTAAGAGATTATGATATGCTAACGCCCACCTGAAAGAGTAACCACGGAGTACACTGCCTTTATTTTCTATGTATTGTGCCTACGTGACCACACGGCAATACCCAAACTATTCCAAAGCAACGTTTGCACTATTTAGTGTTTTTTGTATCTCACACCCTCATACACCTTTAGAGTAAGAGCATCCATTATCTACGATTGAGCGTTCGATCAGAAGAAAATATGAAGCTCATTTTAAATTAAATGTCGTTGAAGTGGCGAACGAAATTGGTAACTGCGCTGCTGCAACAAAATTCAATGTGTCTGAGAAACTGATGCGAGATTGGAGGAACCATGAAGATGTAAAAAAAAAATATATATATAAGGGTCACATTTTTGAACGGGCATATAAGTCAGGGTCTGATTTTATGATCAATTTTTCAGGTTTCAAGACCCAATTTATACGTGAGTATATACGATAGATTAAATTAGATTAGATTAGATTAGTTTAGATTTTTATCGTCACTTATACTGTAAGAGATAGAGAGAGTGGTGGGAGCATGTGCTGATAGCATGTTGTCGTACCCACCATACGACGAACCACCTGGATTGGGACCCAAGTGCAGTAGATGACACCTCAGCACCACACTGGAATAGTGTTAAGTGTTTTGCAGTGGCTGGAGTGACAATCCTGTCACCAACCCTCAAGTTTTCCCCGTAAATTGGAGGACCTGCTTGCAAGGCTGGATGCAGATTGACGTCATACCCAGGATGAAGCAGTGAGATCATAATGAAATTCTTGTGCCACAATTGTTAGGGGGATGAAAGTATACAGGCAGTAAGACAATAAGATAATATATGATTAAATAAATTCCATAAATAAGAGTAGCAGAAAAATTATCTAAATGTATATAGTGCAAACAGAACTGTGGAGACATGTAAATTGTATTAAACAGTAGAGGGAAAAAATGTCAGATGGCAGTTCAGCATGTAACATATAGTGGAGTTACGCATAAACCAGCAGATGGGTACAGTACAGGACTGGTCAAATCAGGTTACTGAGAATTCAGTGGCCTTATGCCCTGGTGGAAGAAGATGTCCCTGAATCAGGTGGAGCATGTGGTAAGGGTCCAGTAGCATTTACCAGAAGTAAAAGCAGGTGGTGAGCTGGATGGGTGTCTTCAGAGATAATGGATTTCATTTCTCCTCAGAAATTGGGTGTGTAGATTGTGTGAAGGTGTGGAAGGTTAGCCCCAATAATTTTAAAAGCAGTATGGATTTCTTTGGAAAGTCAGGTCACCAAACTGCACCGTGATGCATCCACTCAGGATATCTTCAGTAGTGCAGTGGTGGAAGTTCACCAGTATATTGGATCCCATCTCAAAGCTCTTTAGCCTCCTAAGGAATATCAAATCAACAGCAAAAATGGTGGTGTTATTGTGACATGTAGGGATGCTTTGTTGTCTCAGGACTTGGACAACTTGCTCTAAGTAAAGAAACCATAAATACCGCACTATATGAGAAAATTGTTGTAGTTGAAGTGATTCAGCAAGACAGTTATCAAGTTCTTTGAATCAAGTTCAGAGTCAGCATCCAGCACACCAACCCTGGACAAGGCAATCTATGTTATTAATAGTTATTTCTTTTTTTTATATATTTATTGCCTTTTTATTTCTCCAAATTGATATTTTAACATTGTACAGTTTTTAGATACAGTATACTTTCTTTGTATGTGTAATATTGTTGCATCATGCCAATAGTTCATTGGTGATGTAAGAAATCAAATGAATTATTAAACTGAGTAAATGATCCCACTAAAAAAGAGGTAAAGTGTAACCCTAGAGTGCCTTTGCTCGTGAGATTATTTATTTGGTTTGTTTTCATTCCTACTGCTCAGATTTACTCATAGACTGTTAGAATATTTGACCATGAATTCATATTTCGCTGTTACCTATACAAGTGCACAGTGAGGTCTGGTAGTCACGTCATCAGGGAAGTTTAATTGTCATTAACATCAACTTGGGAAATAGGATTCCGAATTTAAAAGGACATAGTAACATAGATTCTCTTTCTTGTTTTTTTACCTTTAGTTTCAAGTTCTTGAAAATGTTTTTTTTTTCCCAAGGACTAAACACTTATACTGAATGTAAAACATAATATGGAGTAAACGAGGAAGAAAAAAATAGAATTTAGAGTTTCAAAAATGTATTGTTTCTTCCTGAGAGATGCAAGCATGATTTTGTTGGCTGCAGGTGGGGAGATTAAAAAATTCTTTCTAATTTAAAATAAGAATTATTCAGCATATCTGCTAAATAAAACACTCCATTGTACCAACAGGGCAGGCTACAGCAATAACTAGTCAAATGAACAATATATTCAACAAGACCTAAGGGTTTTCCTCCTCGGCCACAGTGTAGAAATGCACACCACCCTCTGTGTGCTCACAAAGAGGCTGTTTCATGTAAAAAGTTGATAATTAGTCCCTGAGTGAATAATGCAGAGTGCAAAATAAGAGATTGTTACTTAAGATATGAGCAGAAGCCTCTCTCTTTAGCTAGAATTCATGATAATATCATTTTCTGCACTGGTTACAGGCATATTTAAAACTCTTGCTTATTTTTTAATATTTTTTGCTCTGACTCCATAAGCTGAGAAAATCCAACAAATTCCTTCCAGCCTCTTTGGTCTTGGAGAGCTATGTCCATGTGTTACTGAGACCATTTTTTTTGTTTTTCGTGTTTCTTTTAGAGGTTCATTAGCAATTAAAATGTAGCCCCACCGCATCATTCTCTTTAATTAACAAGAACCGTCTACTTAGCTATAACTTTTAATGTTTCTCTTGCTTCTCATTTCCAAAGTCATCAGTCACTTTAAGGTGACGGGACACTTGCAGTAGTAAAAGTGCATATTAAACTGCAGAAATTACTTATAGTATCAGATGAACAAATAAGAAGCTATGACTGGTAATAATCTGGAAAACTCTAGAACTGCAACATTACATTCTCTTTCTTTAACAATACATGTAGATTACCTAAGTTGCTGCTCATTAGCACTTTACTATTAGTCCTACACGTCCGATTGCTTATGTTTTACATAAGGATTAAACTTATTCTCCATTATCAACTTAAGCCAACAAGAAGTACAAGTTGAAAGATTAATAAATATGAGAAGAAGGTAACTCAGATAATAAATAATTATATGTAAAAAATTGAGGTAAAACCTTCTACTGAAAATACCAGCTAATAGTAAACCCCCTTGGACTCACTGCAGTTTGCCTATCAGACAAAGACTGGAGTGGAGGATGCTATTATCTATCTGCTCCATTCTCACCTGGACAAAGCTGGCAGCACTGTGAGGATTCTGTTTTTTGATTCCTCCAGTGCCTTCAGTACCATTCAGCCATTCCTGTTAAGAGGTAAACTCAGAGATGTGCAGCTGGATGAGCCCACGGTGTCCTGAATAAAGGACTGTCTGTCGGGCAGACTGTAGTGTCTGAGACTCAAGAACTGAGTGAGCAGCACTGGAGCATCACAAGGAACAGGCCTGTCTCCTTGTCTCTTCACTCTGTACACCTCCAACTACAAATATATCAGCAGGTTGTGTCACTTTAAGAAATTCTCAGATGATCCTCCACTTATGGGGTGTATTGATAATGGAGATGAGACAGAGGAGAGGAGTCATTTGGGGAAAGTTCCTTGGTGCAAAAATAATTGTCTTCATCAAAACCAAGAAGCTGCTTATTGACTTTCACAGCACCAAAGAGCCTCTATGTCCAGTCACTATTCAAGGAGTGGATGTAGAGGTGGTCCTCTCCTGCAAGTACTTGAGGGTCCACATTAATGTCAGGTTGGACTGGTCTTGGAACACAAAGGAACTATATAAGAAAGGGCTGAGCAGGCTTTTTTTCTTAGAAGACTGTGCTACTTTAATGTGGGATGTGACATCCTTCATATCTTCTACAACTCTGTGATGGTCAGTGTAATCTTCTACGCTGTGGTGTGCTGGGCTGGTAACATCACTTCAAGAGAGGCCCACAGAATCAACACACTAATTAAAAGGGAGGGCTCTGTTATGGGATGCACTCTGGACCCTCTGGAGGTAGTCGCAGAGGAGAGAATTTAAACAAAACGGAGTGCCATTATGAGCAACGCTGCACATCCTCTCTGTGCACAATGACACTGAGGACTTTCAGCCACTAAATTATTCAGCAGAAGTGTGACAAGAAACGCTATGGGGGCTCCTTTATACCTAAAGCAATATGTGTGGATAATGCCTCACTGTGACTGTGAGGACCAAGCCAGGACTTTTTTTTTTCTTTTTAATCTTCTTTTCTTTTTAGTCATTCTGGTGTATGTTCAGACCAAAGTGTGTGTGTGTCTATATATATATTTATTCACTAACCAATATGCCTGTTTATGAATTTATTTATTTAAAGAGCTCCTTTAAAAAGTCAAATTTTCCCCTGAAGACAAATAAAGGTCTATCTATCTATCTATCTATCTATCTATCTATCTATCTATCTATCTATCTATCTATCTATCTATTATGGGCCCTTCAGAAACTCATGTGTGTGATTAGATTTATTTCAGAAGAACATATTAGTTAGTACATAGAGCTCAGATACTCAACTGAATAAATCAGTACAACTCAGTAACACAAACTAGGTGCTAGGTATAACTCCTAAGCTATTGCTAGTTTGTATGTGCACAACATAAACATAAGAAAGCTAGAAAGCACAAATCAGAAATGCTAATCATATAGTAAGTTCAGGTCAAGAACTTACACTGTGTAAAGGGTGAAACCTAAAAACCCCTCTGAGTAAATCAATACAATTTTGAAACACAAACAAGACACTAGGTTTACTGTAACTCATTTGCTATGTGAACAACCAAAACTCAGATGAGTGAATAAGGGCAGAACAGAAATGCAGATTTTGCTCACAGACTCACACAGCAATAGTTAGTATGTTCAGTTTTGGAAGCTGAAGTGAGCGAATGAGTGCAGCTCAGAAGCCCACCTAGCAGATTCAACTTGGTATCTCATACTTGTTAAAAGGTGGTGCTCTGAAACTCAATTGAGTAAATATGTAAAACTCAGAAAGGCTTACTAATTAGGAGGTGATGACACTTACAGACTTACGTTATTTGAGAGATACAGTTTGCAAAGTCATACTAGTTACTACATGCAGCTCAGAGGCACAGCCAGCAGGTTCAACTTACCCTCTCATACTTGTTAATAGATGCTTTTCAGAGTAAATTAGTACAGCTCGGGAGTAACTACTGGTTAGTGGCTTCATCTCAGCTGCAGCTCAGATACTCAAGTGATTAAAAATATACAACTCAGAAACACTGAAAAGTCAGCTGCTCAAACAATTCACATCAGTATTTTCAGTTCGGTGGCTTACGTGAGTGAGTAAGCTCCACTCAGAAACACATAGTACTTAGTGACTTCAATTCGAAAAAACAGTGGATAGTAGGTACAGTTTGGGAGCTCAAGTGAGTGAGTACATCTCATAAAATCCTATTAGACAGAATGTGCAGTTCAGAGGTTTACACTAATTGGGCGAGTGAATATATTAACCCAAGGTACAAAGTTCAGGGGGCCTTGGACCCTCTAATTAACCACCTTTGAGTCCCAGAAAGCCTATAAATCACAATTGTTTGAGGTCCCTGAAAACAAACAGGGTCTTTCTTACTGTAGTCACTTTGGTTAATCACAGCTTTGGATTTATCTCTGTATCTTCAGGTGTCCAAACACGTCTGTCCAACCTATGGAATGTTCACTGCACAGACGTAATGGTATGGGGCAGGAGTGCAATTCAATACCTCATCTTATTGTTTTATGTATTGATTGTTTTTTACACAATATTATTATCATGTTTGGTATGAGCACCATTTTGATCCGTTGTTATCACTTGCTTTTTTATACTTTTATGATGCAATGAGGCCATTGAGCAGATGCCAAAGTTACATTGCTTTGTTCTGGGCGGCTTTTGAGTGAATCGAAGTATTACAATCAGATAGACAGGCTGAGCTGGGTTTTTATAGTATAAATAGTTCCTTTCAAAGCGAGCATAATCATAAAGCACAATTTTAGCTTAAATGGATCTGTTTGTGTTTTATACAGTGGGCATTACAACAGAGACTTTGCAGAGTCATTTCCAATGCTACAGTACATACTGTACTTTTAAAACAACCCTGTGCCCACAAGTCTGTTTTAACAATTACATTATAACCTTTGGCATGAAGAGTTCACAAAGGTGAGATTGCACTAAAATTAGATGCGTGAGCTGGAGTTCACCAAGTGGTCTAGGTAATTATTGACTGGAGTGCAGGGGAAATAAATGTTAATTTACCTGTACTACACAACATGTTTACTTTGGCATTATGTGAAGCCTGAGTGGTAAGCCAGTTTTGACAGAGCTGTTGAGATGAATCATCCATGAAGAGAGGGTGAATCAGCAGGAAAACATTCAGAAATACCAAAAAGTATATAAGCAAGTGTGTGTGTGTATGTTTATGTATCTATATATGTACACGTGTGTGTGCATTGTGATATTCTATGCAGTATACGCCCTGACAGGAAAGTGCAGTGGCATTTCTGATGGAATGTCAATAGAGGGGTAAAGTCAGTTTCATTCTTATCTACCACAAAGATACTGAGTAAGTAAAACTGACTTTGCTGACTTCAAAGCAACACGTTGAGATAAACATTACACCTTTAATGATCTTAAGTGCCATATTTAAAAAAAAAACATTAATCATAATTCTGAATTAGCCCAATTTAAGTGTGAGTGTTGGAGTGTGTGTGAGTGGGCACTGCAATGGCTCGTTTCTGATTTCTGCCTCATGCACCATGGATACAGTATGGCTCCCTGCAGCCTGAACTTGATGTACTGGGTTTGATGGCGCTATGTTGTGTTATGTTATGTTGTTTTACCCTGCAATCAGTGGTGGTTCCAGACCAAATTTACCAGGGGGGCCAGGGTGGGCCCGGTGTTTTTTCATGGGAACATCACCTTAAGTAATTAATTAAAATTTTATCTCTTCAGCACAGGGGCCATAACAGGGGCCAGGGCCAGTTCTACAGAGGCACTGGCCCCTGTTGGCCCCTGTCTAAAACCGCCTATGCCTGCAATTGACCGACACCCTATCAGGGGCTGTTCCTGCCTTGCACCCGATTATTACTGGAATAGGTTCCAGCTTCCCTACGACCCTGCTGAGGATCAGTGGATTTGAAAATGGATATTGTGTTATATTATGTTATGTTACCATTAGTAAGTAAGGCCATTTCATTTTTTCATATGGAATGGATTACACTTTATCATAATAGAACATTTAGGAGCAGAGAAATTTGTAGAATACTAATGACATATTTATAAACTGGAGGGATCATTTAAAGACTAGCCACTCTCCTCACTTGTTGGTCATTAAGTCATGAGTTCAGTACTTTCAAACTTTTCTTCAGTGGTTTGTAAAACTGCACCAGTGAGTTATCATCTGTTTGTTAAAACATCTTAGATAGGTATAAATATGAGGCATATTTTCCACCCAATACTGTTGATATCATGTAAAGTGGTATGAATGAGTATTTACTGGGAAGGTCTTCTACCCAGTGAAGGGATGTATGGTTTATTTAACAATATTGGGAGTTAGTGAGGATACGCCTGGATACCTAACATATGGATTATGTGGCACAAGTAAGGTGAGCCTATATTTAAGGATATTTTGATATTGTTTGTTGTTGGTCTCCATTATCACCTATTGTATCAGGAATTCTACTTCCATTCTGCATAAAAATACAAGATTAACATTTTTTTAAAAACATAACCACAAACAACATGTAAGTAACATAAAAAATATTTTTGTTTACTTTGGCTAAGCTTTTTTATAACTGCTTGCCTCCTGGGTCATGTAAGATGCTGAGAAAGCATCCAGGGGTCCTTATATAAGGTGTGCTTTGGATGAAAATCCTTCTCCAAGGCAAGTAGGACTGCCTGAAGGAATTGAAATCTGTCCCTATTAACGTGTCCCTTTCTAGCAAACAGCAATATACTGTATGCATTATTTGTGTGTATGTATATATATATATATATATAT
>JANRMT010062857.1:15639232-15657144 GCA_026402145.1 Polypterus bichir lapradei | reverse complement strand
AATGTTATGGCCTAAGTTGGAAAACAGACCCTGTGACTAATTTATCTGCGTTTTGTCAATGTCAAAGACTAGGAGATAACAAACTTTGGAAGTTGGAAACAACAGGCAAAAACCGTAGGTCAAAAAAACACAGTCAGAAGTTCTGAACGCTAACTGTAAACTAATCACCCTGAATAAAGTTTCCTTATTAAAATTGTGCTCTTTATCGCAATATTCCAAAGATATTATAGCACGTCCTGGTTATTGTCTTAATGTTTTGTTTTTTGCTGTCTTATTTTCTTTATTTTATTTATGTTATTGCTTCTGCTTCCTAGTTGATTTTGTTAACTTTGTTCATTTATGCAGCTAACTACGTCCTCTTGTTTCTTGCTAGCGTGTGGGACGACGCCTTCATTAGTCGACTGTCCCCAAGTGCTGTCATTTGACTTTATGGCACTTCCTGCAGGTTGTTTGAGGTACCCGTTGTCACCTCCTAGTTGCAGTGGCAATAACCTTGTGTTGTGCTTTTCTGCTTCCCTTTGCACTAATATGTTTGATTTTATCTAATCTACTGGTGATTTTGTTTTTTGACTTTTCAGGTTTTTTAAAGTTTGGCTTGTAATTACAGATCTGATGTTGGCTTTGTTTTGATTTTTATGTCAGTTTAGTGATTTTTTTAGTTCTTTTATTCTTTATTTGAATTCCAGACTTTCGATTTTAATTAAATATCTTGAAGTTTGTCTGTATCTTTATTTTTCACATCTCTTTCTTTTTGCCTTTTGGAATATTCTTTTCAGTTATTTAATTTATTTCTTTAATTATAATTAGGCTTTGTGGTGTGGGAAAGGATTTCTAAATAGTCGCAATGTGAAGACCTCACAAGCCACTCCTGTGAAATGTCACATTGTATATCTATGTGACTGGTAATGGACATCTTTCTCTTCAACAATATTACCTTGTCCATTAATGAAACAGATGAAATAATGCTGGCTATTAGAAGAACAAACTACAAAATGGTGGAAATATATGTAATTTCCATAAAAATATTGACTTGATCACAGCAGCTAAAATGCTGCACACTGATTTTCTTTCGCATGTAAACAATTTGTTAAACCTTCAGATGTTTGCTTTGCTTGGACTGGTAAGAAGACCCCCATTTGCTAATCATTGTGATGATCCTAAAGATACATCGGTGACAAAATGGAAACGGGAGGATCGACAGAGCATGTACCATAAATAGAGTTGCCGACATCTGGCACAAAGAGCACGTGTCCTCCTTTTTTGCCTTATGTTCACCATCTGCTAGGCAATGCTAAAAACCTGCCAAAGTCTGGCTTCTTCATAATTACAGTATTGGTCAAGGCTTGACTTGAGATCCGTGCCCCCTGGTTTTCAATACAATGTAGGAATATCAGAGGGACTGAAACTCCAAGAGGTTCCCCATCCACCCCACCCCACCCCACCATGCTCCTCACTGCCATATTGTAGGTGTATATGCGTGCACACGACACTCCAAAGGGGATTCCCAAGGTCGTCCATGATTTACAATACAATATTGGAAAATCAGCAGGGTTAAAAAGCTTTTTGAAGGCTCTTACAATTTTATAATATAGGTACAAAATATATTTTACAGTGAAGAAGAGACAATTCAGTTTATCAAACTCTTTTTGTTAGCTAATTGGTAAAATTGCCCTAATATTTCATCTGAATATTTGTGTAGGCTTCTGCTTTACATACAGTAGCTTGCGCTAGATTCCTACGGCTCTTTGTGTGAAGAAGTGCTTCATGGAGTTCATCACATTACACTTCTCCTTATGTTGCGTTCAAGTTAGTTGGAATTTGGAGTTACTGCATGTAATATTACAAGGCCACAATTCATTCTGATCTCATGAATCGTCTCTTTTGGGAGAAATTGGAATGTCACTGCCATTTACATTTACATGTATTTGCTTGGCTGACAATTTTTGCTACTTAATCCATGCAAAAAAAGGTTAAAAATGAACTTTACATTTTTTTGAAAATAAAAAGCAAACCAAGGAAATTTAGAGTGTATTGTACCAATCCAAATACCACACAACCAGAAAACATGGCTACTGTTTTACAATACTGTTTTATATATTTGTGTTTTGTGCAATATATTTTTCGCTACCACTGTATATAATGCTGTGATGGTGTCGTGTATTGTATGTCGTGTTATTTAATTGTATTTACCTTGTTATGCCTATGGATGTGATGCCAAGAGAAATTCTGAGCAACACTGTTGCCTAGCAATTAAGTTCAAGTTCAGTTCAAGTTCAGTTATTTATTTAATACGAGGAAATGAGGCAAGATGTCAACATTATGTCACAACGTGGCTAATTTGGGTAACAAAGTTATTTCCAAAGGGTTTCATTGGGGCTACCACATGGAAGAACATTTATGTGATATTTCCCACTGGGACGCTTGTACTTCCAGCATTTCCCTTAACATTTCCCATAACATGTGAAAGCGGCTTGATGTATCAGCTAGGTGTCCTTTAATACTAGAGTCACTACTGTAATGAGAAATGTCTGCTGGATCAAATGTAGCCATGCTTTTGAGCCCTTGGTTAGGTTCCAGTGTGGCCTTCTCTGCTACAGACTTAAAGCGTAATGCCAGTGAAAGATGTCACTTATTTATACCTCCACTTATGACTATTAAGACTATTTTAGTGACTTTTGACTTCTGTTGTGTTTCTTTATGAAACTTATTATTGACACTTTCTACAAATAAAGGTGAACACTTTTTCCTTTATTGTATACAAAGTATAGGGAAAGTATTGTAATCATCCAAAGATTTGGTGTCGAGATTCTGATGAATCTCGACGTTTTAGACCTCCCTGACTTTCTCGTACACAAAGTATTGGGAAAGTATTGTAATCGTCCAAAAATTCCATTTTGAGATTCTGATGAATCTTGACGTTTTAGACCTCCCTGAGTCTGAAAATACCTTTTTTGGAATTATGTCTGTGTGTCTTGCCTGTGTGTGTGCATGTGAACACAATACCTTGAGTACGCTTTCACTTATGTCATCCAAATTTTACATACAAGTATTAGGTACAAAATGTAGATTTCTGTCAACCTTTGGGCTATTTCTGTTAACTGGAAGTGGTACTCTACCTTTGTTCATGCAGCTGCAGAGTCTTATTTATTAATCTTTACTTTTATAATAATTGTTCAATATATTATTCATTTGATTTCACTTGTTGCTGATGGTTCCTTAATGTACATAATATAAAAATATAATCATTGTCTTGCGGTTTACTCCTCAAATATTTAACTCCATATCTGAGTATATGAGAAAGTCTAGGGGAGGACACTCCTGATTTTTAAAATATTTTGCGCTCCATCCCAAAAGTGAAAAATTATATTGTGCTCGTATTAAATACTTATGAGCTCCTTAAAATCACTTTAGTTTTTATTGTCCGGTGCATCCCGACTCACCTGTACACAAAAACCCCCACATAAGATATAACGTTAAGCAAGACATGGGTGGCACGGTGGCGCAGTGGGTAGCACTGCTGCCTTGCAGTAAGGAGACCTGGGTTCACTTCCTAGGTCCTCCCTGCATGGTTTTGCATGCTCTCCCCGTGTCTACGTAGGTTTCCTCCTGATGCTCCAGTTTCCTCCCATAGTCCAAAGACATGCAGGTTAGGTGCATTGGCGATTCTAAATTGTCCCTAGTGTGTGTGTGTGTGCGCACCCTGCTGTGGGCTGGCACCCTGCCCGGGATTTGTTCCTGCCTTGCGCCCTGTGTTGGCTGGGATTTGCTCCAGCTTGTGTTAGGATATAGTGGGTTGGAAAATGACTGACTGACTAAGCAAGACATTGTGGTTTCTGGGATTCCGTTCTATGTTTGGCCCTCTAGACCCAAAAACTCTTCATTTTTAGGTAAATTTTGGACAGCATTTTGTGCTGTAAATTATGATAAAGAGTAAAAAAAATAGATGTCTTGAAGGTGTGCATGCCAAATCAAACTGGGATTCATTGATACAAGGAGTCAAAGGGTACAAAGTCAAAACTTTGAAAAACATCGGGATCAGCTGTATAGGCATTTAGTGTTGTTTTATTTTTGCTATTTTTGAGGTTGGTAATCATAAATAGGATATTTTTGATATTTGTGTCTTTGCCAGTGGTCCTACCCCCCAAAGTGCTACTCCCAGGAGGTCATTAATAACACATTTGAAACATAAGCCAGTAGGGTATCATTTTAGAGCATTTCAAGGCCAGTGATTATGAACAGGACGTTATTTTTGATTTTTGATCCTTTATTGTTGATCTACCCCTTCGTGAATCTCTATCAGAGGGTGAAAATGACCAATTTAGATGGCAATGGAGAATATTTAGATTTGAAACATTTAAGTTGCAGCATACATTTTAATATGTCAAATTTTGCATGCAGCTATCCTTGTTTGTTTATTATGTTCTTCTACCTAATTAAATAAATCATTACACTTTTAATGAACACCCGAATTAAGGCGACTTAAGCTAATTCAGACTTTTAACGCTTCAGACTATCTTCAGTCTTGTGAATGCTGCCTTTTGTATGGTACGTGGCATTTACAGTTCCTTTTAGCATAGTAAAAACTATACACATTTTAGCGCAAAGCCACTGATTGACCTTAACATTTGACATGCTGCAATAGATTGCCCTAACTAAGGAACGTTGGGGTTCCTGCTTTACATCTGATCCACCCAAGATAGGCTCCTGACTCTGCAACTATGAAATTTATTAAGTAGGCTTCATAATAAAAGACAAATAAACCAGCTGACTTTCACCAAAATTATAGCCATGAAAAACAACTTTGGATTCTCACCAAGTGATACATTACACCTTACATCTCGCCTGAAGAAGGGGCCTGAGTTGCCTCAAAAGCTTGCATATTGTAATCTTTTTAGTTAGCCAATAAAAGGTGTCATTTTGCTTGAGTTTCACTACATTCACAATGGCTAACATGGTACAATACCCCAGTACATCAAGTAATAGTAACGGCTGTCTTTAATGATGATATCCTGTAAAATAAAAAATAAATAAATATTTGGTTGATCAGTAGACCAGTAGAGAACCTTTATACCTAAAATATGCAGGTGGTGAGTCCAGCGTGAAGTATGGTGGACATCTTACTTATTTCAAATTTGTAGAAAAACAAGCTTTGAAAATTGAAAAATGTTCACCACAAGATCACGTTTCATGCATTTGAAACAGAAAAACAGAAATGATGGAATTCAATTAAATTATCAATATTGTACTTATGAAGTTTTATTGTGCTGAGCTTAAAAGTTCTTTCTTTCCATTTACAGACGTCAAGAACCTGGAGAACTTCCACCTGGTGGAGAGCGTTCAAGAACAAGTGAACGCGGCGCTTCTAGACTATATCATGTGCAATTACCCCCAGCAGACTGATAAATTTGGACAGCTCCTTCTGAGGCTACCAGAAATCCGTGCAATCAGTATGCAGGCCGAAGAGTATCTCTATTACAAACATCTTAACGGAGACGTGCCCTGCAACAACCTCTTAATCGAGATGCTTCATGCAAAGCGGGCGTGAATGTCTGGCACCAACTTCTCCCATCCAAAAAAAAAAGCATCCCACCCAATCCCCAGTTCCTACTCATCAGCCAACATCACTTGTGATCAATGTACCCAACCCAGACAAACATCCCAGAGTGATTCCACCTGGGTGACTATGGTGGGCCTCGGATATTTAGGAGATGACGCCTAAACCGTATGTTGTGGGTGCTGCAAGACCAAGGTGCTCATCTTTGGCAAAGAAACTTTTAAAAAGCCAGATTCTGACGGTGAAATTGTTTATGGGATAAACTGAGAGAACAGCGCACTTACATCTAAGCAAAGGATGGCCTTAGTGACACTTTGGAAATGCCGTCTATATTGTGGGGACACGGTTGGTTTGAGTGTTTCCTGTGGTTATTCATACAGGCCAGATTTCCTTAAACTATGGACACCATTCAACCAGAGAAAGTCAAAAATACTGGTGCTTTGATATAACGTCCACCCATCTCCCTGTGAACTGCCCCAGGGTAAAACCAGGTGGGATGCCCTTCAAAAACTGTTAGAAGAGACTTGTTAGGTATCTGCTCTGAAACCTTTCTCAGACTTGTGTTTGCAGCCAAAAATACAATTGTTTTGTTTGAAGTGGGCAGTGTTCGCTCCTCTAGGTCATTAGGGGTTCACTAAGCACAGTTGTACTTAATCATTCTCGACGTCAGACTGTGAGCTACAGTTTCCTCCTGTTTCACCAAATTGATTTCACATTTGGCCACAACACCTTTATGGGACAACGGGTAGCTGCTGGTTAACAATTTGAGAAATGTGAAATCCTCTTGGCCTTCATCCTCATCCTTGTCTCCTTGTCATGGGTGTTCCTCTATTTTAACAGCCACTGTTAAAATCAAACTTAATGTAAAGTGTACAATGGTAGCTATGTAGAATCTGAAGAAAGGAATAAAGAGTCTTCATCTTCCACCTTCAACTTATTCTAATTATTAAAACATGGAAAATGAAAGCATGGACCAGGCATGACCGCAAAGACGAATACTGCCCCAGCCAACACTAGACCAAAGCCTGCTGCAGAACAAAACGTGGAATTATTTAAAATTTAAAAAAAAAAAAAAGCAGAAATATCAGTATTATAAATTTGTGATGTCACAGTTATGTGAGTCTTGCCTTATTTCATGACCATGCTAGCTAACCATGCAGATGTGAATTTAAATACATGTTTATGAAATAAAAATAAAAGATATAAACTATTAATGTTGTAAAATTTAAAAGATGCAAAAAGGTGTTTACATGTGTTAGGTCCTGTGGGAGAGAACTGTGACGATGCCAATTGCAAAGCAATGATTTTCTTAATTTTTTTTTGTTTTCTTTGATTGGTAATTTTTTTTTACCAGTACTTAATTGTCGTGAGACACTAAAATCAAAGGAGTAATCTCACTTAAAGCTTAACGGTGAAATTGTGGACGCATGATCTTGTGTATACATTGTACATTTTCCTTTGTTGTTGTTTTTTTTTTTTTTTAAGACTGTTTTTGGGTTATTTCATTATTCACTTTACTTTGTATTGTATGTCATCATTTCCTATCCATACAATTGTAATGCTAATTTATTGTTTCTGTTCCGTCCTTCTGTTCAAGACAGGGGGTGCTATCGAAGCCAAATATTTTTTGTTTACTGTAGCATGTTTATAAAGAAAAAAACACAGTGGCAAAACACAGTTCAGGGACATAACAATGATCTTAAAAGAAAAACAGCGCAGTTCAGTGAATTACGTGATTGAATCTCACAACTGTAAATTGAAAAATTTAGCATATTTAAATCTGTTGTAAATGATGTGACTTACTGTTGCGTCTCTTTTCTATGCTCAATTCAAAAAGTGAAAAAGCTTAATTCTTACATCTTGGAGTTGTCTTGTGCATTGTATATTCTATACCAAAGACTGTTAAGTAGATTTTATTTTCCATGCTGCCTCACTCTGACTGATTCAACAAACCGAGATTTTCCTACGCCATAGGTGAGATGGAGCCACACACACCGTCAGTCTTTTCTGCCTACATCTTATGGGACTTTGTGAATCCTGGACCTTCCACAAGACTTCAGGAATTGCAGTAGTGAGTGGGCCCTTGATCAGGACCTGGGAAAAAAATCTGGGGGCTCTGGTGAGTATGCAGGGTGGGAGGAGAAGAAGAAGAAGAAGAAAGGAGACTTCACTAAATCTCAGGCAGATTCTTCATCCTCTCGGCTCAGGAGCGACAACCGGTGGCATAAACATCTTGTAGGTATTTTATAAGAGAAAAACTCATCCTAAGGGCCAGCAGTGCAATCAATCTCAAGTTTAAAGGGACTTGATCTGTATTATCACCTTGTCAGCATTCCTCAAAGGAGTTCACACTCAAAATATTGGAGGAAAGATCAAATAAAAAGATTTTTTTTTATATCATGCTGGTGTTTGTTTCATTGCTGTATGATAAGAAAAAATAATCGTATAAAGGTGGTGGTAATTCAGGATTAACAATCCTACTGAAAAGAGAAGACATCCTTTTTTTTATTTATTTATTTTTTTTTGTATTTTCTAGCTGCTCTTTTTGGCTTTATTCCCACTACAACTCAATTCCAGTGTTTTCACTGATGTGTGACACAGATCCAATTTATTGAGACGTCTGAACATCATAAAAAACACACACATTTGGAATCAGAACTTTTGTGATCACATTTAGACCAATTTTACTAAATGCTATGCAAATGTGACTTGAATTTAATCTGCGCTTGAAAGCTCGAATAGGAACCATCTGTAATTTACACTGTCAACAGTCCATTAAGCAAAGAAAGCACATGCTTAGGGCACCAAGGGAAGGGGGGCACCACAAAGTAACCCGTCCGCCCCCACCACCACCAAGCTAGCATACCTTTTTTTTCATTGCCCTACTCGACTTTGCTTGAATTTTTATTAATTGTCCTTATCTGCCATGTTCGATTTTAATTTGCATTGTTAAAAAGATGTTTTTATGGCATGGCGAGTAACTAAAGTATAAACGTTTGGTTTGAAGCTGTTGCCAGTTGAGATTCTCTTCTGATGTGTGTGGGGTGCACCTTCACCCCAAACTCCCAGACACAACCACATCACTCAGTCACTGGTTCAAAGAAAGATGATTTTAATCAAACCAAATACATTTCCCAGGTTTTTATCACCTGGTAATTCTGACACAATTCCATTCTGTTTCGTTTCTTTCCTTTCCTTTTCCACCTCCACTCTCCTCCGAGCAAGTCTTGTCCACCTCCCTTCAGCTCTGACTCCTTGGGCCAAGTGGAGAGCTCTCTTTTAACTCTGGACTACTCTTCTTCCTGAGCTTAATCTATTGCAGGGATCTCAAACTCCAGTCCCGGAGGGCCGCAGTGGCTGCAGGTTTTCATTCTAACCCTTTTCTTAACTAGTGACCTGTTTTTGCTGCTAGTTAACTTCTTTTGAATTCATTTTATTTGACTTGCTCTTGACGACTCAGACCCCTTAACTGTTTCCTTTTCCTTAATTAGCAGCCAAACAATAATGAGATGCAAAATGAGCCAAAACAACTGGTGTCCATCATACAATATCTGAAAATAAAGAAACATGAAGGTCCCAGGAGTGCTGATCTGCTCAGGTCCACAAAACATTTTTGCAGTGATCTTAGAAAAGAAAAGAAAATCAACAATTTTGAAAATGTCTGCTATTGCACAATAAGAACAGCAGCAAGCCATGGAATTGAAGAACAGGTTTAATAAACAACAAGACTCGGTGTCTAATGGAGCAACTGCTTGGAGTTTGAGGCTCTGACTTAGTTGGTCTACTGTTGGCTCACTCACGTCACATTTAATTTCTGTTTAAGGAAAGAAATGAAGCAATTCAGAGGAATGATGAAGAAATTCCAGGGATCAGATCTTAAAAAACAAGTCAATTAAAATGAATTCAAAAGATTTTAATTAGCAGCAAAAACAGGTCACTTGTTAAGAAAAGGGTTAGAATGAAAACCTGCAGCCACTGGCACCCTCCGGGACTGGAGTTTGAGATCCTTGATCTATTGCATCAAGGAAGCACTTCTGGGCCAGGCAGGACTCCAACAGACTTTGTGTCATCAGGATCCAACAGCTATGTGGTGGCCCCCACATAACCCATCAGGGTAGGTCCCTGGGACCACAACTCCCATGCTACCCTGTGGCCATCCATACTGGGGCTCATAAGATGGGATGCTGCCACCAAGTGTATTGGGGGGATGCTCTGGCCATAGCTGGAAGTCACCCATTGTCCCAAAGTTCCAGGTACCCAAGCCCAACCAGAGTTTCCTTCCATGTTTGCTGGGACGCCAACCCCAGAGCAGCTGCTGCCAAAGCATCTTTCTGTGTCCGTGTCCTGGCACAGCAGGGGAATATCACAGCCCCCCAGCTGACTTTCCTTTCCCATCGCCTCCTGGCCAGGTAGTGAGCAGGATCTGTCCCAGCAGGGGCGCTGGTTGGTCCCTCACACTCTCCAGTTGAGTTAAACACAGCTGGCTGTTCTGGACAGTATCTAACTGTCAGGTATGTTATCGGCGGTAGTGGGTTGAAGAGGTGCCCGGGATGCAACCAGCAGCGTGGTGTAGATATTCACTGTCACACAACCCTTGGATGTTTTCACATTTTATTATTATACAACATTAAATCACAGTGAATTTCATTTTTGTTTTTGGCATTGACCAATAGAAAGACTATTTAATGTCAATGGGAAAAGTAGTGTAACTGAATTACAAATATAAACACAAAATAATTGGTCCCATAAGTATTCACCTCCTTCAGGTCTTCTATTTAGTAGGTACATCTTTGGCAGCCATGACAGCCTCGAGTCAGTGTGCACAGGTCCCTTACAGCTTTTCCAAATCTGGACTCTGCCACTTATCCAATTATTCTTTGCAAAGCTACACACGCTTTTTCAGGTTTCATGTGGATCGTGAATAAACAGCCTTTTTTCAAGTGCAGCCACAAATCCTCAGATGGATTGAAATCTACTCTTAGAGTCGGTCACTCAAGGACATTAACATTGTTGTTTTTAAGCCATTCCTGTGTTGCATTGGCCTTATACTTGGTGTCCTTGTCATGCTGGAAAAAAATATCCCTCAAATCTCAGTGCACTTGTGGTCTGCATCAGGTTTTCCTCAAGGATTTCCCTGCATTTTACATTCATGTTGCTCTCTACCCTAACAAACCTTCCAAACCTGCTGCTGAAATGCATCCTCACAGCATGAGGAGTGGTAAAAAATGGTATTTAGTTTGATAACCAAAAACCTCCGTTTTGGTGGCATCAGACCATGCAACCTACTTCCAGCTGAATTCAGAGTCTCTTATGTGCCTTCTGGTGTCATGTGTTTCATTTTTAAAAGTGCCTTTCCTTTTGCCACTCTCCCATAAATTTGTGAGTGGTGGAGCTCAAAGACAACAGTTGTTGTCTGCACAGTCTCTCCAATCTCAGGCACTGTAGCTCATAACTCCTTTGGAGTTCTCATAGGTCTCTTGGTGGCCTCCTTCATTAGTCTTCTTTTATGATCACTTAGTTTTTGTGCTAAAACAACTGGCAGCACCAGTGGTGATTTAGGGGTATCATGTTACTTATACAATCAACTATGTTGTGTTTTACTGTATATTTATAATGAATTTTGATCACTTTGCAGAGATCTGTTTTCACTTTCACATTAATGAGTCTTTTACTGTTGATCAAACTGAAAAAAAAAAACAAAATAAATAAATAAAATAAATCCACTGTGATTCAATGTTGTGTAACAATAAAATGTGAAAACCAAAGGGGGTGAATACTATACTGTGCACTGTAGACAGAAACTTTATTAATGTTAAGAGAAACTATTGTCTTAAATCAACCCAACAGTCAAATGTGAAAGACAAAGCTGAACCATACAATGACCCGTATTTGACAAATTTCATTGTACTATAAAAATGTGACCTCTTTATGAAAACAGTTCTACTATTTACTTTTTTCATGGCTATTTTTACATGTCCAAGCAGAGGGTAGGATCTGCCAGAACCCAATAATTAGATATCATCACAATACTTAGAGCACACAATCATAACATACTGTACTAGTATTACATTTGCTTTACGCTTCACAATTTATTAAGTATTACAATTCACTTATACAGTATATTGCAATGTATTACTATCATTTTTATTTCACTAAAGTTACAGCTGTAATCATATCTATATAGGAAAATGTATCAATTATTTAACACCCAATAAGAAAAAAAACCTTGAGTTAATTCTTCCTACTTGTATCTTCTTTTATTTGTGAAAATAGACTTTGGATACCTTAATAATGTGGACAGTAAACTACACAACACACTTACCGGCCTAAGGTGAAGCCTGCTATTTGATCCAAACAGCAGGAACTGCTATCTCAAGGAGTCCTTTTCCTTCAAGACAATGCCTGTACACACACTGCTAAGAACACCAAGGCTTGTCTGGAGAAACTGAAGTTTGAGGTGTTGCCACATCCTCCTTATTCGCCAGATTTGGCACCAGTTTCCACCATTTTGGACCACTAAAAAAACATCTGGGTGGTCGTCGACTCAAAAGACAGATGATGATGTGAAGAAAGCGGTGCACGCGTGGTTGCGAGGACAAAATCTTTTATTCTGCTGGAATTCACTGGCACTTCCAGGCAGATGGCACAAGTGCATTGAGAAGGGTTCAGACAACATGGATAAATGACATGATCAGTTGTAAGGTTTGTTCCATTTTCTAATTAATCCCATTTTCTGACTTTAGCTTGACTCCACCTCGTAATTGGTCTGATATATTCAAATGTGGGTTAATAATTCTGGGGGATTAAATTTATACGCTGTCTCATATGAGGTACGTCACTGGTCCAGTAACATGGTGTTTTCATAGTAAGTCATTGATTAAACTTTAATATATTTGTCAGATAATAGCATTGATTTTTACAAACAGAAAGTGTTAAACGCTGTTTGCTTCTTACTGATTAAAGCTCCATGTTAATTAATCACCAGGCTTACAAATTGTGATGCTTAGCATGCCGTTTCTCTTTTTGTTTTTACAGACTTCATTTAATTTTCTTTTGTTTTTGTTTATTTTTTTATTTTTACAGAAAAGGTTGACAGCTCAACTCAGATTTTCACTTCACATGCAGGTGAACTTTGGCCTTTTAGGATAAGTGTCAACAAAATGCAAGCAAACAAAATGCGTGTGAACACAAACGCCCACGAGTCACGTGGAAATTCATCTGATTTTTCTACTACTTTAAAAAATGTTGTAACTTCACCATTCATGACAAGCAGAGGGGTTCCACAGTTTGATAAATGTGCTTTTCAACTTTGTGCTTGATTGATTATATCATTTCACATGTAGAGAATCCAAATTTTGCCTCTATATTAAATATAAGTTACCATTCTAGTGCTCCTTTCATCTGGTGTTAAGGAAAGTCACAGCAGCCACTTCCTCTAGCTGAATGGATAGTTTAAGACAAGCCTGTTCTTCTTCATTTGTAGGAAAGCTGATTCACTTCATTGAGTACAATAGAGGCTGTCCAACTCAAAAATATGATTAGGCAGATCCGTGAAGTGATGTATAACAATCAGGTGTAAAAGAAAATAGAGTAATGTTGCAATGAAGTTTGAAAAAAAGTTGCCATGTGACATGCAGAAAATAGGTTCAGAATTTGATGTAAATAGCAAGAGTGAAAGGTCCATTCTGTGCTGTGCCCACTGTACAGACTGGTAGTGGCATTGTAATGGTGTCTGAAACCCCTTACTGTCCATCATAGTGGAAAACATTGTGTTAAAATCACCAAAATACCTGATCTTTAATTTCTCCCTCACTCTCACCTGTGGTCTACTTTCTTGTTTCTATTTATATGTTGTTTAGCCCATCTCACCTCTCGTCAGTTGGCCTGTGGTCTCTGAAACTAATTCACAAAGAAATCTCAGAAAGACTACTGAAGTCAGGAATGCCCCTAGAAAATGCTGTGGCCTTCTCCTATCGACCTCTGTCTGGTGGATCCAGATATTCCTGCAGCTCTCCGAGTCTCCATGTCATTTAAGGCCAGGCATCTCTAGGATACAGACCTGGCCTGTTCCTCAATGGTTTTAACAGGCCCTCTTCTTGTCTTGCCTTTCAGTGCCTCTTTCTCCCAGTCTTTATATAATGAGGAATGGAATTTGTCTCTTTACACAGATCACTGAAGAGTGTCCAATTAAAGAACCGTTGTTGTTTCTTCAGCGTGCTCCCTCCAGCTCTATCCAGGTGTTCCACAGCATATCGCTCTTCCAGCTACTTTGTCCAGTTGTCCACTCATGCACACCACGCCAGCTCCATCTCACTCTGCTTAACTCAGGGTCAGAGACAACCTGCATGCCATGCTGTTCCCTAGCTTAGTGAGTTTCATGGTCCGCCACCAGCTTCACCTGTCGGCCGGTGGGTTTAAGCAGCTGTAAGACTCTCTAAGTGCTGTATCTGGTTCCCTCCCTACTTACTGTTCAAGGGGCTGCTTTATAGATGGCTTCTTCAGGTATTCCCACCACCTTTAGACAATCCCTCCAACACCTGAGCAGTGTGTCCCTGGAGCCACTTTGGCCATAACAACTTCCTTTATATTTATATATAAAACATACTGTATATAAAATGTGAGTCAAAAAGGAGGCACTAGAAACCAAAAAGAAGGACTGGAGTACCTGGTGGCAAAGTGTATGAAATAACAAATTCCAAGCAACAAAAAAGAATTACAGATGTTGCTCGTCCATTGCTACCTCTACTCCTAGGCCTATGTCTGTGGACCTCTTGAAACTTTTTGCTCTTTTGAAACCCGTTTCATGAATGAACACCGATTTCCTCCAATTCCACTTTTTAAATAGCCTGCAGGGCAGATGAGGCGAGACCTCCAATGCCATCGTGGAAGTGACTTAAGCAGGTGAAAAAGAAGAGCCAGTTAGCAACCGTGTTTCCTCAGACATTGATTTTTGAGTTTTTACCTCAGAATTCAGTTCTCGTGATTCATGTGTGTGGAACATTATTATAATCTTATATATAAACATCTACGCGTGGAAGTGTGTGTGCGTCTGTCCAGCTCGGAAGTGCGAGGTGGTCCGGAAATTCAAGGCTACAGCATGAAGCTCAAAGAGCTAGCAAGACAGCCAAGGTTCATGAGTTGGAAGAAGAAAGAAGTATGAGGCTATAGCATGAAGATGAAAGAAAGTGACTCTGTCACCAAAGTGAAACCGCCGAGGAAATACAAACTCCCTTAGCCGAGTCTGACCCTTTCTCATTACACTTGCGCCACCTGCCTAGAAGTGCCTGGATTCCAGCAGAATAAAAGGTTTTGTACTTTCAACCACTCGTGCACCGCTTTCTTTACCTCATTATCTGTCTTGAGTCAATGATCACGCAGATTTTTTTTAGTGGTCTAAAAAAGGTGGAAATTACACCGTGCCAAATCTGGTAAATAAGGAAGATGTGGCAATACCTCAAATTTCCATTTCTCCAGACAAGCCTTGGTGTTCTTCGCAGCGTGTGAAAAGGCATTGTCTTGATAGATAAAGGGGGGCAAGCATGTCTGAAAAACAAAACCGCCAACTCTGCATTTCAATTTTTTTTCTGACGATTTCAATAGTTTCTAGGAGCCCAGGCTTTTTACACCACAGGCTTACACAGCTAGTTATATATTTAAGTAGAATGAAAGAGAGGAAGAAGAGATACAGTAAAGTGTCTCCTTAAACACACTAGTACCTGGAGTAACGAGTAAAATTACACTAGCCATCAAATTTTTCAAAATGTTTTCTTCCAGAACATTTTTTTGGTGATTAAGACAGACAGCTTCAAGCTGAAGACAAATAAATGCTCAGATTGCCTGTTAGAATTTCGAGAACAGATGAAATTAACTTTTTTGTGAATTTTTGCTGCTGCTGATTTTGTTCGCCCTCAGCATCTGATGCTTCTCAATGGAAGAAGTTCAAGTGTGAATACAGAAAATGAATCTTGTTGCACTTCATGGTTTTATATGCTTGAAGCATGTTATCAACGAGTATGATGTAGTTTGGTGTACTCTAGTTCTCAAGAAAATTCCCAACAACATCCTGGAATAGCTTCCATCCAACTTCTTCTGGACCCAATGGAGATCTTTGAAGTACTTGTCCTTGTCATTGTTGACGTCTCTGATTTATGTCATGCCTAATCCAGACCAGGATCGCAGGGAGTGCTGGAGACTATCCCAGCTAGCAAAGAGTGCAAGGCAGGAACAAACCCTGGACAGAGCGCCAGTCCATCACAGGACAAACACACACACAACAACAACACACCAAACACACACTAGGGCAAATTTACTGTTGCTATTTAACTTAATCTGCATGTCTGTGGGATGAAATGGGGGCACCTGAAGGAAACCCACGCAGAGAACATGCAAACTCCACGCATGGAGGGCCTGGAATGTGAACCCTGGCCTCCTTACTCCATGGCAGCAGTGCTACCACTGCACAACTGTGCTGTCTGATTTGTGGACCAACAAAAATGTCATCCTTAATCTTAGCACCAGTTATTCGTGGAAGAAAATCGAAAATCGAAATCTTTCACCTTCCTTGCTCATTATTATCAAAAAAATTTTCAGCAGTTCAAGTTTTTTATAGTTTGTTGGGGTCATCATGTAGCACACTAATGAGACTCTTTAGCACGGCTGCCCCATTCACAATTGAACAAACTGGACTTGGTAGATCTGAGCTGTATTTCTAGCAGCAGTGTCACTATCTTTAGATCACTACAGATGTTCCGGTTATTGTTTTGTACTGTGTATTTGTGCTTATAAGAGGAATTCACAAAAATAGCTCATTGAAATAAAACGGTGCATGATAGGAAAATTTAGTTTCCAGGAAAATGCACCGGCAAGTCTCACCATATTCCATTTTCATTCACAAAAGTGTTTTCTGAAACTGGCTTATTTAACAATAAAATATAATAGCATAACAATAGAGCAGTAAAAATACATGTGTTTGGGACATTGTGAGCATACAAGCGGGTGCCTTGACATGTGGATTACGAAATACAAATAAGGTCACAGAGTTTTTTATGGACTTTATATGATTTTCTCTTTAGTCCAGCGTTGGTCAATATTGATGCCTATTATATCAGAAAGTTTGCTATCTCCATTCTGTATGAAAACATGAGATTCGCAGCAATCACTACAAACTGCATATGGTAAGTAACAAATAAAAAATATTTTTAGTTGGAGTATTCTTTAAAGTCCCAACAATTTGTATCTGCTGTGTGCAATTACAGTATGGAATCTGTCTTTTTAGTTTACATAATGTTTACATAATAAAGCAATACATTTACAATGCTCCATTTTCAAAAAGGCAGTGGACTATATGCTAGGCCTCATCTTTCCAGTAGCCTTTCAAATGGATTGTTGCCTTTCATACGAAAGGCTAATTGTTAACAAGGAAAACAAGATTTAAATACTAAAACACAGAATCCCGAGGTTTTCCGGCCTTGTGGCAACCCTAATTTTGCACAAGGGCCTCTCTTACCGACATGTGCTGCCGCAAACAGCTGGGCAAAGAAATAAGGAAGACGAAGCAAATTGACTGGGTTAACGACAGAGAACTGTGGACAATGATGCCAACAGTTTCTTGTAAAAAATAAATCAGTCTATGAACATCAGCATTCTACTGTTCAAATTCTTTCAACCTCATCCTAATGTATATCGTTCACATGGCTGGTGTACAAAGAGACAGCATTTGGCTATATTTATCATTCACTGAGGAGGACAGCAAAGCATATGATTTGGCTGTACAAATGCTGCTCTATTTTTACACCCACTGGCATGTTAAAATGGTATGCATATTATTTATTTAAACAATAATCTAAGTTAAACTCTTCTTTTTAATTTCTAAAGTGCAGGGACTAGACTTGGTGCAGCTGTTACAGGGCTCTCTATTTTTAACAAAATACTTAATCTTATTTAAATTTATATGGCTTAGCATCTTAACCAAAAAATAAAATCAAGTATTCAGTTTCACTCACAAAGTTACACCCCTTCTATTTTAACAAATGTTATTCTTAATGATGTCAATAAATCTTCTTGGTTAAAGCTTGCCCTTAGAAACAGGCCTGGGAACCCAAAATTGGCTAAAAATTATAGGCCACAGGTCTAACTGGTATGTGCTCAGCATCATGCCCAGTTTTACATAAAACTTTGCCTTTTGTATGAACTCAAAAACCTTCGCCTTTACTTTCAAGTAAAAGACATTCGGCCATCTGTCATTCTGCTCATTTGTGCTTCTATCATTCAATCATCAATCCATACATCTATCTACCTATCTATCTATCTATCTATCTATCTATCTATCTATCTATCTATCTATCTATCTATCTATCTA
>JANRMT010062857.1:15613968-15639222 GCA_026402145.1 Polypterus bichir lapradei | reverse complement strand
CTATCTATCTATCTATCTATCTATCTATCTATCTATCTATCTATCTAGCTATCTATCCTACAGAACTATTTCCATGTTGCTATACTATAATGATATAATTCATGCACCTGTGTGAGCACACACAAACCTATGGAGATCAAACCGGCCAACTATTTATTATTTATTTATTTATTAAACATCTTTTTCTGAGCCGTGGACCCCGCTATACAACAAGGGAGTGACTCTATCTATCTATCTATCTAGTGTGGTGAACGGCCGGCTGCTCAACCCGGCCGAGACGCCCGAAGAGAAGAAAGATGGGGGAAGGCACCTATTCAGGAACACTGCCTCCCCCAAGATGCCAGATGGTGAGTTCCCTGCAGTGTAGAGGTGACCTGGATTCCCACAGGGCATCATAGACTTTGTAGTTTGGCTTCATAGCCCTGCTGGGTGCCGTGGGTGCCGCTAGGGGACGCTTGCGGGAGACACAAGGCTTTATACTTTCCATATAGCCCAGACCCAGAAGTGCTCCCAAGTCATGGGGACAGAAGGAGAGAAGGACTTCCGGGCTGAAGAAATATGTGATTCTCCATCTGACCCAGAAGTGTTGACAAATCATGTGAACAGAAGAGGAGAAGCACTTCCGGGTCAAGAACTATATAAAGGACTATGGGAAACCCAGCAAGAGAGTCTGAGTTGGGAAGGAGTGTGACAGAGCTTGCTGGGAGGTGTGGAGAAGAATTGAATTATTTATTACTGGTTTATTGTTTATTGTGGAGGTTGTGGTGCTTTGGGGTGCTTTCTTTTGTAAAAAAGAAGAGATTAAATTACTCCTTAGTGATTTTATCTCATGTCTTGTGTACGGTCTGTTGGGGTAAAGGTGAGCAACAGCACCACCAAGCGTCCACTTTGTGACACTATCTATCTATCTAGTGTCTTATCTATCTATCTATCTATCTATCTATCTATCTATTGTATCTGAATCTCACTGATCTGCATCTATCTGATTATACATTCAATAATCCAACCTTATCTCTGCCAATTCATTGATATTTTCACGCATCCATTTTAAAAACTTGGTTTAGGGTTGGTAATAATTTGAAAACTCGGTTAGTTGGTTTATGTATAATACAATAGCATTTCTAATGTTTTATCTATCCATCCGGTTTTTCATTCTGTTTTTTTTTCCATTAAAGTAAAAAGGTACATTAAGATAGGAACAGTCTCTGGAAGTAATGTTACAGTATTATTTCATAGGCCCACTGACGACAACAATATTTATTTCTAAAGCACATTTTCATACAAAGTATGCAGCTCAAAGTGCTTTATGAGATCCGAAAGAGAAAGTTACAAGAAAAGAAAAATAAACAAGTTAAGGTAACAATAATAATGAATACGTAAAAAAAAAAAAAAATGAATCCATAGGATCTTATGAAACATAGATATATAATTAGTACAAGAGTAGCTTCCTTATATACATTATCATAATGTAAGTCTCTAAAGATGTGTCTGATGACTGGGAGGGCAGAAAAAAAACAAAAAGAAAAACTTCCAGTTAATCTGCAGGGGTTGTTCCAAGGCCAAAAGACTGCCCAGTACCCCACTGGGCATTCTACCTAACATAAATATCCTTAAATCATTCCTTAGTGTTTCCAGGCATCATCTGAGAGGATCTCGTGGAAAGTTAGGGCACCTGAATTCATTCCAGTATCACACTGGCCACACAGTGCTTCATTAGGTGCTAGAGGTGCACAAAAACCCAAAGAAGAACCAGAAAAGAAAGCAAAGAAAAGCAGAGTTTAGTCAAGATTCCAAATTGCTGAACAGCACAATAATTTATACATAAATAAATTATAACTAGCAGGCAAACTATGTGCGCTTCAGAACAGGTCATCCACCTGTAGCCAGTACTTGGATGGGAGGCCATCTAGGAAAGCTTCAGTTGCTGGTGGATGAGGTGTTGGCAAGGCCAGCTTGGGGCTCATAAACACTGTGGTCTGTGTGTGGATTGCAATGCCCCAGTGCAGCGAGGGGGACACTGAGTTGTAAATATGGCGCCATCCTTTGGATGAGACACATAACCGATGCTCCGACTCTCTGTGGTCAATAAAGATCCCTGAGCATCATTTGAAAAGAGTAGGGTGCATCCTGATGTCCTAGCTAAATTGCCCAACATGGCCTCATCCATTCTGGCCCTCTAATCACCCCCACTCTCTAATTGCCTATTTCTCTCAGCCTTTCACCACCTAGTAGCTAATGTGTGATGAGTGTACTGGTGCAAAAGGCCATCATCCAGGTGGGTGCTACATTTTGATGGTGATTGAAGTCTCCTCCCACTGTCCATGAAAGCCACTTTGAGTTCTGCGAAAAGCGCTATGTAAATGTAAGGAAGTAATTATATCTATTTAAAAAGAAAATCTTGAGAGGAGACTAGACTATTGCCAAGTGATTTTTTCATGTCCCACGAGACAAAACTATTGGCAAGAAATTTTTTTTAGTCCCACCCTCCTCTAAACAATTTCAGGTTAACGGCCCACGCTCATAGTCCTCTCACCTCTCATTTGTGTGAATGCTTTTGTCAGATGCAGTTCCTGCGCTCTCAGCACTAATAAATTTTTATGTTTTCCTCACTTTAAGTTCCCAATAAAAGAAGATGACTTATGTCCACATCTTATTGAAGACTTTCATCCCGAAGGGTTATCAACAGAAGAAATGAGTACATGGGCAATCCTAGCACCGAGAAAGGATGAAGTCAAATGAATTAACGCGTCAATTGTTGTATCGGTTACATGGCAAATTGGTTAAATGCATATCAACAGACTATGCTGAAACAGTTGGTGATGATCCTGCAGAAGATAAAAACATCAATTTACAATATCCAGTAGAATATCTACAAACGTTAACACTGTCCAGTCTTCCACCGGCTAAATTACTACAAGATTAGTTGTATTCAAAATTGGACAAACAATTCTGACATGTAAAATTTTAACAGGTGACAAGGAAGGCAATGTACTATATCTTTCACGGATAACAAAGGAAATCTTGATATGCCATTCATATTAGAATAACTTTTGCTATGACAATTAACAAATCACAGGAACAAACATTCGAAAAAGTCAGTTTATTTATTAGAGAGAAAGAAATGATATTCACTCACGGGAAGTTATGTGTTGCGTTGTCACGATGTAACTCCAAACACGGAATCAAAATTCAATGCAATATTGACAAAAAGTTAATTCAGAATATTGTTTTTAAAAAGTATTTGCATGTTAATTTCAAAGCTAAACAGAACAAAAACGTATAACGCAACAAATACCTGTAATGCAACATGAAATATAATTTTCTTTCAATTTATTACTTTTTACTATTTTTTACTATGGTTAATTACTTGCTGTAATGTAAAATAGTTAGGTCTATTATGCATATGTAACAATTCCCATGAAAATAAGCATCTGCTTAAATTGTGCATCCGCAGCCCCACATGTGCACGGCAAAGCCGCAAAGTGGCTAGCGCGTAGCACCCACCCGAGGGTTGGTGAGCAAAGTGAGCAGGGGGCAGAGCCCCCTAGTTATTATTATTATTATTAATAATCAGCACCATTCACTTCCTGGAAGATTACCAGTAATTCTAAAAGCTTCTGTTGCTTTTTTCAATGTAGTATTCTGGCTCTTATATCTTCCTTTCTATCTTTTAGACTAAAATTTAGTTTTGGCTCAGACTTCTTGATTTACTTGTTCTCCTGGTTAGACCCTTGTTTGTTCTTGACAATGTCACATCTCCTGGTCCCTTTTTCACTTGACCTGAAAATTTCCACTGTTGGGTAGAATATGCAGGGTTGATTTAATGACATCCCTTACACTAATGGGCATATCTGTGGAATGTTGAAGAAAACATCCATCCATCCATCCATTATCCAACCTGCTATATACTAACTATATCAACACAAATCAGAACATAAATATTATGTATTTATTTAAGTAAAGAGCTTCTGTAAAAAGCTATCTATCATATGTTTTGTGGATGCATGAAATTAACACAATTTTTAAAATCTTTACTTACTCCTCAGGCAGCCTTGGTGTTATAATCTCTCCTAATTCATTAACAGCGATACTCTGTGTCCTCCAGAATGGCATTAAAGAGCATGGGGAGAAACGGTCTCTAATGCTCTATGCCAAACTACTAGACTTAACTTGCTCAATGGGAAGAATTAAGCAACCCACCTTCTACTATATAACTTAATAGGTACGTGACATTCTATATTATCTCAAATTAGAAACAATCAAATTCTCTCTTAGAGGATAGATGTTGAGAGGTTAGGAGCACGCACTGATACAGCGCATTGCCGCACCCACCAAATGACAAACCAGCTCAGGATCCCAGATTAGGGTCAGAGTGCAGCATCGGGTGACATCTCAGCACCACACTAGTTCAGATGAGATGGAACAGTGTGAGGTTTTTTATGGTGGGTGGAGTGCCAATCTTGCCTTCAACCCCCAAGTTTTTCCTAGCAGGTTGGAGGGCCTACGTTCAGGACTGGATGCAGATTAACGTCATACCCAGGACGGAGCAATTGCAGGTTAAGTGCCTTGCTCAAGGGCCCAACGGAACTTCTCAAGAGTTGTTTATCAAGGCGCATGGCCTGAAATTGGGACTGTCCCTTTCACCGGGACATCTGGTCACCCTTGTAAATTATACAGACAGTGAAATAGTGAATCATTATACTCTGCAGATAATGATGCTATGGGGTTGGTTTAGCGTAAGGTTAATATTGACTATATTTTTATTTACTCTTGTACGTAAGGCCACAGGGTTGTTCATTCATATCTACTGTGACAGATAGGGAGCGCTATTGCTCCCTTGAACCCCTGTCCAAGACTCCAGACACCAGATAAAAGTCCAATAGTTGACTTTATTTTTATGCCACAGTGCACAAAGCACCCTCTCCTCCACAATACTCATTCAAATCACAATAGTACACAATAATACTCTCCACCACTCCCAGACGCGTTGCCCTCCTACCACCCAGCTCAGCTCGCCGTCGGGGAGCTCCCACAATCCTTTTATACTCCCTGACCCGAAAGTGTTCCAATCCCCAGTCCACGTGATTCTTTATCACTTCCGGGTCAGATACAAAGTCCTTTTCTTCACCCCAGAAGTACGTCACTTCTGCCGTCGCGCTGCCTATGACGCACTTCCAGGTTATAAGGCACATATGATTCTTTGCTCCTCCCTGCAGCTCCCACTTGCAGCCCCTGTGATATCCAGTAGGGCTCTGGATAAAAACTCCATTGTCCATGATTCCCTGCTGGTCTTCGGGGCACCTCCATACTGCAGGGAGGGCTCCATCTGGCGGCCTGGGGTTATTGGCTGGGATGCCAAGCCGGCCATAGACCACACTACATAAATATTTGTTTTCCTTGGTTTCTTTTTTGTATACTTTTACGGTTAGGAAGATTATTTAACTTACCTGTTATAACTTAAAAGATTGGGAGGACTGATGTACTAGTTCTCTTATGTTTGTGCTCAAGCCACTGGGCACACATCATAAAGCAAAAACAATTTTCTGATGCAGAGGTTTCCACATACGCCTTGATGGACTTGTTGGTTGAGGATAAGCTGCCAGTGACAGCGACTTCTGTCCATTGCAGGCAGTCTGCTGGGGTTTCATTGACTTGTCCTGACGATCTGTTTGCTATCAGTAGCAGGTATCCAAGGTGAAAAACAAGAAATATACAAAATATATAATTTGGTGTCACTGTCAAGGTAAAATTGAAACAGTAGTTCTTGTTATACACAATGTTTCTTTGTTTTAAAATACACAACTCTGCAAATTCTCCAAAGGTTTTATTTGGAAGATTTTGAAATTTTAAAACCTTGTACAGCACAATCTGTTTAAGATATCTAACCAAAAATTGAAAATTCTAAACAAATTTCCTTGAAGAATAAGGGTGCAACATTTCAACAAAATTCATCCATAGGGGTGAGTTGTTTCATGCGGAGAGACAGACAGACTGACAGACAAATACTATCATAATATATTATATGCAAACGTATCTAAAAAGGTCATAACCAAAGGGACAAAAAGGGCACTTTCACCACAACTCAGAATGTTAATCCAAAATCAAAGTTGAAAAGATTAGCAAATATTTTCAACCAAAAATACTAAGAAACACATGTATGAAGGTTTTTTAGCTGTTTGTTATCTATTCTGAGAGCCAAATAATCAAAAGGCCAAAAACAAAAGCAAAATGCAGTAGCCAGAAAATATAATATTCATGAAGCTGCACTATTAGGAATGGCAATCAATGAACCACTGCTGGAACATCTTTTACAATAAGAATAATATTACTTTCAAATAAACAAACAAGACACAGAAAAGCCCAGTAACACACCCTGGCTGTAGCTTAACATCTGGGCGCTGAGATAACCTGTCACAAGGTCTCAGTGGCACATGACTGGCAATGGGCAAAGCAGCAATAAACAATATGGCTGCAGTCAGGCACAGACAGTCACAAAATGGTAGGTACCACAAAAGAAACTCAATACAAAAATAATTTTCAAATAATTAAGAAGAATTAAAGATACAAATATTCCAGAACTGAAACTTAAAATGTACAGTGAATTTAGAAAGTATTCTGACCCCTTCACTTTCTGCACACTTCATTGTACTGTAGACTTAATTTTAAATGGATACACTCAATAACCCATAATGACAAAGTTAAACTATGTTTTCAGAAAAGCTTGCAAGTTTAATTAAAATCAAAAATGGAAATTTCTCATTCATAAAAGTATTTATTTATTTTGGTGTGGCACAGGTTCATCCTGTTTGCTTTAATTCTCCTTCATATGTGTCTAGAAATTGATCGGTCCACCATTGGCCAACTGAATTGACTGGACATTGTTTAGAAAGGCAAATGTGTACCTGTGAATATAAGGTTCCAGTATTCAACTGCATGTCACTATAAAAGCCAAGCAATTAAATCCAAGGAACTCTCTGTAGACCTCCATGATCAAATTGTGGTAAGGAGTAGAACAAGGTAAGGGCATAACAGCATTGGTAAAGCTTTGAATGTTCCCAGGAGCACATTGACCTCAATAACTTTTAAATGTAAGATGTTTAGATCCACCACGATTCTTCCTAAGGTTGGCTATTTGGCCAAATTGAGGAAACTGAGGCCAAACTGAGGAATCAGCCAATAAGGTCACTCAAACAGAATTTGAGAAGTTCTCTTCTGAGGTGGGAGAATCTGTTGAAAGGACAACTATCTCAGCAGCGCTCTAACAATCAGGCATTTATTAACTGCCAATTCCAGTTTGGTGTTTGCACTATGTTTAGTGAAGACTAGGCACTATTCATCACCTGTCTAATACAATACAATACAATACAATTTATTTTTTGTATAGCCCAAAATCACACAAGAAGTGCTGCAATGGGCTTTAACAGGCCTGCCTCTTGACAGCCCCCTAGCCTTGACTCTCTAAGAAGACAAGAAAAAACTTCCAAAAAAACTCTTGTAGGGAAAAAATGGAAGAAACCTTGGGAAAGGCACCTCAAAGAGAGACCCCTTTCCAGGTAGGTTGGGCATGCAGTGGGTGTCAAAAAGAAGGGGGTCAATACAATACAATACACAGAACAAATCCTCAATACAGTATAAAAATAAAAATTTTACGGAGTAGAATTTAACAGTAGATGATATCACATAATATGATTTGGATTTGTTTAGAGTCCTGGAGACCTCAGCCATCAAGCTGCCTCCCCCATTTGGCCATTCCACAGCTGAAATAGCGCTAATCCGATGAAAGGAGCCCTCTTTCCCATGATTCCTGCGATCCTCCATCAGGGATGACTTTACCTTAGGCAGGCAAAACAACTTGGCAGGTGGATAGTGGTACCAAGTGCCACATTTGAGTACCGAGAAGAGAAACAGAATAGGTAAGGGTTAGTATCCAATTATAACTATCTTGTTACTTATGTTTTAGTGCTAATGACTAACAACAGAGATGCAGTCTGTACAGTTAATCAGCAGCTCTAGTCAGGATATGCTAAACTGAAGTAGTGAGTCTTCAGCCGAAAGCTGAGACCGAAGGGGCATCTCTTATAGCAGCATGCAGACCATTCCACAGTTTAGGGGCCCTGTAACTAAAAGCTCGACATCCCACTGTTGTTTTATTAATCCTTGGAATCATAAGCAGACCGGCATCTTGAGATCTTAATGTGCACTCTGTAAGAAAAGTATGGTGCTATCAAGGAACTTCTGAGCATCAGGGACAAGAAGATTGATCAGAAATGAATGAAGGATGAATGTTCCCAAGTATGCACAGGTACTTGAAGTAAACCTGCTATGGAGTGCACACACTCTCATGCTGGAACAATGGTTCATATTTCAGCATGATAATAACACAAAGCATACAGCTGGAGGGATTTCAGGAAAAATCTCTAACTGTCCTTGCGTGGTCCAGCAAAAGCTCAGACTTAAACCCCATAGAACATCTGTGGAGAGACCTGAAGATGGCAGCTTACAGATTCTTTCATTCTAACTGAGGAGTTTAAGAGATACAAGGACTTCAGCAAAGTACTGAATTAATGGTCTGAATACTTATATGGTTGAAAGATTTCAGCTTTTGACTTTTGATACATTTGCAAACCTTTCTGAAAGTATGTTTCACTTTGTTATGATAGGTTATTGAGTGTAGACTGATAGGAAAAAAATGGCATGTTTATCCATTTAAAATTAAATCTACAACACAATAAAATGTACAGAATGTGAAGGGGTCTGAACACTTTCTGACTCCCCAGTAAACTAACCCACAGAGTTTGTGGAGATAACCTAGAAATACATTTTTGTTGGTAATCAACCCTAAGATCCATGGAGCTGCCCCACAGCTTGAATAACCACTGTTATGCCCAACAGCTCTGCAGCTCAAATGTCCACCACCTGTCTTTTCCCCAAACTGACTTCCCTAGATAATCTTCTAGAAATAAGTTTAAAAACAACTCTTATGATGTTTTAAACATCTAACCAGGATTTGTGTTTCTTTTGAAAATAAAATCAAAAGTAAAAGGACTGAAAATAAAATCGAAAACAGAAACTAAGGGTTCAGCTGATTTTAAAATATAACCGATGAAACACCCAAGTTGAAGGTCTGAGTAATTCCTGTCTCCAGGCAACAGCAAGTTGATCTTCTTGTAAAAGATTCATATGTGCAGCAATGGACAAGTTGAACACTGTAACTTGTAAAGTAACATTTTAAATCAACATGTGTTCTGAACCTTGCATACTCCATTTAATTTTTCATACTAAAAATGTCAGCTGTAATGTTTCAGGGGATGATGTGAAGGAGAGAAGAAAGGCTCTCTAATTTCTAAGGTAGCAGTTCTCATGTTCAGTTCTTGGTACCACTGTGGTTGCAGAGTTTTGTTTCAACCAGTTTCACAGTCACTGAGTCATTTTATCTCTAGGAAATCACATTTTTTTAAATTGGCTTGGATATTTTCTATTCTTATTCCGCTTTAAGAAAAGCACAGTTGTATGAGGTTTATATCTTCATATATAATACACTACCGTGGCTATTCGTTTGTCTGTCCAGGATATTAAATCACCTGTAGCTCACAAACCGTTTCACCTATTGACCTGAAATTTAGTACACATATACTACGTGACGTCTACTATCCACTTTCAGGGTGACGATTGCCCTCCAAGGTTATTCCTCTTTTTATTTTTATTTTATTTTATTTTATTGTAGAATCACCACTCGGCAGCAGCCAGCAGGGCAGCCATGCGGCACATGTATACGGGTGCCGTTCTCATTTCAACCACCTTCGTCTGGAAGCTGCGCATGGGATGCACTTGGATCGTCCAGCATGACAATGATCCAAAACACAAGGCCAAGCTGACCCTTCGGTGGCTACAGCAGCAAAAACTGAAGCTTCTGGAGTGGCCATCACAGTCTACTGACCTCAATTTCATTGAGCCACTTTGGGGAGATCTCAAACGTGCAGTTCATGCAGGACAATCCAAGAATTTATGAGACCTGGAGGCATTCTGCCAAGACGAATGGGTATCTCTGCCACCTGAGAAAATCAAGGGCCTCTTCCACAAATATCACAAAAGACTGCCTGCCTTCATTGATGCTAAAGGGGACAGTACACAGTAGTAAGAACTAAGGGTATGCAAACTTTTGAACAGGGACCATCTAATTATTTCCCTTATTACTATGCTTTGTTTAATGGTTGTGCTATTCTGTGATGCCTTATAGTTTAATTTGGATTTTATTAAAACTAAATGAAAGTCTTTTGACCGATCAGTCATCTTTTCTTTAAAATATGAAATACAGTACAGGCCAAAAGTTTGGACACACCTCCTCATTCAATGTGTTTTCTTTATTTTCATGACTGAAGGCATCAAAACTATGAATGAACACATGTGAAGTTATGTACTTAACAAAAAAAGGTGAAATAACTGAAAACATGTTTTATATTCTAGTTTCTTCAAAATAGCCACCCTTTGCTCTGATTACTGCTTTGCACACTTTTGGCATTCTCTCGATGAGCTTCAACAGGTAGTCACCTGAAATGGTTTTCACTTCACAGGTGTGCCTTCTCAGGGTTATTTAGTGGAATTTCTTGCTTTATCAATGGGGTTGGGACCAGCAGTTGTGTTGTGCAGAAGTCAGGTTAGTTGGACGATCATTTATTTTTCAACAGGACAATGACCCCAAACACACCTCCAGGCTGTGTAAGGGCTATTTGACCAAGAAGGAGAGTGATGGAGTGCTGTAAATGGTCATGAAAATAAAGAAAACACATTGAATGAGGAGGTGTGTCCAAACTTTTGGCCTGTACTGTACACCTTACAAATTCTGAATGTAAACTCAAGAGCACAACTGTATCAAACAATCACTACATGCTTATCATATCTGTATCAAACATTTGATTGGTTTAGCAATATATCAAAATGCAAATTACAAGAAAATTAAGTCAGTTTCAAAGACTATTAAAATAAAGGCTGGAATTTAAATATAATGAGGCATTCTACGAGTAATTGAGAAGATAAAAAAAAACTCCCCTGCTTCATCATGCTGACCTTTCAGTTTTTAATAAGTTTGATAAATATAACATTTAAGCAAATATTACCATAGCTATTGGCCAAAAAGAAAGGAATTCATTCATAAATGTCCGCATGACCACACATGTACATGATATATACTTTCTAATTACGCTACTTAAAGGTGTTCCCTGACTTAAGTTAAAGCTTCTTTCTTTCCATACCATTCAATGCCAGAAAAGCTGCGACACTGGAACCATATTTCTAACATTCAATTAATTAACAGGACAATAGTTCAGTTATTGAAAAACTGATTTTCAATTTAAAAAAAAAGATGAAAAGCAGCCACAAAGCCCTTTTAGCCTGTAAATGTTATGAAAGCACTTAAATCGTAAAGACGTGACATAAAAGATTCAAGGCTAAGTCCTATTGAAAATCCCACAAACAAGCACTTCAAAAAGCCATTTAGAAAGAGATAGAGCATCTAATTCAAAAATGTCATCCTTTTAGAAATGGTCCCACTTGGTCTTTTAAAATTTTAATCTTGTCGTTTGTCTGTCTTCATTGTAAGAGAGATGACTTTTATGCCACATAAGCTTGTGGGAGTACATGGATGGGGATGCAATGCACTACAACATAAGGGTTAGACAGTAGTAAGACAACTCCATAAATAAGTGTCTTTGGGTAGAAATGGAACAAAAGCATTGCTTTTGTACTCATTAGTATCATACACACTAATATTTTCACTGGTGACTGTTATCCAAGTGTTAGTCCGCACATATTCTGCTCATGCCTAGTGGCTAGTACATGATGTTGCCATTGCTCTCTGTTTTGGGATGTCTTCAGTGAAATTCTCCAAGTGAATCCATCTGTAGTTACCAGATAAAGCCAACAGAGGGCACATATCTCTTTAGTAAGCAATTTGCTGCCAGTAACTGACTTAAGGGTGGAACATTTCACAGTTCAATGTAGACTTTGCATAACGTCCTCATGGCCACGTGAAGTTTTATTCAGGTATCTCAGCTTTCATCACAAAGATGTGCATGTCAGATTATTTGGCAAAACTGACAACATGCATTTGTGTGCCTGAGTGGGTGCTGCGAAGTGGTGGTTTGCCGTCACACCCAATGTGACCTCAAATTGAGTTTGACAATGTTATGTCATATGTTGTTTTTTTTTTTTTCAAAATGTTAGGAGTTGGCCAGGTTTGTAAAAACACCTCTGGAAAATTAAGTATTGAAGTAAAATCATAGGCATGGTGCTAACATGAGACAGATATTTCCCAAAACGTTTGTAGAAAGTGTTGAAAAACTAAAGAATCACAGCAAGAATGAAATATAACTAGGGTCCGAAGCATCTTTTCTCATTCCTTAATGTGATCTCCTGATTTTTTGTAACATCTAAATGTCATGTCACATTACCAGAGATATTATGTAGTCTGTAGTCTGACGTACTTACAGTATTGGCTCAGTCCATCCAGTCTGAGACTCATCCTAACAGAATCAAGTAGGTTAGACTTTGTCTTAAGTCGTCAGGATGAGCTTGTGTGTGTGTAAAAAAAGGGACGAGATTGTTGCTGAACTCACTGTGCTTGTAAGCCCTTTGCATGGACACCAGCTCTATCATTAAGGACAACATTGGCTCTCAGAAAATGGGGAAAGCTCATGATGCTTTGGAAATGTAAAATTATATTGGATAACCTACTCTCAGTTGTGTAATTTGACAACCTTAACAATTTCCATTTGTAGGGTTAGGCACAGTGTATGTGAGTGCTGACGACCAATGACTGCTTACCCAGAAGTACAATGCATGTAATGCACCAATGATACAGTGTTTCAGACCTTGCAAAAAAGAGATGCTTCTCTGTTTATTGTCTCGTGTTTTATGTACCACAATGGAATGGAAAAAGAAAAAAAAGGGGCAGAGATTGCTGTAACAGCCAGTAAACCATTTGCACAATCACCAACTCCATCAGGCTGTCAGAAAAAGGGGAAAACTCGCAAACTTTGGAATTGTGAAATTGTGCTGAAACTCCATCATGCAGTCTTTTAATTTGTCAACCTGAGTGATTATTATTTGTGTAAATTGACATGATCTGGCAACAAGATCAGCAACTACATCATCAAACTTGATATCACCTCCAACTAGTAATGTCAGCTTAGTGGGGGGAGACTCTCAAAGCAACTTTATCACATACTGAAAGTACTTGGCACACCTTTACATTTATGTTAATTCACTTATCAGACACTTCTATGCAAAACAAATTTCAAAGGAGTTCAACATAATGGAGTAAACATCAGTCTGGTGGACTGTTTTGAAACAAAGGCTACAGGACAAAGATACAAAATTGATCACCACATGTGAAGAGCTTTAAACCAAAAAGAACAACTTAAGACTTATTCATCCTTCCTTAGTTACAAGAACCTATCAAAGCTGTTATCAATTAGGCAGAAATAGAGAGTCTTCAGATGTTTCTTGAACACAGTTCGTATTGGAGGTGCTGTCTTGTCCCACCAAGACAAAAAAAGAGACTTTAAAAATAAAATGTGCCAATTGCCGGACTAAGCTGTTATATTTTATGGCAATCTGTCCCAGTGACTGTTGCTTTGAACCAATATGTGGATGTTTGGCTTGATCCCAGCCATTGATTTACTGTGTGACCCCAAGTGTGACACCTGACCAGCCAGAACACACAATGCAGAAATACGTTAATAACCGTACTATGCATCTGTGATTGAAAAGTCACTTTGAATAGAAGCTCCAGTTAAATACATCTAAACTAGCATGTTCTTTACTGCCCCAACAATGGCTCAGCTACGCTTTTTAAACTCATTTTAAACAGTTTGTGCCATCCAATAATAGGGATGCTCCCATGGCCACCCCTAAAGGCCATGCAGTAATGAGTCTTTGGATTTTAAAATATATTAAAAGATGCGTACAGTATAACAAAGAGCAGAAATGTATCAGCGTGTTCAGTGCTGATACAAAGTTCATTGTTCATTGTTTGCATTGTCTAGTTTTCTTTATTTAAAGGAAACAAAGGCTTCACCATGAGGACCTTCACAAGGTCCTCTACAAAAGCTTCAATACAAAGCCACACAAGATGACAAGGGCAAGAGTTCTTTTAAAAAAAGAAGAAACAAATGAGTTACTATGAAAAAGGGACATTACAGCTCAAAGCATTGTTCATTCCCCATGCCTTAAAATGAAAATGTGAGATTTATCACATAGAGTAGGCAGATGATTAAGTCTCCATTATGCTGCAGTAAAGAATGTGGATTACAGTAGAACAAGGAATGTGGTGTAGAAGTTTAGGACAACATCTCAGAGCGCAGAAAAAAAAATAAGTTTAGGGACCTGTTGTGATCCTGAGTGAGAAAAAACACTTTAATTTGTGTGTACTGACCATTCTGAATTATGGTTGTCCTTTAAAGAAAACCAGAACATCTATGCTCATCATGAAATAAATGGCAATTTATGTTTATTGCTATTATGTGTAATTTATAAATGAAAGCAACTGTGAAAGATGATATGGGGTGCCACAGACTACCCTGTTTAATGATCATGTACCTACATACAGGGTGGTCCAGATCTAATTATGCAGATCCAGATCGTCTGGATGACTTTGATTTATGCGGGGACGATTCCAGTTCAGTGCGAAGATGATTCTTTGCACACTTCTCGATGGTCCGGGATTTTTCGGGTGATGTAATAAACTTAATAATGTTATAGCGTAATGAAAATTGCATAATTAGATCTGGACCACCCTATAGAAAGTCTGGTGGTTAAAAAAACAGTTATGTATCTTTTTCCTCTGATGGTCAATAACTGATGGGATTGTATGGCTGGTTTTGTGGTCAGCAGACCAGAGGAACCTGGAAAGGAGGCACTGCTTAAGGAGATGTCATATATCTTCTAGTTTCTTATTGTCTAAGGGGAGAGAAGGAATAGATAAAGTTCTGAGCATCCTCAAGGTCCATCCACCCTTAAGATACATTGCACATGTGACATATTGCTGCATTTGGTGAAAGGCAGCATGGTGGCATTTAAGTCAGAGATTTGCTGCATGATTCAGCCATGTTCTCCCTGGAGTTTGCATGTTCCACCCATATCTGCATAGCTTTTCCTCTAGGTATTCTGGGTTTCTTCTCGTTTGTTCAAGTTGCTTCCTCTCTCTGAACTAAAGGATCATTTAGAGGACCCTGGAAACCCTCTACTGGATTAAGCAGGTTTGAGAATGTTGTATCGGGCAGTTATCAGGAAATAAATTATTTATTTGTACATTTTACTGCTTTGATATTGACATTAGTCAGCCCCATTTTGTTGTAATATTGCTGCACACTACTGGGTGAATAGTAGTGGCGTAAATATGAGGACATGGCTGGGTGTTCATGTGGACATGGTGACCATGCTGATTAATACATGCAAGTAAGACATTCACCGTTCTCTGGATGTGTGACATAAACAACCCTAGAAACCTTTAAGTCCAAGCTGCATGTATGTTAATGTTTGAACTTTGGTAAGGTAAGACCATTTACTTAGCTTGGATAAGGTAGTTTTCCTGTCAGTTCTGGCTTCATCCCATTTCATGAGTTTGTTTTGTCCTGTTGTTTTTGGTTGGGTTTTTGATTTTGGCAATGATTCCTGCTTGTCCTGTTTATTCTCTTTTTCAGCCCATTTGAATGATCTTTTCTTCATTCATTGAAATTATTCTCGTTTGGTTCTTCCATTTGAAGGAAGGATTGTTCTCAGCATGACAGCAGACACTTGTATCTATCACGGTTATCAAGATCATAACACAGTACAATTGCTGGCATTTTAAAAGTGAAAAAGTATGCAAGTAACTTGTTTAGTGGTGGGATTGAATTATCAACCTTGGAGTATAATGTCTATGGCTCCAGCTAACGTACCACACTCTTCTACATCTTACTTACTTTAATGCCATAATAAAAACGCACTTTCATCTGCTGTGAATGACTGTTTTAGTTGAGATTGGAAGAGTCTCAAAGTAGTTGATGGCCATTTAAACAATTAATCCCCAACCACTGTCATTTTGGATGTGTGGCACACCTTTGTCCAAATTATGCCAGTAAGTCAATAGGCATGGGATCACAGTCCCCACAAAATTGAACCCATCTTCCATTACAGATTATATTGATAATGGAGACGAGTTGGAGTACAGGAGACTGGTGAAGGACTTTGTCTTGTGATGTGGGGAGAACCACCTGCAGTTCAACATCAAATAAAACAAAAGATTTGGTGGTGGACTTCCAGTACATCAAGGAGCTTGTGAGACCACTCATCATCCAGGTGTCATAAAGTAATTTTGTTAGTAATTTTTTACACGGTTTTGTCATGTTTTACATGGATCTTTTGTACCATTATGGGTTTTTTTTGGGCTAAGGAATCTGAATTTGGTGCTAGATTTTGAATTCTTATTCTTATTTTACATTATTTCATGCCATTTTGTTTCTACTAGGATGCACCCATTTTATGAGACCCATCATTAAGATGCGACTCTTGGCCGCTAGGGTTGTGGTCTTACAGGTGAGGACTTCATTTGTGCAATAAGTGGCATTCATCTCCTATCCAAGCTTTGCAGATAAAAACTACCTTTTGTTCGTGTCTCTCTGTTTAACAATTTTAACAACTGATCTTTGGGCTCACGTTTTAGTTGCCAACAGAATCTTTATCTTTCCTTTTATGATGTTTTTTTGGTTTTTGGCTATGCTTAATCTCTAACACCTTTTTAAACTGCTAGCTCTCCACCCTAGCAAAACACCAGGGGTAGGAAGTTAAGGTTTTGCAGAGCTACAATTACCTGGGGGTCCATAAGAACACCAAATTGGACTGGCCTGACAACACAGTGGCACTATATAAGAATGACCCGAGTAGACTGTACTTCTTGAAGAGATTCAGGTCTATTGATGTGTGCAGAAAGTTTCTGGAAATATTTTACCAGTCCATTGACACCACTGTATTGTTCTACTCAGTGGTTCCCAGGGGAGGCAAAATGTCTGAACAAACGTATCAGAAAATTTAGCTCCATCACAGGACTGACCCTGGAGACTCTAAAGGCTGTGGTGGAAAAGTAGATGGTGGCCATCATGAACAATTCTACCTCCTGAGGGCACTTTCATGGAGTACTTTTAGCTACAGGCTCATTCACCCACAGTCCAACAAGAAGCATGTTTCTGGATCGTTTCTGCTTTAGAAACTTTATTACTTCCTCCATCCTGTCCTTCACTCCAGCCAGAAGCTATAAGAAGATAATACAGACTCAGGCTACTACAATATTTGTGATCTCTTATGTTTTTATTATATTATCTTATATTGTACTTTATGTCAGCATCAGTGTATTCTATGTGTTTACTGCCTTTGAATTTCCCCTTAGGGATTAATAAAGTAAATCTAGTCTAGTTATTGAATCTAATAGGGATCTGGTTCAGAAGTGCAAGTATGCTGGGACCATGTCCATATAGTCTAAGTCACTAATGTGTTATGCCCCAAGTTAAGAGTCCCTTTTGTCTTATTCCAAATTGTCTAATTGTGGTTGTTGTGCAAAATTAGGCCCTTTGATAGAATGTTGCCCTTTCCGGAGCTGCCTCCTGCCATGTGCCAAGGGCTGCTAGGATTGGCTCTGGCTGGATTGAGCAGGTCTGAGAATTTTATATTATCATCTTGCAATTATAATCCATGGAATCAATAATGTCCCTTTACACATGTGTACCACATGAGGCTCCTTCAATGATATGGGATGAAGATCTATAATCTGGCGCTCAGAGTATTTGCATCTGCTCTTATGCCACATATTATGCTTATCTGAGGCTTTTCTTTCTTTTCAAAGATTCCAAATTTTCAGAATTTACTGCAATAAAACGCAAAGACGATTGCATTCATTTCACTGGCAGACTGCCAATTCAAAAGTGAATTGAAAAATAAAAGAAGATAAGTAGTTACTGGGAAAGAAGGCCATCTTGAATGAAATTAACAGTGCTAGCAGTTATGAAGAATGTAATGAGATGTTCTTGAAATGGCATAAAAGAAACTTGTAATCTGAATGGCGAGGTTGAGAGTGCCGCACACGACGGCGAGGATGAGAACAGCGCACGCAGCCTTTTCTTGATCCCAATATGACAGTTCTTAATTACAGTAGCTTACATAAATAGAGAAAGTGCATCGGCCATTTTTCCACTGCTGTGACACTAAATGAATCCCATTTCTCCCCTTTACTTTACTGCACCCCTAGAAAGTATTCACCCCCTTGGAAGTTTAACATTTTATTATTGTGCAACATTGAATCACATTGGATTTAATTTGGCTTTTACAGTCTGATCAACAGTAAAAGACTCTTTAATGTGAAAGTAAAAGCATATCTTTAGCATAAAAAGTGATCTAAATTCATTGCAAATATAAAACACAACATACCTGATTGTAAAAGTAATACAACACCCCTAAATCATCGCTGGTAAAGCCAATTGGTTTTGGTAGTCACAGAATTTACATGTATGTGTCGTTAAATGTTCATGATATGTTCTGTGTAGTAGGATTTTATGTGATTCGAAAGTTGGCAGCGTAATCACTTTGTATACAAGACACATGAGATACATGTGATGTGTGCGGGAAGCCGCTGTGTTCACTATGTCTGGTTATGTCCACTAAATCCTATTCTCCAATCAAGTTTTCACTGAACATAACATTATAACATTATGGGACCACGGGCATATATGTGCTTGGACATTGCCCCAACAAAGGTTATGTAGCACATAGCTGTAGTTAAATGTAAGTAGCAATCAACTGTCTGTTGTCAGGGGTTTGGCATTCTGCCCTTTTTACACCCAACATACAAAGGAATTGTGGTTGATTGTCATACAATGCACCTGAAATGGAAGGTCCAACCTATGGTGAGTCAGCACTGATATTAGTTCTTAGGTTTTATTATCACTTGGACGTCGGTGGATTTCTCTGCAGACTCAGTCAAAGTACGTAATAACTTGCTGAGATACATGGGGCACCACTGCCAATGCTGTCATCTCCTTCTTTCCCCACAGTGGAGGAGCCATCCAGTGAAGGAGTTTAACCCTGCCCGATCCAGTCCAGTCATCATAAAATTCTGGGTGTCCCAGAAGGAGCCAACTGCAACTCCTACTCCTGTTGCAAATTTCCCAATTACAGAACACACACTTATGAGTGTTATATTCATTTGTTTTGTTATGATTTCACTGTCTACAGACAGCGTCACAAGATTTCCACAGTGCATTCAGACCTGTAATTCCCACATCCGGCCACTCCAGGAATTGTAACAAGCTTGTATTTTGTTCTGGTGTCTTCACCTGTGATGGTCAATTTGGTAACCTTGTCCTGTAACACTTGCGTCCCAAACAGTATTGACTGATGTTACTTGATTATCTTGACCTCTTTTGTATGTAACTTTTGAACCTAAAACCCCAGGGTTTGAAGTCCAAAGCCACTACACTACCTGCCTACCCAGAGGGTTGCTTGGGAGCTGGAGTCCGGATGTGCAATCCTGTCGGGGTCCCTGGGTGCCAGTAGAGGGCGCTGTCGAGGGTGGGTGTTACCTTGCTACTTTCCATACGATTCAGAATTGCTCCCAAGTGGACAAACTGTGGCACCAGAAGCATTCCCTGGACTGGTTTGAAAAGAAACCTATTGCCCCACATTGAGGATTCAGAGTCAGGAGGCAGCAGGTGACATTTAAAAGAGGAGCAGAAGGAGAGAAAACAGAGATACTTCCTTTGTCTATAACTGTAGTTGGTCTTTACTGCATATTTGGTGGCTTACCTCCATATATATAAAATTCAACACCTGTCAGTATGTCTGTCTGCTTTTCACGAGAAAACTACTTAATGAATTTAGATCAGGTTTTATTCTATAATTTGCTTGAACAGTCCAGCTAATTTTTAATCATAGTTCGCTTGCGGTATCTATTTATTTGCACAAATCCAAGAGAGACACAGCAAGCCAAGGGGTTCGGGGTTGTGGGGAGGCCCTGCTCACTCACACGCCAGTAACAAGGCATATCTTACATCCGCTTAGCTAGCGAAAGAGAGAGCTACTTAACGGATTAAGATCGGGTTTTATGAACATTCTGATTGATTTTGTGACTTTTGTGAATCATAGTTTGCTTGTAGTAGAGATTTATTCATGCAAATCTATGTCAGAGGCTGTGGGCCAAGGGGAGGGGGAAGCGTGACGTCAGGAATGGGGAGTCAGTCTACTTCTGTGTTTTGGTGTGGACCTTGCCTCCGCTTAGCTAGCAATACCTTTTTGTTTATTGATTTTTAAAGTTTGTCTTGTTTCACTACTACGTGGCCAGGGCCGCGGGGGAATGGCTAGTTTATAATAAAATACTTTATTTTAACCTGGGACCGTGTGAAGTACTAGTGTGTCTGAGGTTTGTGGATTCAATGGCGCTCCCTTTTGGTCACAAAATGATATCACAGAGACCAATAATTATTTGATCAAATAATCAAATATTTTCTCTTTTATATTTATAATACTTTACAGTAATCCCTCCTCGATCGCGGGGGTTGTGTTCCAGAACCCCCCGCGATAGGTGAAAATCCACGAAGTAGAAACCATATGTTTGTATGGTTATTTTTATATATTTTAAGCCCTTAGAAACTCTCCCACACTGTTTATAAATATTCTCCGCACAGTTATACAGTAAACCCTCGTTAATCCGCTTCAGACAGATAAATGAATTTCCACGAAGTAGGATTCTTTATTTATAAATATTTATAAATATTTTTGCAGTTAGAGCATAGAAAACCTGTTTACGACCTTCTAAATATGTTTTTTTAACATTATTAGAGCCCTCTAGACATGAAATAATACCCTTTAGTCAAAAGTTTAAACTGTGCTCCATGACAATACAGAGATGACAGTTCTTTTTCACAATTAAAAGAATGCAAACATATCTTCCTCTTCAAAGGAGTGCGCGCGTCAATATGCCCCTTCATTCTCTTTTAATGTTTCCCTCACCTTTTTATTTGTACTTTCTCTTATACAAAGTATAGGGAAAGTATTGCAATAGTCCAAAGATTCGATGTCGAGATTTTGATGAATGTCGATGTTTTAGACCTCCCTGACTTTCTCGTATTCTTTTTTTTTTTTATTTATTTATTTATCAAGCACCTTTAAACAACTTTCATTGACCAAAGTGCTGTACTACTAAAAGACAAAGAGGTTAGCAGGTACTACACAGCGTATATATACTCAATATACATTGCACACTACTATACTAAACCAATCAATAAGATCAAAACAAAATAATAATAATAATAATAATAATAATAATAATAATAATAATAAATAAGATGAAACCAACTTCATAAAATCAAGAAGAATTAAATGCACATGAAAACAGATGTGTCTTAAGCAGGGTTTTAAAATGATTAAGATTCTGGGCCACTCTCAACTCCAAGGGGAGGCTGTTCCACAAACTTGGGGCTATTACCAAAAATGCTCTGCCTCCTCTGGTTTTAAGCTTTATTCTGGGGATATGGAGTAACTGAAGATCAGAGGATCGCAAGGTTCTGACAGGAGAATACGGAACAAGAAGCTCTGACAAGTAAGCAGGTGCCAAGTCATTTAAGCTTTTAAAAACAAGCAGTAATATTTTAAACTGGATCCTGAAATGTACAGGAAGCCAGTGAAGGGAGGCCAGTATAGATGTTATATGGTCACGTTTTTTCTTCCCTGTCAGAAGGCGGGCCGCTGCATTTTGAACGGCTTGCAGCCTCTGAATTTGTGCCTGACTGAGACCTATGTATAATGAGTTACAGTAGTCAAGGCGTGATGTAACGAAAGCATGTATTACTGTCTCAAACTGTTCATGGGGAATGTAGTGCTTGACTTTACTAAGTAGTCTAAGTTGAAAAAAGCTGGACCTTACAACTGCGCTGATCTGTTTATCCAACTTAAAAGCAGAGTCACAAATTACCCCCAGATTTCTGGCAGACTGATGAGAAAAAGATGCCAGAGATCCAATAACACTGCCAAACCCACTGAGGACATTGGACTTTCCAAAAGCAATAATTTCAGTTTTGCTTTGGTTCAGACTGAGAAAGTTTATCTCCATCCATGTTTGAACATCTCGGAGACAGTTCAACAAGGTCTGAATAGCTGGGTGACTATTTGATGGAATAGATAGATAGATTTGAAGATCATCAGCAAAGCAGTGGAAGGCGATTTTGTGCTTTTTAAAAATAGACCCCAATGGAAGCATGTACAATGAAAAGAGGATTGGCCCTAAAATGGAACCTTTGGGTATCCCACAGCCAAGAGAAGACACTGAAGATGATTACTTCCCTAAATGGACTGAGAAAAATATTCAAAATATTGGAAAAGTATTGGAATCCTCCAAAAATTTAATTTCGACATTTTAATGAATCTCAACATTTTAGACTTCCGTGAGTCTGAAAATACCATTTTTGGAATTATGTCTTTGTGTATGTCTCTGTGTGTATGTAAACACAATAACCTGAGTACGCTTTCACTTAGGTTAACCAACTTTTGCGTACAAGTATTAGGTACAAAATGTAGATTTCTATCAACTTTTGAGCTATTTCCATTAACCTGAAGTGGTACTTTACGTTTTATTCAACTTTACTTTTATAATAATTGTTCAGTGTATTTTTAATTTGATTTGATTTGCTGTTGATGGTTCTTTAATGTACGTACTATACAAATATAATCATTGTCTTGTGGTTCACTCCTCAAATATCCATCCCGATATCTGAGTATATGAGAAAGTCTAGGGGAGACCACTCCCGATTTTTTTTAAAAGCATCATCTCTCTCTTTTGTGCGCTTGAGATTCAGAGAATCTCATAATACGATACTGTGGCTGTTCGTTTGTCTGTCCAGGATTTTAAATCACATGTAGCTCGCAAACCGTTTGACCTATTGACCTGAAATTTGGTACACATATGCTACGTGACATTTACTATCCGCTTTCAGAGTGATGATTGACCTCCAAGGTTATTCATCTTTTTATTTTTATTTTATTTTATTGTAGAATCAACTCCCAGCAGCGGCCAGCAGGGTGGCCATGCGGCACATGCGTACGGGCACCGTTCTCATTCCCTACCACTTTCTCTGTCACTTCTCCTACCTCTTCAAATCTTAAATCATTCTTGAGGCAAATTGAAGACTTAAGTGCCAGCTTAAGTGAAAAGTTATAGAAAATGTACTAAGTAATTGTAACACAAACACTGACTTAATCAGTTTTAACGGGAAAAGATGCCAATGAAAGAAGAGAAGAAGTGGGCCACTAGAGTGGAGAAAAGAAGAGCTGCTCAGGAAGCAGCAAGGGCATCAACCTCTGAGCAAATAAATGTTAAACATACATATGAATGCTCAAGTCAAGTGTATAACGTGCAGTGCGCCGTTACTGGTAATAAAATATTAATGATGAGATTGAAGGATTCATCCCCTTTTGTCAGAATAATTCAACGGAGAGAGTCTTTGGTCAGAATAAGTCAGGGACATGATCAAGATTTGCATTTGTAAAATATAACTTTGCAACAGGGGGCGGCACAGTGGCGCAGTGGTAGCGCTGCTGCCTTGCAGTTAGGAGACCCGGGTTTGCTTCCCGGGTCTTCCCTGCGTGGAGTTTGCATGTTCTCCCCGTGTCTGCGTGGGTTTCCTCCCACAGTCCAAAGACAGGCAGGTTAGGTGGATTGGTGATTCTAAATTGGCCCTACTGTGTGCTTGGTGTGTTTGTGTGTGTCCTGCGGTGGTTTGGCACCCTGCCCGGGACTGGATTCCTGCCTTGTGCCCTGGAATTGGCTCCAGCAGACCCCTGTGTTCGGATTCAGCAGGTTGGAAAATGGATGGATGGAACTTTGCAACATATGTATTTGTAACAGTTTTTAAACATTAAAAATAGTGTCATTTTGACATAGATAACACACAGTAGTTTGTCAAATCCCTAATGAACAAAATTGTCAAAACTGTCTAAAAAGTCTAGTACTAAAGTTTATTAAAAAGAGCTACCCCTAAAAAAAGTGCCACCCTGGGTCGACTGCCCCCTCTGCCCCTCCCTAGCTATGCCAGTGATACACTTATTTCTATAAAGTCAGCTCTAGAAAGTCAGATGAGTTTCTTAGGATCATACAGCAAATCAGAAATGAGTATTGAGCCAGCAGCCTAGCCGTTAAAAGTCCATTGCACCCATGATGCCAGTCATCACACTGGTCTGCATCTCATTATATCATCAGCACCTCAACATGCTTTCTGGCCAACATGTCAGAGTGCAAGCACTTCCTTTAATGGTTAAAGACTAACTGCTCCATTTAATCACTCACGCTTGTGAGATCAAAAACGGTTTGACAAATGACCACCCAAAGAAAGGCCTTCTGTGCCATTGCATTGCAAAAGGGCTGGCTGAAGTCCATGCCAACCAGCATTAGCATTTTAATAATAAGCCAGGCCTGGGATGTGCTTCAGTAATTGAAAATGATCTGTCTGACACCTACTAGATGCCACCAGTTTCAGGTTCCCTTTTTCATATCCCAGAATACTGGATGTTCAAAAAATCACTTTATGCAGTAAGAAATCAGGCAGTGTGTGTATGTGTATGTGTGTGTGTGTTTAACTGTAAAGAATCTTGGCAAAGCTCAGATAAACAGCTGCTTGCAACATGAGATAGGTAATGGGAAACATCATTTATTTTGTCTGCTGTTTGCTCCTCTGGGAGTGTCAGTTCCTATGTGCTGTGGAGCCAAGGCTCGGCCCCAACAGCCAGCCACTTGATATCAGAAGCAGCTTCACTGTTAAATGAAAATGACATGCTTACAGCAAGAGCACATCACAAGCCAGCATGTAGCGATCAAAGGGAATATGGAAACAGCATGGGGAATACTAGTTTGCATCTGTTAGTTTGAAAGAGCTGCTTCTTGTCACCCAGAACACCAGCCTGTCAAGCTGTCATTGACCTATAACAACTACAACTTGTAACAGTACCACCCAGCCCCTGATGCAGCAAAGTCACTTGGAGCCTTTCAAAAAGGAAATTGTCAGGGCAAGAGGAACAGTGAAGAGCAGCAGGAAATATTAATATGCAGACCTAAATTGGAGTGAGTGCAGGATGAGACGGAATGCCCGCAAATCTGAATGGCAGAGTTTTAATAAATGAGACCAGGGTACTGTATAAGTGAGACCCTAATATGGGAAGAGAATCTATCTACAGTATCTTTATATA
>JANRMT010062857.1:15576576-15589906 GCA_026402145.1 Polypterus bichir lapradei | reverse complement strand
GTTAAGCGTTTTCAATAAGTTTTAATAAACATCATGCCCACACTGGCGCTTTAACATCATTCATCCCAGGATCTGCTTATCAGAACAAAGGTCCTGATCTCAAGATCAAAAACCTCAATCCATTTAAAAATCTGCTTTAATCCATTTTGAGGTAGATTTTTCAGCAAAGAAGAATATTCTTTAATTTACAAGTCCACAGCACCCCACACAGTTTCTGTTACATTCATTCCTTCATTCACTATTTGTTCCAAGTTGAAGAATCTCAATGTAAGTATTCAGACCCCTTTCACTTTCTGTGCATGTTATTGTATTGTAGATTTAGGTTTAAATGGATAAATTTGCCATTTTTGCTCATCGGTCTACATTCAATAACACATAATGATAAAGTGAAAAATTTTCAAAAAGGTTTGCAGATTTATTAAAAATCAAAAAAATGAAATCTCTCATTTCTATAAGTATTCAGACCCTTTGGTGTGGCATTCCAATTTGTGGTCAGGTGTATCTTGTATGCTTTAATGTCCACAACTTGACTGAAGTCCACCTGGGGCAACCTAAATTGATTGGACATCATTTAGAAAGACACTCACCTGTGTTTAGAAGGACCCACAAGTCACACTGCATGTCAGTATAAATAAGTCATGAAGACCTCCGGAATCAAATTGTGGTGAGGCATCAGTCAGGCCAGGAGTATAAAACCATTCCTAAAGCTTTGAGTGTTCCCTGGAGAACAGTGGACTCAATAATCATGAAATGGAAGAAGTTAGGAGCCCCCAAAGCTCTTCTAAGAGCTGGCAATCTGACCAAACTGAGTAAACAGGGAAGAGAGTCTTGGTAAGGGAGGTGATCAAGAAAAGATCTTCAGATGTCCTTTGCTGAGATGGGAGAAACTGTCGCAAGGATGACCATCTAAGCAACACTCCGTCGATAAAAATTCTTGCTATAATAACAAAAGATAAGAATGTAAAATCGCCACATTAGAACTACTTATTTCTATTAAAAGGAAATTGGTGTCCAATACATTTTTCAGTGAAAAGAAATATAACAAATCTGAGTAATAAATCCGCCATTTCCAGGGCCTTTCAGAGTCAGTACTAGCAGTAGTGTAATGTAACCTAATAGAAAAATGAATCAGATATTCTTTATTTTACACAGACTTTTATTATCAGGCAAACTGTACTGTAATCTAATAGCAGAAAAATCAAACTTTATTTTAAATTTCCGTTTTCAAAGGGAACTATTAACAGCAACAGGGTATAGTAATATAAATGAGTGAATAATTTATATAGCATCTGTCATAACATTATCAACTTTAATTTATTACAACATACATAAATCCATCCATTCCTATTATTTTATAGGGTTTTTTTTTCACAGTGAATACTATTAACAACTCTGTAATAAAACAGAGAAATTGATTTGTTTTGTTTAATTTTATATAGCATCTTTCGCAGTGAATAACATCAGCAGTAATGCTAGGGTTGTAGCAGCCGGCATTGTCACGCTACAGATGGGCGGGTTCTGGACAGATGATTGACAGCAGGATTTTCACAGGCGTGCTGAGCTCTGCGTTCCACGAAGCGCTAGAACCTTCTCGTTTCTTGTACCTTTCAAGTCCGAGAAGGCAGGTAGAGACTTCCATGGCATTATAAACACAACCTTGCAGATGATAACAGAGCACCTGGAAAAAGGGACATGACACGAGACGTAGGACGATGACCGGGAACACTGCGAGAGTGGAATCACCTGCCTAGTGAAGTGATTGTTATTTTTAAAGGATGTTTGCTATATAGTTTGATTCTGCTAGAAGAATGCTGTAAATTATTTGTTGTGAAATAAACGCGCCCGTTACTGAGCCTAACTTGCATTCGGTGGGTGCCTCGGTCGTTCCATTTCTGTGTTCGTTACAGTATAAATCAATCGGGGTTTATTTATACTACACCGTTTACTGTGAATACTATCAGCAGTTATATAGCAGAAAAAATCATACTTTTATGCAGTATTATTTTAATAAAATCCACCAAATGTAACATAACTGAAAAATTCCTTAAGGCCTGCGTAGTCTCCACTTGCTCTTTACCTACGGTCACCGTGTCCTTTCCTGGCCAATGCAGCCGGACACGGCCAACTGGCAAAATGCGACGAAGAACCACCTTTAAGTCATTCAGTCAGTCATTTTCCAACTTGCTATATCCTAACACAGGGTCACGGGGGGCTGCTGGAGCCAATCCCAGCCAGCACAGCGCGCAAGGCAGGAACAAATCCCGGGCAGGGCTCCAGTCCGCCGCAGACCGTCAAGTCCGCGGCCAGTAAGGTTACAGGGAAGGATAAAGGATGGGGAGACACAATGAATGTCGATCTCAGTTACCACCACTACCATGGAGTGCTTCGTAAGCAACTCTTAGTCTCAAAAACCAATCATCACTGTGCCAGGGTATTAAATAGAAGCTTGGATAACGAGTCAAATTAAGCATGAGGAATAATCAAATAATAAGGAAGCCACAAAGAAAATCTGCGGCCGCGGCTGTCTGAACTGAAGCAAGTGTGTACGACCCGGGAATGGCGAGTCTTCTCCTCACTCTTACTCACACTTTGCCTGATCTGACGCCTTATGCAGTGCAAGGTTCCCAGTTTCACGACAAGCAACCAGCTGTGTTTCCATCCGCAAGATTAAAGAAGCAGGACAGTGTGCTGCTGGTGCCACATCTGTGGCTGGGGAAGATGCCATTTATCATCGCACTGCTGAAACTCCTAACTCTCCAAAAGAATATCGTATGCAAAGGTCACTCAGCTGCTACCAATATCCAAAGTAATCGTAATTTCCTAAACATTTTTTATTCTTCTTTAATCTCTTAACTAGTCCTCTTTAACAGCCCATTGTGCTAATCCAGTCCAAGTGACACAATTAGACAAGTGAAGCGCAGGTGCGTCAGATCAATACCCAACGCCGAGGGAGTCCAAGCCATGCCGTCCCGAGAGGTAACCCTACACCAGTATGAGTTGAGGAGAGCCACTCAGAAGGATCCGGCACTGAGCGAGGAAGTTGCTGCACGAATTGACATTCGGTCCCCGAGGGAGCAGCGCGGCCCTTTTAGCAAAGCCGAAAAGTCTGTCAGCACGCATTTCCCTCACACGATCTTTTCACTACAGGACCCATTTGTAAACATCAGCGGAGCTGCCTTTTTAAAAAGCCGCCGCAAATGTAAATATTGTGAAACTCTATCTCTAGAGTCCACGATTGACAAGGAAACGATTTCTCTTTAAAGAAGATCCTTTACGGGGGTCCAATACTCCGGCGCAAGCGGATTTACACACCACCCACGTAAATGAAAGGCTGGATTTACAAGTGCGCTAATTCAAATCGGCTTGATGATGAAACACAACGAGAAAAGGCGGCCAATTCCCCCCGCTGCAGCCGGGATGAAAGAAACACAAAACATCCCGATGACGCGTCGGGGACCTGTTGTGCAACTTGCTTCATGATCGTCAAGTCAGTCAGGAAATTGTAGACATGTTTCTCTGATGAACTGTGTGGGTTTCGTACATTTACGTGGTAAAGAGGTTTGCCATGAAAAAGGGGGAATGACAATGAAGTGGTGACCCGTCCGGTGCTGGGTACTATAAGAAAAGGCTCCCCGATCCACAACCCTGAAATTAAGCCTCCTTTAAAACAGTGTTTGTAACGTAACGGTTAATAATTGCAGCGCACTGCATCTTTTATATTTAATTTGACTGATAATGATTCCACTGGCGGCAGGGTGGCGCAGTGAGTAGCGCTGATGCCTCGCAGTTAGGAAACCTGTAGGTTCGCTTCCCGGGTCCTCCCTGCGTGGCGTTTGCATGTTCTCCCCGTGTTTGCGTGGGTTTCCTCCCACAGCCCAAAGACATGCAGGTTAGGTTCACTGATTGGCGATTCTAAATTGTCCCTAATGTGTGTGTGTGTGCGCGCGCCCTGCCCCCGGTGGTTTGTTTCCTGCCTTGCACCCTGTGTTGGCTGGGATTGGCTCCAGCAGACCCCCGTGACCCTGTAGTTAGGATATAGCGGGTAGGATAATGGATGAACGATTCCATTGAGCTGGCATAGTGGTTTGGGCTCCAGCCTCAGTACTCCTGATAGCCTGAGTTGCATTTCTAATCTGTGAAGTTTTCACATTCTCCTTGTGGCTACAAGTTATTTCTTTTGTCTTTTTTTCTTTCTTTTTTCCTACATAACTCAAAATTATCCAAATGTGCAGAGGAGGGCGACCAAGACATGTTTTACTCCCAGACAGGGTCAGAGAGTTAAACTTATTGAGTCACAAGCAGAGGAGAATGAGTGGGGACCTTCTCCAGGTCTTCAAATTTCTCAAAGGCATTGATAAAGCAGATCCAGCAGAACTGTTACGGTTAATCACATACTTGAGGACACCAGTGGAAATTAAAGGGGTAGCGTATTTAGGACTGAAGTCAGGAAGCACTTCTTTACTCAGAGTTCTGGAACTCTGGAGCAAACTACCAAGACACGAAGATGAAGCAGAAACCTTGACAACCTTTTAGCCATATCTGGATGAGATTCTGGGGTAGCTTAGCTTAGGTGGACTGGGGAAAAAGGAAGAGACATTTTTAACACATGGACTCTCACCCAGGAGGAAGCCAAGGTACTGAAAACTTATTATGACCGTTTTGAGGCGTTTGTCATGCCTAAGACGAATACGATATTCGCGAGATACAAGTTTAATGAGAAGACGCAGGGTATAAACAAGACTTTTGATCACTTTGTAATGGAGTTAAAATTGCTTGTGAAGGACTGTGCTTATGCAAACGAAGATGAGATGGTCAGGGATAGACTAGTGTTTGGCAAAAACTCAGTGAAAGTGCGAGAGAAACTTTTAAGTGCCGGGTCTGAGCTAACATTAAATAAAGCCGTGGAGATCGCACGAGATAGCACAAGCACAGCTGAGATCCTTCGATGCATGTACTCCGAGTGGCTCACGTGAACTGACTGTGAATGCAGTATGCAGACAACAAGCAAGAGCTCCAAAGAGCACTGAACAAAAAACGCATTACACAATTGAGAAAGCAGCAAAAGAATAAGAAGCAAGTGGCGCATACAAGCATATTTATAAGTGCAGCTACTGCGGAAACAAAGCTCACGGTGGAAAAAGTCAATGTCCAGCTAAAGGAAGACAGTGTAAAAAATGTGGTAAATTGAACCACTTCGCTAAAGTTTGCAGGACTGGGAAAGGTAAACCCGTGCATGCAGTGTGTGATGTCACAGATAAAGAGGAAGACAAGCTGTTTAAATAACTCAATATTACTAAATAGTATCACACAGTCTAGGACTATCTGAAAATAAACCTGATCCACTTCTCCTGTGCTCCTTCATCATCGGTCACACTTTTCTGCACTGCAGGATTTGCACATGGATTACATTTCACTTCAGTTGTTGAATGTTCTTTGCAGACAAAGTCATTACAAGAAGAACATCTCATCATTGTCATACATACAGTACGTAGGCACCCGCGTGGGGTACCAAATGCAGCATATGGAACTTGCGACTGTGCATCTACTCATAAAACTGGCTGGGGGCACACTGGATGGAAGCCATTGCGACACAGTATTTGTAATGAATCAAGCTGAGGATAGATGGTGGATGTTGCCAGTAGGTTCAAGTAAAGGATGCTGGACAAAAATAACTGAGATAGATGTACAGAATACACCAGTGTGAGTAGTTAACGGTTAAAAGTGATCAGACATTCCTCATGATATGTTGGCAGGCCAGTTCTTAAACCTTTCCTCCTTATTTGTATCCTCTCTCCAGATCTTTGTCCTTTCCATCCTAAAACAAAGCTGTTCCTCTGATAAGGTGCAGCAGAGCTATGAGCGGAGTTCTGGAATATTTAATATACCCACTTTATGCTCCTCAGCGTCTCTGACATTCTCACATGTTGTAGACGTAAGGTAGCCTTCAGAGCCTCTGCACTCACTCTGTGACATCTCTCAAGTTCACAGCTTGTCCGAAAGGCAGTTGAGATGATCTTCAATTTAAGAATCCATTTGAAAATTTATAGTGATAAGCCAGATGCCAAATCACATCTAATCTTAACATTATTAATTAATAATTGTTTCGAAAGCTGGAAAAAAGAGCAAGGGAGGAAGCTTCTGTTAAAGGTGTACCAATCTTTCTAATAAAAATTATATTTATAAGCAGTGTAGTGTAGCATGCCAGCGAAACAAACCCTTTTCTGTTTAATACAGAATTTCATTGGGAATTCTATTAGCAACATTGCAATATAAAAATAGAGAATTAAATATGTTTTTATTTAATGTCTCTCCTTTTATTTAGTTTTATTAATATCTGCTTAATGTAAGATAATAAAGAAGTTTTTAGACTTTTATTTTTGTATAGCACTATTTAAGGTGGATGCTTTATCTATACAGCACCATTCACCCATATAACTCCCAGTGAATGTTATCAGTAGTCTAATACATCAATCAGACTTTATTTTATATAGCACTTTTTACAGAAAATATTATCATAATCAATTTACAAAACAATCAAGGACAGCATTCTATAAAACAACTAATTTATCTGTCGATCTTCATTTTACAGCATGGTGTCCACAGTGAACTCTGTCATAAATGATTTACATTGCAGTCAAGAAAGCTGCTGTCTTATAAAGAAATGTATTTGATAATCTGAGTTTTAAATGGCACCCCATCTACAGCTGCATGGTGTCTTGTGCCTAATGCTCCCAAAGCTTTGGCTTTCCTTAAGTGGTTGGTGAAAAATTATAGATGAATGGATAAATGGAGTCTTTATTTTATATAGTGAAGTTTGACATAAACTTTATATAAAACAACAAACAATAGTGATCATATTTTGAAAATCCTCGTACAATTTTTCTTTTATATAGTTCCTTTCACAGTGAATGCTTTTATAAGTAGTTTGCTGGAGACAAGAGAAATAAATCATCCATTCTTTCACCCACATCTTAGCCTTTATCCTGTCATTCAACTGTGTGAATCAGAAATCTGCCGTGGGCAATGAGATAGTTTGTACTATGTTATGCTCTTATACTTGTTCACATTGGGTCAGTTTTAAAATGGTAATTGACTAAAGGATAGGAACAAACAGGAGTGACTATCTAATCCCAGAATGAACCTGTGTGCATATCTGTGCACTGTCACCTTCAAAGTAATCTCCTTCCACAGCTATGCATTTACATATATGGCTTGGCATTTTTGGAAACATACCTAGAAGTCTGTTTCTGGAATACCATTGAGTTCCTTTCTGCCATTCTGGGAATTAAATAGTCACACCTTTTACTTTGTGTCTCCAGTTCTCTGTGTTAAATGCTGGTGCCACACTAGAAATTATTTAATCATTAATATAAAAAAAAAATTTTGAAGAGAACAGGCCATTCACCCAACAATCCATCATTGAAACACTCTTATCCAGAGCAGGGTCATGGAGAAGCTGGAGTCTATTTCAGCAGGAACAATATCTAGACAGGATACCTGTCCATCATAGGGTCAACACACACACACACACACACAAGCACACAGTAGGTTCAATTTAGCATCACTACTTCTAAATGGCTCATTAATCCTTATTTAATGTGTGCAAACTATAAAGGCCAACAAAAATCCTTCCTGAACATTTTTGGGTGTATCTGGATTTTGGCCTGCTGATCACAAAACCCACCTTTAAAACTTTCTATCATTTATCATTTTATTGTGGTTACCTATTTTTCTGATTTTCTCTCATATTATATATGTAGATACTGTCACACACATGTGCTTGGGGAATAACTTACACGCTTAGATGATGATAATATTACTCCAGACCAACTGAGGGCACTATGAAATAAATGTATCTCTTCTTTTTTCCCCTCTGCAGAAAGGAAGACTGACGTACCACCATCTATGATGTCACTTCTGGGGTAAGCCCATCTGTATCTGCCTCTTCCTCCCAGAAACCACCACAAACACAGAACTACCACCATTTTGGGGCAGACTAGGCCAACACAACAGGACCAGTCTCTATTTAGCATTAAGACGCGGTTTCTTTAGCGCCTTTTGTGCACTTTATAATATATGCGGTTTGACTTCGGGTGTCCCAGACACTTTAAAAGCTTCTTTGTGTTTTCTTACGGTGGTATAATCAGAGGGATTCAACGTAATGTTGGAAAACCAGTACGTCTCAGAGATGTTCCAGCAGATGACAGAACAAATGCAGCAACTTCACCCACAGATGGGGCAACAACGGACCCATATCAGGGAAACAAAGGTACGTAGCCAAGCTTGAGTGGCTCTCCAAAGGGATCAACAAATGGAGCCTTCTTAGGTATTGTTGCCGTTGCACCCAGATATTGATATTGAGACTGATTTTCTACTCTTTGAACAGCCACCTGTCACCACTGGGATCACACCGAGTAGGCACACATGTTTACACCTTTCTTGAGGGGGCCATCTCTGCATGCCTATTATGATCTGACAGAGAACGATGCCATTGACTATGATAACCTAAAGTCCAAGATACTTTTGTGATATGGCATTACTCCGGATCAGCAGGTGTGGGCCTTCCACAAATGGATCTTCAACCCCAAAAAACCAACCAGGTCCCAAGACTATGAAATCTGGGGTCACATGGGTCATTGATTAAAACCAGAAGTTAACACCAGTAAGGAAATCACAGAATTGATTGCCTGTAATTTCCTGGTATAGGCCCTACCTGAACATCTAGCCCAGCCAGTCTAGAAGCAGCCGTACAAGTCCATGGACAGCCTCATATCGGCCAATGAACATCACCAGATCGCCTCCCAGGTCAAAAGAACAACTCAACACGCTGAATGTTATAGGCCTCCCCAGGAGCGAGTTTCCCACATGGAGCCCTCTCGGCATAAATTGGAACCTGCAGCATGACCCAAGGAGAAGCCTTCACATCCACCTCTTTGTTGTAAGTGTGGAGAGCTTGCACACACTATTTCTAACTGCCCTTGCTTCGGTGAGTCTATGGATTGCAGCTGGGTGAAGGGAGAGAGTTTCTGTTTATTCGCTATTCCTTCATCTTTACCCCGGGATGAGGTAGTGGTGGTAAATGGATATAAGGTCTCCGTCTTAATTGACTCTGGCAGCAACATTTCCATTGTTACTCATTGATATGTGCTTTAGCGACAGTGAGAAAAAGGCATGATCAGTTTGACCTGTATCCACGGGGAAACCCGCTAATATAGGGCAACCCAATGTATCACCCCCTATCAAAACATAACCAAGAAAATTATTGTGGCTGTAATGCATAGTCCACCATGTCTGGTGATCCTCAGGCAGGACTGGTCAGAAAGTATAAGCGAGAGTATGATTGCCACCTCTAAAAAGACACTAGGCCTGGTAATTGATGGAGAAAACCTGACACAAGTTTTTCCCACACCCCATATACAACTGGAGGGTAGCCATGTTAGTACAGCCACCCAATGGGAGGGGAATTACATAACTGCGTCACAGTCTGATGGCGTAAAAGAGGTGGAGGACGCAACAACACTGGATATAATCAGCCCTTTAGGTCACATTAGATCCTCTTTCAGAACTACATTTTCAATTTTGGCAAATGCCTGGCTCCTTTAAGCAGGAGCAATGGAATGACGATTCCTTGAAGTTTGCTTTGAATGCTGTCGTTCTGATTGATGTACAACGTACCAATTATCCCATGCCACAAGGTTTGCACTTTGTTTTAAAAAATGGTCTACTTCATCGAGTAACCAAGCATGAGGGTGAACAGTGGTCATTGTTGCTAGTACTACAGACTTCCCGGTGACGTGTCCGCAAGTTAGCCCATGCCCACCTTATTGACGACTAGGGGTAAAAATTGTAGGTCCCCTAGAATAGGGGTCTCCAACCCCCGGTCCGCGGCCCACTAGTGGGCCGCAGCCATCTGACAGCCAGGCTGCGAGAGAACTGCTGGCAATAGAGACTCACTCACTGAAGGGCTACAGCAAATTAGCTGCCCCCTTCAATGAGGACACTTTTCAGAACACTTGGTGGATGGGGCTTTGCAGCGGTGCAGTAAGAAGAGAGAGAACGAGATGAGAGAGTATTACAACAAAGTATTTTTATGGTCCCGACAGTTTCCCCATATGACACGAGTCTATAGAAATCTCGTTACTACGAAGTACATTCAGCAGATACTTTCATTACAACGAATTGACCTTGAAATGCTTGAATGAATCATCCACAGAGCAGTTAGTTCTGTGGTCAAAGCTAAGTTGTGCACAACAATCCCCAAACAGAAACACTGTAAAAAAATGTCTTTCTTTGAACTTTAATAATAATGTTTTTTTGCTGTTCTTGTTTTCTGTGGTTTTCAGTGATACATTTTGCTTATTGCTTGTCAACATTTGAAAAACATCCATTGGAATTTAACTTATTGTCACCCTCCTATAGAAACGGCAGACACGAAAAAACTATAACAGTGTTAATGTTTGTGATGTGCAACCTTGGAATGACAAATGCAATGCATATGTCTTTGTTATATTCAAAAAAAGAAGAAAAATCTCCAGTTGCAAACGTATATGAACTGCTGCATTTGAAGACAGTTTTTATGTGGTTCAGTGATGCTTGTTCAAGAAACATTCCTATTAATGCACCACTCATTCAAGAAAATGTGAGGTATCTAAACTCTCTTGGGACCTCCGTCAACAGGACAACACGCCGAAGAGTGTCCTGAAGTGCGATCACCACGTCTGTTTAAGACTGTTCATCTGTTGCCAGGGCAACAGCAGGCTCACAGCTCTACTGCGAAGCAATCGCGCTTCGGGACGCACTTCACCGGGATGTTCCTGTTGGGTGGAAGGATCCCAAAAAAGTTCAGAAACCTCACAATATGAACATTCATACAGGCACTATTGGGCACCCCACATTTACTCACTCTGCAGACTCAGTATCCAGCCAGGCTGGAGGAGTGCTGGAGGAGCCTGAGGAGGAAAATCTGAGGCAGCAGTGGAGCAGCAGCACGTGGGGCAGAGGCAGAAGATACCTGTTGTTCAAGTTGGTAGATAACGTGGCTGCATTCAAAGCCAAAGTTGATTTATGGGGCTGACAATTGAACATTGGGATTTTTGATATGTTTCAAATGTTAGCAGAGGTTGTTAAAGATACCAAGTCAGGGCCTTCTTTCTCCCAGCTGGTGTATGATCACCTATCTCAGCTTTCAATAGAGTTTGAGCATTATTCCCAACCACAAAAGACCCCCAAAATGGGAAGGAATGGATCTGTGACCCATTTGTGAATAAGCCAGGTGAATCAACTTTGTCTGTGCTTGAAGAAGATCCACTGCTAGAGGCTGCAAATGATGGTGGCCTTAAAAGTATGTTTGAGACAACTTCAAATCTCCATACGTTCTGGATAAAAGTCAAGGTGGAATATCCAGAGGTTGCCACAAAAGCACTGAAATACCTGCTTCCATTTCCAACATCCTATCTTTAATGGGGCAGTGTTTTCTGCAGTGACAGCAACCAAAATGAGATTATGGAGTAGACTGAACATAAGCAACACACTTCGTGTGTCACTGTCTTCCATCATCCCCAAATGGGATCGTCTGGTTGCAGGAACGCAAGCTCAGGGCTCTCACTGATTCTGCATTATGGTAAGTTGTATAATTTCTATTACGATATTATAACGATATATAAATTTTGTATAAAACTGCCCTACGAACCCACCCCGAATGCTCAACCAAATCAGTCCAGTCCCATCATTCTGGTTTCTAAACCTGACGGAAGTTGGTGATTTTGCAATGACTTGCGACAGCATAACCAGGTGTCTTGGTTTCATGTCTACCCAATGACCTGTGTGGATAAACTTCTTGAACACATCAGTAGCATTCTGTCATGTTGAGGAGGTGGAAATTGGTTCTTTTTAAAAAATGCACTTACATTTGCTGTTTTATATAGATTGGTCACTAATCATTACTGTTGTGTTTTTCTGTACTCAATGATACTTTATGTGCCACTGAGCCTTGGCCTAATTATGCTGCAGCCACCTGTGATACCTTCAAGATGAAGAAAGTGCTACAAGAATATCCTGTTAATTTGGATACATTAATGTGCTGTGAAATTTCCAAAGGAGTTGGGCAGTCTTTGGCCTTGGATCCCCTGGAAGTTTACTTTCTCCAGCTTCCGGCTGATTACATTTTTATTTTCCTGTCCTTTCTGGCTATCTCACCATAAATTTTATTATTAGCCATAGTTTTGTTATTAATATCTTACTTGCATTTATGAATGGATGAGTAGTAATTTCCTGAAACTAAATAAAAAGTGAAATCTTAGTTGTTGGTAAAAATACAAATAATGAGAGGATGAGAAATAAACTTGATCCCTTTGCATTAAAAGTCAAGGTGGAAGTTGTTATAGACTTGACATAAACTTTAAATTACATGTTAACTAGATTGATACGACTGCATTTTTCCATTTAAGGTTACCAGTATCCTTTACGATTGACTTTAAAATATAAATATAAATAATCTTGCCCCATTCATATGTTTTGTAGTGCCTGCCCCCTTACACTATAAGTCATAACCTTAGATTTTCTAATAGTTCATCTGCTTATCATTGCATATCTCATTTGAAAGGGCCCTTTGACTTTTCAGCCCCAAGAGTGAGGAGGTACCACTGCAACTTGTAGTTGTAAACGATCAATGATCAGTGGAGTATTTTTGGCATATTTTTGCATGTTTCTTTAAGCCTTGTTAATGGTCACTTCCTACTATGAACTTTTTGTGGTGCTGAATCTGTTTTTTCATTTATTTTTATCATAGACATTGTTATCAGTTATTATAAATAATTTTGCAGTGTTTTTGTTGCCATTTTGTTTTTTCCTAGGCAATACTTTGTTTTGTCATGACAACGGTTGCTATTTGGTATGTTGTCCCATGCGTGACATGGCTGCTGTTATCAATGCTCCACTACAAGAACGAACATTTAAGATGAGTCACTATACAAGTTTACGGATATCAAATAAAAACCTCACTTCATGTGTGTTAGTGGTACTATCAAGATTTCCCAGTTCTGACTTTTGCTTTGATTTTTCATACTATGATTTTCGTGTTTAGATCTGGGAATTGACATTCAGTAGTACTGACATTTTGCTCATTTACCTTTCCTCTAATGGTCATCCCTTTAAACTTGGTAATATTTTTGGCAGAAGGCTAACATTTTGGGTGACAATAAGCAGGTCTTTCAAACTAATGCTGCTTCCAAAGTCAGTAAAAAATACAGTAGGCAGACATAAAGAGCCTGTTAAGACAGTCCTGTGATAGATAGATAGATAGATAGATAGATAGATAGATAGATAGATAGAT
>JANRMT010062857.1:15563551-15575989 GCA_026402145.1 Polypterus bichir lapradei | reverse complement strand
ATAGATAGATAGATAGATAGATAGATAGATAGATAGATAGATAGATAGATAGATAGATAGATAGATAGATAGATAGATACTTTATTAATCCCTGGTGGGAAATTCACATACTCCAGCAGCAGCATACTGATAAAGAACAATATTAAATTAAAGAGTGATAAAAATGCAGGTAAAACAGACAATAACTTTGTATAATGTTAATGTTTACCCCCCCGGATGGAACTGAAGAGTCACATAGTGTGGGGGAGAAATGATCTCCTCAGTCTGTCCGTGAAGCAGGACGGTGGCAGCAGTCTGTCGCTGAAGCTGCTCCTCTGTCTAGAGATGATCCTGTTTAGTAGATGCAGTGGATTCTCCATGATTGATAGGAGCCTGCTGAGCTCCCGTCTCTCTGCCACAGATGTCAAACTGTCCAGCCCCATGCCTACAATAGAGCCTGCCTTCCTCACCAGTTTGTCCAGGCGTGAGGCGTCCCTCTTCTTTATGCTGCCTCCCCAGCACACCACCGCGTAGAAGAGGGCGCTCGCCACAGCCGTCTGATAGAACATCTGCAGCATCTTATTGCAGATGTTGAAGGACGCCAGTCTTCTAAGAAAGTATAGTTGGCTCTGTCCTCTCTTGCACAGAGCATCAGTATTGGCAGTCCAGTCCAAGTTATCATCCAGCTGCACTCCCAGGTATTTATAGGTCTGCACCCTCTGCACACAGTCACCGCTGATGATCATGGGGTCCATGAGGGGTCTGGACCACCTAAAATCCACCACCAGCTCCTTGGTTTTACTGGTGTTCAGTTGTAGGTGGTTTGAGTCGCACCATCTAACAAAGTTTTGATTAGGTTCCTATACTCCTCCTCCTGCCCACTCCTGATGCAGCCCACGATGGCAGTGTTGTCAGCGAACTTTTGCACGTGGCAGGACTCCGAGTTGTATTGGAAGTCTGATGTATATAGGCTGAACAGGACCCTGAAAGTACAGTCCACTGCGGCGCTCCTGTGTTGCTGAGCACAATGTCAGACCTGCAGTTTCCGAGACGCACATACTGAGGTCTGTCTGTAAGATAGTCCACGATCCCTGCCACAAGGTATGAATCTACTCCCATCTCTGTCAGCTTGTCCCTAAGGAGCAGAGGTTGGATGGTGTTGAAGGCGCTAGAAAAGTCCACAAACATAATTCTTACAGCAGCACTGTCTCTGTCCAAGTGGGAGATGGATCAGTGTAGGATATAGATGATGGCATCCTCAGCTCCCACCTTCTCCTGGTATGCAAACTGCAGAGGGTCGAGGGCGCGGCGGACCTCAAATGAACTAACTACACATTCAGATCTACCTTCCACTAGAGGGAACCTCTTAGGACAAAGGCAGGAGAACAGAGCATCTTGAGATCTTAACACAGACTTGAACAACAAGAAGGCCGCAGTTTACACTGAAGGATGTTCACTTCATCTCAACAATGGATTTCCTTGTTTTTTGAAAAAGTAGTTCTATTTTTTTTTCACTTTTAACTTTTCTATCAAGCAGAGTGAAACTGGTTCATTTTTTTCTATGTTATTTCATCATTTTTTGTTTATTTAAGAAGGTAACATTTTAGAATTGGCCATCAAGGTCTTGCTGTAATGCATCTGTAAGTAACTTTCTGCTGTGTAACACAAACAAAGCCTTTGTTAAAGTCTGGTTACATAGCAATGGCTGAAATGGCTGCACTATAGGTAGTCCCTATTCTAAATTATTGTCTCTGGTTCTTTGCAAGTCTTATAAAAACAAAGCTAACAATTTGTAAATGTATTATTACATAGCAGTAAATACCTCCCAGTTCTAAAATTTTCACAATGTACGGACAGAGGATGAATGACATCACTTATACAACAGAATGCATTGTAACATTAAAATGTCTGTCACAAATGACACTTCATTTTACTCAGTTCCCCTTCTGTAATCTCTGCTGTCTCCCAGTGACTGTTTGTATTGCTCTCATGAAGTCTGTTTGTTTTCCAATTGCTGTCAATTCCAAGCTGGCAATGTGAAGGACATTACACATGCTGTTCTGCTTGAAATTTCAAATGATTATGAGGATGCTCACCTATCACCACAATAGGAAGCAGGTTGTCCTCAGATGTATGGATCCTTTACGTTTGGATTAATTGAAAATAAATATGAATATATGATGCAACTGGTCAAAAATGAAATGCCTAATTAAAAAATGTAAATTTGGGTGATCACCATCACAGTCAGCTCTTTATGGTTTAGGTTTGTGCTATGATCATAAAACATTTTAGAACACCACATGAAAAAAGACTGTTAATCCAACAAAACTTGCTGGTACAGCAATGTCTACAGTTCTCCAAGAGGTCACAAGAAACCCAAGGTAATGGGAAAAAAATACTTTTCTTGCATTGGACAATGTCAGTGTTCATGAATCCAGCAAAAGAAGAACGTTAAACAGGGTGTTGTGTGCAGCGGAGAAGACCTAAGTTGAGAAGTGGGTGAGGTGGTACTCTAACAGGACTGTGGCCCACTGCAATTATTTTATAAGAGTACCATGAGAACAGTTTCCCAGCATTTGATATTACTTAATGGATACTGTTCATAATGCTTTTTTCATCTATTGGATCTGTCTAATCTCACAGAAACACAAATGAAGGTGTCCACTGCTGCTGCTGCTGCTGCTGCCAGACAGGCAGACCTCATTGTGCAGCTTATTTATTGTAACATAATGTGAACAGGAATGTAAAGCAAGCTATCTGGCAACTTCCCCAAGAAAATAGCACAGGTCACAGGAAACCAGGGAGTAAATGTTAAACATTATGAGCCACACTGGCCAGATAGTTATCAAGGCCAAACAATGTTATTACAACAACCACAGCTCTGTGGAGCAACTTTGTCATTTCCTTAAACACAATCCACCATTTTATGTCACACAATCCATATATCCAGTAGTTCCCAATGTGCTTCTCTCATGTTGCATACGCACAGGAGCATTTTCACCAATGTCTAAACCTTGCAAAGTCGAGAATGCCCCTCACTAAGGGATCTGACTGTCATAACCTCAGACGGTTCTCATTTGTTTCTCCTATAACATGAACTGAGGGGAGGCTCATCAGCATAGCACAGATAATATGACACTGCAAATTAGAAAAACAGGCTTTCAAAGTCTAAAACGAGACTGAAAAACAACTTCCTATTGTTGTCCCACTTTTCGCATTCTTTTACATTGACTCCTTTACATCTTTAGTTGGAGGGTCTAATTATATAGACTTCTCCACGCCATTGTGGAGCTCACAGTCAGCTGTCTGACACAAGCACTAGATGTTTTGACTTTAATGTGCTTAATGAGATCTAGAGACGGGACTCACAAGGGAGTTCTTCCTTTGCCACTGCAGCTGCACTTGTAGCTGAGGAAATAAGAGAAAATTTAAAGCTCACATTTGCTGCCAAATACAACAATACAGACTTTGTTTTCGGACTTTCAGTGTTACCATGCATATCAGGTGTGAAAGGAGGAATTTCAGTGTAAAGAGCGGACAACTGCAATAAAGATGTGGAGTCTTGTAGAGAAATATGGATTTATCTGCTTTTATAGTAACTAAAACAGCCTGATGGAAAGAAAAGCATACAAAAATGTTATAAATGAGAGGAGACCATTTAGTCTATAAAACCTGTTTGGTTGGCTGACACTGGAATTGACTCCTATGTATTTTAAAAGTCGCTGGGGTCTCCACTACAGCTACTTGAAAGCTCCTTTGTTCTACATTTCTGCTATCCTGTGAAGAACCTCTTCCTGTTCTCTGTGTTAAATGCATGTCGCCTCAACTTTCGCTGATGTTCTTGCGTGTGTATTTAACATTAGGTGTGAAGATTTCCATTGGATTAACCTGAATGAATTTTTGAAGAGGTTGGTTATACTGAAAAAATATTTTCAACGCTCAACTGTTAACTGAACTTTGATCTAAGACTTATTAATAGATTATGAGAATCTGTTCAACCTGCCAGTTTTTGTCTTCTAACCCAAGAGTGAACCCCTTCTCCTTTGTTTGGTTCAGAAACAACACAAATTTAGCATTTTTGCTCCAAATAACTCTGAGGTATGGATGGAAGGTTTCTTGGCTTTGACGGATTGCTCACAGAACCAATAGTGCCCCTGACCATGTGAGGTACTACATTCTCATGGACCAGACTGTATTTCACCCACTCACTGGACACAAGGAGTAAAACTATTTTGTACTCTTTGGTGTTAAAAATACTTATAGACCAATAATTTTACTAATTGTGGATAATTCCCTCTCTGTTAAAAATTGGAAACCCATTATGTTCTTGTTAGTAATTATTTTTTACCTTGGATAAAGTTATTTTGGTTGTGGGATTACTGGCTGTGTGTGGTCTTCGGGACAAAAAGCAACCCAAAGACTCCCTAACAGTTTTATTATATTCATGAACATGGAGAGGCGTCAGTTAACTCTTAAGAATTACCCATGGCACAGGACATGTAGCCATCAGTGCTTGCTTCCCCACTAGGTTTCATAAGAAGACACTGGCAATACCATATCTTAGCCTTATTGCTGGCAAATGGGTCGTATTAGTCTTTGTCTCGAGAAAATACCTCCAGATTGACAATATTTTTAGTCAAAACTTCAAACATTGCCCTTCATTGCTGAGGTGTTTCATTGCTGACTTGCTGCATTTGTTTCATTTTGACACTGCGTCTCACCATCTGTGTCATTGTTGCGCGGCAGCATTTGCTGCACACAAGTCTTCCGTAGTGAGAAATGAGGTGCATGTAAGTGCCGAAAACATTTAAAAGTGCATCCATATGCCATCTAGTGACTGTGGTTGAGCGTGAGCAGAGCAGACTGCTCTATACACATATAGATCTTTTGTCTATACATGTCAAATATAAAATCTTGAAGGCCAAAGTTACAACCTTTATTTTCTGAAGTGTGTTTTTATTAGTTTCTTTGTTTGAAAAAGATTTTAAGAAGATAATTTCATATTGGTATTTTAGTATATTAGTGGGTAGTTAATGATTTGCAAGGAAGCATTTCATGGTTACTATAGATTGTGTCCCAAGAGGCACCACAATTTGCATCATGAAGACTTGCATATGAACTTTAGAGATTTTAGAGAGAAAAAGAGCAAAAACTATCGATCCATAATATGTGCATCAGAACCAAAGTGAGAGACAAAAGTAGTTATCAAGAAAAACAGGAACAAAAGTCAAAACCAGAAGAGCATTTTAAATCAATCAAAGATTGTAATAAGTGCTTTGAAAATAGGTTTATTATAGGTGATTTGCAGAAGGAAGTGAAATCTTGGCCAACCTTTTATCCTGTTAGGTTGTTACTCAAAGTTTACAACCTCAGAGGGTATGCCTCTAAAAATGCATGCAGCTGCCCCAGTGACAAAAGTTCTAAAATGGTGATGGTTGTGAAAAATAAATTGGTGGCCAAAACATATCATCAAAATAATACTATTTTAAGTAAACAAATAAATCAAAAATAAACATCAGAATCAGACTCTATGACCCCCAAAAATGAAAATGTGTCAGATTTCTGAAAACACAATAAAAAGTAAGAAATAGAAATCAAATTACAATACAATGGTGTCATTATAAAAATACATAGCTTTCCCAAGAAACCAATCAAAATTACACCAACAGGCCACAACACAGCTCTTACTTTTTAACCTTTTCAGATCTAAGCCTGGTTTTTCTTTTAATTTTCTTAGTCTCTTGCAGAAATGTGCCTTTAGCCCATAAAACAAACTGAAGAGAGAGAATCCCCAAGGTAACCTAACCTTCCTTAAATACAAAATGACCTGTATGACGTCATATTGTTGCACACATGTGCTTGTCCACTTCCAACAATTCCAAACACGTCCTCAATACATGGGGCTCAGACTATGAAATGTAATTCAATCTACCAGATACCTGAAATGTGAAGTATTTAAATAATGAAAAAATAATTTATGCCAGAATATCATTCAATGTTCAATTTATTGAATTTTTGAATGATCTCTATTATATTGTTGCTTTAAATTTGTTTATCATTATTGTTTTTTTATGAATGCTATTGTTGTAATGACTGGTGAGTCATACCCATGCCAGATTATTACTTTGGACACTTAATTCAAGAGTGAAAGTGCCCTGAGGAAGTAGGAGAGATGACCTGGAAATTTGTCAGAACTTTGAGTTGTCAAAGCTAACGTCAAGTCAAAGGAAACAGCATTATTTTTGAAAATGTCCAGGCACAAGATATGACATGCTTTGCTTGGTATCAGTATAAAAATGATACAGTGTTTTAATGCTTTGCAATACTATTGTAAATTTATTTTGCAATGTAGCGGTTGTGTTCTTTTTTCATTTGACAGAAGTTGAACTGGAAAGTACTTCATTTAATAAATACACCATTTTGAACTGGGCCTTGTGTCAGTGAGGTTGTTCCTGTGGTTTGGGGCTCTGTGCTACGCCCTAGAGGTCACATCAACTATATAAGATAGACCAGGGGTGCCTAATGCATCGATCACGATCAACCACTAGATCGCAAAGGTAGTGCAGGTAGATTGCACTGCATTAAAAAAATATATTTTTTTAATGTTAGTCTATCATATATTCTCCCTATGGCATTTACCACTTGATTGACATACAGGGCGGCCAGTCTGAGATCTCTTTTCTTCTAACACACTGTTCATCCTGCACGCACGATCAAACGCGCGAGCTACTGCAAAGCTCCGGCTGTGATCTAGTTACCCTTCCAATTTATATCGACTAAAGAAGGGATTTTAAAAAAAAGTTGTTTGGGGAGGGTATGGGCTGGATGTGGAATTGGAAGAGGATTTTTTTCTCACAATGTCACAATCGAAGTGCATTTGTCTGATCTGTCAATCTATCATTGCTATTCCAAAGAAGCAAAATGTGGAGAGGCTCTTTCGAACTGTTCATAAAAACTACGAAACTGACTTCCTTCCGAAAAGCGATCTGAGAAAGAGAAAGGAGAAGGAACTAAAATCGCAGTTAATCAGACAGCCATCATTTTTCACTCGGCTGAATTCAAAAGCTCCTTGACTGCATTATTCGGCTCTACTTATTTATGCAAGTCAGCCTTTCCCACATAAAGATTATTAAATCCAAATACTGTAGTAACCATAAATGTATTGAATTGTTATTGTGCCATAAAGGTTATTCAGTTATGCAAGGTACGACAACGTATATTTTATGTATAAAGTATACTCAGTATATACAGTATATATATATAATTTTTAATGTAGGTAGATCATTTCGACCTGGTCATTTTAAAAGTAGCTCATAAGCCGAAAAACTGTGGGCACCCCTGAGATAGATATATAATTAATAGAGAAGTAGAGTCCTCTTGTATAGAATCATTTTTTTAATTCTCTAAAGATGAATCTGATGATAAGGTCAGATGGTTGGGGAATGGAAATAAAAAAAAAGCTCCAGATAAGCTAGAGAAAAAACTAAATCTACAAGGTTCTCAAGGCCAAAAGACCACCCAACCCACATTTGACATTCTATCTAACATAAGTGTACTTAAGTCATTCCTCGATGTTTCCAGTCTTCACCCCAGAGGATTCGATGCTGTGGTCTCATTTGAGCATCACCAGTAGCTGTATAAGACTTTGATCAAGTCGTGGTGACACAGAATGTGCCAACCGAAGAACCAGAACAGAAAACAGAGAAAAGTAGAAATTCATAATGATTGTAAATTCATTGAAGAATTTAATTCTATGCATATCAAGTTCATTAAAAATAGAACTAAAATATAGTATGTTTTGTTTAGCTCATTAACATTCTGTTTCACACTAGTTTATTAAATTACTTTTATGTACATTCATTTTTTTTTACAATGATAAACAAGCAAGATATTTTGAACTGACTCTGAATATTGATAAAAGTTCTTTGTTAATTAAACATGCTGTGATTTTTCCATATCCTCTTCATTTATTTTATTCAAAGGCCTTTTTTCTAACATAACAATGGCAAACAGGTGCTCAACAGGAAGTGTGTGATTGTGGATTAATGCAATAGCTTATTTTGCGTTTCTTCAATGCAAGGTTCTCATAGCCCCATTGTGATAAAAAGAGATCCACAGTGCAAAGTTCATGTTTTTCAACCTTCCATTTGATATCATCAATTTGTACACCTGAGGAATCTAAAATGTATAACCATGTGCAGTACACACCAGCCATGCCATGTTGGTCGGAAGGGAAGAATCATGAATCATAGAGCCCCACTGTAATGTGCACACTGCATCTCTGTTACTACTTATTAGTACTAAAATATGAGTAATATGAAATTTGTAAAATGTTAGTAACCCTCCCCTGTTCTGTTTCACTTCTCGGTGTCTTCATGTGGCAGCTGGTGCCACTGCTCTACTGCCAAGTTGTTTGCCTGCCTATGGAAGCGTCATCTCAGATGAAGCAGTGCTGGAATCATCAGGTAGGAGGGTCCTTTCACCTGATTGGCTGGTCCAGCACTGATTTAACTGTAGAATGGCCAGTAGTGGGGAGGCAACTTGTTATATGGCTTGTCTTATTCTACAGTTAGCTGATCAACAGATATTGTTGTTTTTCATTTTTGTTAATTAGCTTCTACTTTGTTTTTGATATAGTTTGACAAATAGTTTCATATTTAGCGAGTGGTATAATCTCTTCTTCACATTTTCCTTAAGAGTTGTCCTGGTGTTCTGCACCTGTACTTGGTAAGGAGTGCTATGCAAAAACAAAGTAGTTTGTACTGATGCATTGTATCTCTGAGGTGGCCATGATAGATTGGCCATTTATCACTGTGAAGAGGATTACATGTGTTCTGTTTTGTATGTTTTGTTTACCCCAGTATTTGACCAAGCCTATCTGGAAGGGGGTCTCTCCATGAAAGGCCCTTTTCAAGATTTTTTTCCATTTTTTTCCTACCATGTTGTTTTTTCTTGTCTTCTTAAATGGTGCAGTCTGGGTGGCTGTCAAAAAACAGGACTCTGTTAAATCCCAGTGAAGCATTCCTTAAGTGATTTTGGCTATAAAAGAAATAAATTGTCATTGTAAGGATGTTTTTTTTTCAATAGGGAAGTACAAAGGCGGCTACACTATCTCATAAACTGAAGGTTGTCTGTATTATTAAGGAGTAAAGAACAGAATATATTTAAGCAAAAATACAAATGGGCTGTTCCTGAAAATGACGTGGGAAGATGAGATGGCAAACTGAAAACTATGTACATCCTGAGTAGTGTGCCACTGACTGCTAACATTTGAAAGATTCATTTCCACTCTGAGTATTCATATTGTAATATATATTACAATATACATGTAAATGTAATATAAATGTTACAGCCCTAGCTTGTAGTGTGTCAAAGTACTTGTTTTTTATAAAACAATGCTTGTAAACTGTAAATTTCACATCAAATTCTGCCATCCCTGCAAAATTATGATAAACAGAATGAATCAAAGCCTTTCACTTAAATGAGCACAGAGGATTTGGTGTGACATTTCTGCAGCATTGTTAATATTAACAATCAACAATTCTACAGAATAATAAAATAATAGCTGTTTATACTCTCAAAATATAAAAACAGTAGTTTAGTGGTAATCTAAGTAATTTTAGAAGCAGCACATTATCACACTAAAATATAAAGAACATATTTTTTTTTTCCAAATATTTCTCCCATCCATTCATTTATTGAACCCACTTATTTCAGTAGGAGTTGTGAGTTTCTGGTTGGTAAGTCTATGGCAGGGCACACTCACAGTTTTGAGACCACAGTCATCCTTCATTAGGTGTCATAGTTGTGCACTTCTCATCCCAAATGTCTCCTGAGTCCTGTGTTTAAAGCCTGTGCCTTGCCTGTGTGGAGTTTCCTGTTCTTTTTGTGTCCCTCTGGTCTTTCTCCAGGTACTCTGGTTTTCCTCCACTATCTCAAAGAAGTGTGTGTTACGTTCAGTGCATTCAGAATGACATTTGCATGTTCTCCTTGTTTTCTTTCTTAGATTTTCTCTCATATTCTAAAGTTGTGGTGCCCAGTTGGCAGGCGATTAATCCAATAGTGTATCCTGTAATGCAGTGGGTTACTGTGGCTGCAGGTTTTTGTTCCAACCAGTTTCTTAACAAGTCAGTCATTTTTACCTTTAACTGATCTCAATGTTTAATTAGCCAACCCATTTTTTCTTTTTATTTTGCATTTAGAAAAGTGCAGTATCCTCAGATTTACACTTATAGAAAGTTAAGACACACAGTATTTGTATTTTACCTTTAAATACTTGCTTTTTTTATTATTTTTGATTCACTTTTTCTGTGGAATTTGTTTTCTAAATTCTATGTGCATACCAGCAATTAATGATGAGCACAGCATTACTCACTTGTGTGCTTATTAGTAAACAATCGTGTAAATAAATAAAACATTAGAATTTTTTTACTACAGGTATAAAAGGGCAATTAGAATTCTTACCCATTTAATAAACAAATAAATTCCAGCTTAATTCAGTAAAAATACAGCAATAACCAGTCTGTAATATCTGGATGGATCTAAAAATATAGAAACTGGGAAATAACAGCTTGCTTAATTAAGGTAGAAGTCCAATTAAGAGATAAAACAGGCTGGGACAAAAACCTGCAGCCATAGTGGGACTCCAGGACTAAGCCTAAAAACCACTGCTGTCCATTTCATTCTTTATGTATTTTTCTTTACACTAACAATTCAAGGATAATTATATTTTGTTTAATTTTAATATTATTTTAACACAGTGAATAAAATAAGCTATTACTGTCTTTCTTCTCTGTGAATTCTGCCTTTGTGAACAAATTGTTTTCACTCAAAAAAAAGAACCATTTGCTATAATTCTTAATTGGAAAATGAAACACTTACTTTTCTGTTCTTTGTCCTAATATGACTCCATACACAGCGAATTGATTAAAACTCCATAACACATTATGTGAAATGCTGATATTAATGGTGAATTCAAAAACACCTACTGACCAAAGTGATTGATCATTTACAGTTTCTATTTTGACATTTAAAATTTGTCAGAAAAACAAGCTGAAAACTGGGGCAATCAATCAAAAAAAAATTATTGAGATACCAGGACATTTAATAGAAATTTGGGATTGCCGTAGTAAGCCGGAGACATCTGGACTCCTTATCCTTTTGGAGCTGAGCCAACAGAAGAAAATGGTCAGATAAATCAGATAAATACAGTGTGTGATTCCTGCAGGAGAAAAAGTGTATTTTTTAAGATTTTGATATACAAATGTTCTGCTTTTAATATTCTGTTATATATATATACATACATATGTATACAACATATATAAATATATATATATATATATATATATATATATATATATATATATATATACAGTACTGTGCAAAAGTTTTAGGCAGGTGTGAAAAAATGCTGTAAACAAAGAATGCTTTCAGAAATATAAATAATGATTGTTTATTTTTATCAATTTACAAAATGCAAAGTGAGCGAACAAAAGACAAATCTAAATCAAATCAATATTTGGTGTTACTACCTTTTGCCTTCAAACCAGCATCAATTCTTATAGGTACACTTGCACAAAGTCAGGGATTTTGTAGGATTCTAGTCAGGTTTATGATCAACCAGTTATACCAAACAGGTGCTAATGATCATCAATGTCACACGTAGGTTGAAACACAGTCATTAACTGAAACAGAAACAGCTGTGTAGGAGGCTTAAAACTGGGTGAGGATCAGCCAAACTCTGCTACCAAAGTGAGGTTGTGGAAGACAGTTTCATGTCATGGCAAGATTGAGCACAGCAACAAGACACAAGGTAGTTATACTGCATCAGCAAGGTCTCTCCCAGACAAAGATTTCAAAGCAGACTGGTGTTTCAAGATGTGCTGTTCAAGCTCTTTTGAAGAAGCACAAAGAAACGGGCAACGATGAGGATCGTAGACGCAGTGGTCGTCAAGAAAACTTAGTGCAACAGATGAAAGACACATCAAGCTTATTACCCTTCGAAATCGGAAGATGTCCAGCAGTGCCATCAGCTCAGAACTGGCAGAAACCAGTGGGACCCAGGTACACCCATCTACTGTCCGGAGAAGTCTGGCCAGAAGTGGTCTTCATGGAAGCCAAAAAGCCATACCTCCGACGTGGAAACAAGGCCAAGCGACTCAAGTATGCATAAAAAACATAGGAACTGGGGTGCAGAAAAATGGCAGCAGGTGCTCTGGCCTGATGAGTCAAAATTTGAAATATTTGGCTGTAGCAGAAGGCAGTTTGTTTGTCGAAGGGCTGGAGAGCGGTACAATAATGAGTGTCTGCAGGCAACACTGAAGTATGGTGGAGGTTCCTTGAACATTTGGGGCTGCATTTCTGCAAATGGAGTAGGAGATTTGGTCAGGATTAATAGTGTTGTCAATGCTGAGAAATACAGGCAGATTCTTATCCATCATGCAATACCATCAGGGACAC
>JANRMT010062857.1:15499279-15543551 GCA_026402145.1 Polypterus bichir lapradei | reverse complement strand
CTGTCCACCAACGTTTACCATCCAACCTGACAGAACTGGAGAGGATCTGCAAGGAGGAATGGCAGAGGATCCCCAAATCCAGGTGTGAAAAACTTGTTGCATCTTTCCCAAGAAGACTCATGGCTGTATTAGCTCAAAAGGGTGCTTCTACTAAATACTGAGCAAAGGGTCTGAATACTTAGGACCATGTGATATTTCAGTTTTTCTTTTTTAAAAAATCTGCAACAATTTCAAAAATTATTTTTTTTTGTCTGTGAATATGGGGTGCTGTGTGTACATTAATGAGGGAAAAAATAAATTTAAATGATTTTAGCAAATGGCTGCAATATAACAAAGAGTGAAAAATTGAAGGGGGTCTGAATACTTTCCGTACCCACTGTAAGATATACAGTATGCAATGTATGTATGTATATTTACAGTACTAGCCATCCCCCGCAGCTTCGCCCACATAGAAGTGAAACAGAATAGTGAGGAGGGCCCTGCCTGGCTACCTACTCCTGACATCACGCTTCCCCCTCCCCTGGGCCCTGTTTCAGATTAGTACTAATAAACCGCTCCTGCAAACAAACTATGATTCTTAGCATGATGAGAGCTGTCGCAAAATCAACCAGAATGTTCAAATAAATTATAGAAAAAAACCCTAAATCCGTTAAGTAGTTCTCTCGTGAAAAGTGGACAGAGATACAGACAGACAGATGTTGGGTTTTATATATATATAGAGATGGGGTGCCAGGCACACAAATATATTGAATATAGTCAGTTCTTAAATATAAAAAGTCAAAGTCTAAATAAAATATAAAGTCAATTCTATATACAGTACAGTATTATGTAATGGAGGTTACTAGTTGCATGGCATCAACTATGAATCACCAACACTGTGAGACTGGATTCCATCATCTAAATGAGCAGCTTCAAAGCCAGCAGCAAGAGAACTTATAAAACCAGTAAGCATAACACAGTGGCATGAATTCCAATTAGTGCGTCAACAGTGAGCTGTCCTTCTAAGGAGCGAAATAAAGAGCAAGAATCCTTTGGGTCAGTGCCTCCAAGCACAGCACAACACAGCCCTACATTGGTGACAGAAGTGAGATGAGGTGAAGACATACAGTCTGACTCAGCAAAGTGCTGAATGCCAAGGAGACCCTAAACAGACTTGCCGAGTCCTTCTAGGTGCCTTACAAGACACCGGTCAAAATAAGCAAGTGTCACTTTCAACTGTGAAGAGAAGGCTTCAAGCTGCTGGTTCAACAGGCCGAGCAGCAGTATGAAAGCAATTGCTAAATAGTTAAATGTTTTAGAACTCTACCATTTTACCAGTTGTTATTGAGATTTATGCAGTTTAATGTCTCAATGTAATCTGAAATTAAAGTGCAGAAAGTGACATTTGCTTAATTGGACCACTGCTAAACTGTGCTTGAAGCTGTTGTCCTGTGAGGTGCCTACCACACCAGCTGCTGACTATCAGAAGCTTGGCTTCTGATTCTGCTATGACTTTGGGTATGCCAGTTGTGTTCCTGTCAGAGTTCCATTCAGTTTCGAAGTTCCTTTTGATGATAACACCTTGGCGTCCTTTGCAATTTCTCTAAAGGAAAGACCTACGCTTTTAAGAGCTGAGGTGGTCTGTCTGTCTTCCTTTGTGAATTTTCCCTTGGGGATTAATAAAGCATCTATCAATCTAGTTATGTACAGGGGGGTCCAGATATAATTATGCAGATTCAGATCATCTGGATGACTTTGATTTATGTTGTGACAATTCCAGTTTGGTGCGAAGACGATTCTTCATGTCGTCAGTTCGCACACTTCTTGATGGTCCTGGATTTTTCGGGTGATTTTCTATGTAATAAACTTAATAAGTTATAGTGTAATGAAAATTGCATAATTAGATCTGAACCACCCTATCTATCTCCTTTGCTAATTGCCTTTTGTTTGCTATTATGATGCATCAACACAATTTATTCTAATGCTGTTTGTACACACAGTGTCTGTAAAGAATCAAAGTTGGGACACCTGTAGGAATCGTTTGCATCAAGTTTCAAGACTTAATTAACTTCCAGTGCTGCAGAAAATCTATAACGTTTAACCTATTAATTGTTCCTTGACAAAGTTATTTTTGTGTAAGTCTGAAATATGACTTTATTTTTCAGGATTTGGTAACCTGCACTTTTTTTTAAGCCCTGGCTTTTTCGTAACATTTCTTTCTGGATTCATTTGTGCTTCATCCATCATCTGATTTATGTTGGTCAGGTTTCTGTGTGTTTGGACTTATCACTACACAAGTCACACTCCTTCCACTGCAGGTCCACAACTGACAAAACAAGTCATACAGTTGGACAAAACTCACATTTTTTTAAAGGGTTGTTCACTTGGCTATTTTACATTCACCTGGGCTGAGTTTTGGTCTGTGCTAATGTGCATTTATGTTTCATTATGTGTTGCCATCATGGGATACTCGAGAGAGTTTTGATAATGATTTGCTTATATTTCTACATACATTAATATATATACTTTTGTGTAGTTTACCTCAGTGTGGAGTGTCTCTGTTGGAGAGACACATGTTGGACTAGGATAGGCCGTGTGTCCTGGCTGTCTCCTTTAAAATAAAAAAGCCCAGTTTTGAACAGTGTTAATCTTAGCACTTCTGGGCTGCTACACCATGTCAGAATGATGTCTTTCCTTATACAGAGGAATATTTTGATTTCATATAAAAGTGTTTATATTGCAGTCTAATAGGGATCAAATCCTAGAGGTTCTTCCTATTCATTTATTTCCATATAGATGGTATTTTAATAATTTACAAGTACTGCGAAATAAGAAATAAGTTTGTTTTGTAAATATCCAGTTGAATTGCTTAAAAAGTAAACAAAAGGCTGATTTGATGCTTTGCAATCGACATTTAAAATGTACTGTACAATAACGAAGATCTCAGCATTTTAATCACTCAGTAAATCAGATTACCACACAAATCCCTGGTTAATAAATTGGATGGAACAAAAACATCCACAAGGGGGCAGCAGGACAAGGTATTCCACTGACATATGCTCTGGGGAGGAGGCTATGTTTTGTCTTTCTTAATAGCAGGTGGATACATTGTAGGTCAAAGTATATACTGCAGTAGGCCTTCTCATTTGAATGTCTTTTTGCTCGTATGGGCCCCATGTTGTTTGTTTTCAAAACTGCCATTTATAAGGGAGATTTCCAGTTTTGAGCTTCTCTTCTGTGCAGCTGGATGCCATACCAGTGCAGTAACACTGAGCAACACGTGTCATTCAAACCCACACAAGAAATGCTGTATTAAAATGATGTTTATTGTCTTTTCTCAAAACCTCTTTATGTGGTATAAAATAATTCTCTTCCCAAGGGAAACTTATAGTCAGAAATGTTTAACTCCAGTGAGCCCTGATAAATGTAACAGTCACAACAAATGAAAAACATGCTTCATTGAAATAGACAGAGCCCCCAACTGTTTACAAAACCAATAGCCTTTATGTAGAGTCTTTTGCAGCAAATATCAAAACACTTTTAATACCTCTTATATGTTAAGCTCTCTTAGTCCCCTAGAATGGCAGATCTACTTATGAATAGCTAACATTCACAATGTGCTAACAGGGTTATGACTTTGAGGGGGCCATGTGTGACATTTCCTGAAAGCCTTGTTTTCCTGAAGTTGTCTTCAGTTCTGAAAGTCAATGGCCTTATCTGTCAGTTGGGTCAAGTAGTTTGTGCTGGCCTTAATAAATGCCATGTCAGACTTTTCATTTTATTGTCCTTTTCTAATTTCATTATCAACTAATGACTATCCTCAAACATCCAAAAGAGCAATAAAATAGCAGATTCGTTAGCAGTGCCTGGCTTTGTCACCATGAAAAAAGATTGCATGCCAAAGTGAAGGTGGTCCGGTTTACTCACACTTCCAAAACATTTTTCTTCTACATTTAAAACATTTTTTTTCCTTCCCTTCTGAAAGTCAAATAAGTGTATCCTGTATACCCTAATGCATCTTTTCAGTCTTAAATAGGGCATTATACTGCCATTGAAAGTGACCAGAGTATGTTGAACGCTAAGTGACCCCAGATTTTATGTTTTATTATGTTTTTTGTTAATTTAGAGTTGTTACTATATGTTACTTTTGTTGATTTTCTACTTAATTTTAAATGTCACTTTAAATGTAGTTAAGTTCTTTGGTCTTTGTGGGTGGAGCCCCCAGGAGGTGGGGCCACCCTGCTGTCACCACCCCTGAGTCCTCCCTTAGGCTCATTAAATTGGCTGAGAAGGCTCAGAAGTTGGGAAGCATTCCTTTGGTGAAATTTTTGTAAATATTGTGTTTTCTGTGTTAGATTTTCTATGTTGAATTTTCGGCATTTTTAAAAATTATATCTTGTTTTGTTTTAAAAATTTTGTCTTTTAGATATCATATTTGGACTTGTTTATTGTGGATTGCCTTTCAGATAACTCCTTTGTGCCTCTTTTCCTTTTCACAGTCTTATATTTTAATATTTTTGTTAATGATTTCCTGATTTATATGCAAGCAAAACCTCCTGCAGTTTTGTTCTCCAGGTTACAAAAAGGCATAGCAGGACTAAATAAATGTCCAAGGATGAACAACTAGGCTGATTCCACTACTGGATATGAGTTGAATCATTTTAGTTTTAAAAAACAAAAATTGAGAGGTGACATGATGGAAGTGTTTAACATTATAAAATGAATTAGCACTGTGGAGACTGTTACTTTAAAATGACTTCAACAACAACATGGGGATAGGATTAGTGAGCTTTGTTGTGCTGAATGGCCTGTTCTTGTCAAAAATTTTCTAATGTTATAATGTCTTTCCTAGTATGGGGCTTTTGTTATATTTTTGGTGATATTTATAGTTGTTTTCCCAGCTCCCCATTTCTCGGGCCTGCTCTGGCTGAAGCCAGCAGGCTGCCTGAGTGACCTAGCCAGGTTAAGATGAGGCTCTGCTGGACTGACCAATGAAGACCCTGGTCTGCTTGAGTAGCAGATTTCGGAAGCCTCACACCTGTTTTGAATTGGAGTAAACTGCAAATCATAACAACACCTTTGGTTTCCTGGGTCTCACAAGGTCTGTCTGTCATATGTTTATTTTTATTTTTCACATTTTGTCTGTTTATGTAATTTTTGTTAATATCGTTATGTTTATTTTTTAGGATTTATGTATTTTGTACTGAAGTTTAAAATTATTTCTTGTGTTTTGTGGGCAGAGCCAGAAGGGGTAGGATCACCATAATGTTGCTAATTTAGTTCTGCCCTCTGTCTTCATGCTAAGCTTGAAAAGATGGTCCCAGTAGTTTGTCATTGGACTTTGTGGAGTAGAGATTATTCTATTTTGAGTATTATTGGATTTTCTGGTTTGTTTTGTGTTTTTGTTTTGTTTGCCACCAGTAATTAGATTTTGCTATTGGATCGTGCATTTAGACTTGTTTGTCTTGAATTACTTTTTTGACATATCATTTGACCTCATTTCTTCTTTTTTGTTCAAATGCTGCCTCTCAGTATGGAGATCATGGGTTCATGTCTCAGGTCCTCCTTGTGTGGAAATCACTTTGAGTTGTGAGAAAATTGCTTTATAAATGTACAGAACTACTATTATTTTTGCTTATTTAATATATTTTTTAATTTAAAGAACAGTTTTGCTTTTGTCATTCAGAAGGTGTCATTGTTTGCCTTTCCATTGAAGGACCATTTTTACATTTCTGGGATATTTAAAAGTATTTTTGAACTTGTAAAATCCTGTGTCCTATTTTTGTGCTTGATTAAGATTTTAAAACCTGCCTGTTAAGTTTGAGATATGGCTGCCTGGGGTGAGACGGGCTTCTAAGCAGACCAGTGACACCCTGGGCAGGTTTGGTCTTTTATTTTAGGGTCTGAACCCTTTTTCGCCATTTTGTGCTGATGCACCACAATACTTAGGATTCCTGTGGATGGGGAGAAACACCACAAGGACACTTCTACTTTTAACAATATCATGTACAGTATACAAAGTGATCAGAAACGTTTATGTTAATATGGTATTAAATATATTAGTACACTTGTGTTATTCCTACCTGTGACAATTTAAGCAGCCATTGCTGCTGTGGCATCAACTAGGAAAAAAACCTCCTTGAATTGGTTTTGAATCACAAGCACAGATGGGGCAAATAAAACCTTATATGACTCTATAGTTCACTTTTAGTTCAATTGTTTGTTTTGATTTCAGTTTAAAAAAAAAATACCTCACATGTCATCATGCCATACTCTCAGATACTCTCAAAGATGTGATGACTGACAAATCTAAATGAGAACTTAAATTACTTTACTTCTAATATTTGTTATCTTCCATGTACTTTCCATCTTTCACCCTATTGTCTCTTTTTCAATGAACATTCACAAATGCGGGCACAGACTGAGGACAAGTTATAATACCACCAGGACTACATCTTTACATTACTAACTACAGAGCACACATTTCATTCCTCTGAAAACAAATAATAAATATTTGACAGACCTGTTATAGAAAATAGAGATTGAATATGCTGAATACTAAATTCATCAAAGTTCTGAGCGCAAGTTTACGTGTTTAGGTCTGTTTACATAAGTGAGCCATTTTCAGATCACTGCTGGAATTTATCGCCTATTCTTCACAGCTTTTGATCTGTATCGTCTTATTAAATTTTTATGAAAAATCAATGGGATTCAATCATTTTATGGACTGTACCTCAAGCATATGACACAAGGAGCTCGAGACTTCCTTTGTTCACAGACTAGATGTATGGTTTCTGAAAACTCAGAAGACTTTACTGTGTAAATGTGGTGCTGATGTAAAATGTTTGCTTTTACAAAATAATGTAACTCACTAAATGTAGGGAATATTTCTGGATTGCTCCTTGTGTATATTTCTCCAGTTCCCTGAAATATGATACATTTAAATATGTTACTTAGAACAGTTTATGTTATTTTATGGAAATCAGGTTAGTTCACATGACTCCCACTGATTTCATGCCCTGCATGGGATTTGCTTCTGACCTTCACCCTAGCGTTGTTTGGGCAGGCCATGGCATCCCACAACCTTAAAGATGGGCTAAGTGGTGTAAGAAAACAGATGGACTGGTGGATATGAATGCCTTTCTGTGCATTTTCATCATGGTATTGATCCATAAGACTCATACATAGTTTCTATAATCAGTTTCACTATTAAAACATTTTTGACTACCTCTGAACTAAAATCTGTACACATTAGTGTAATAAAGTTAAACACACACATTCACAAACACCAACATCATTTTGTGTATGGAGTGAAAACATTACAAGTGCGGGGCAGTTAAGTTAATTTTGTACAACAAAGAATAATTGTATGCTTTGCCCATATGGGGCTAGAGTGAATTCTGTGCATGGCTGCCTTCCACTTCTTTTCTGAAATGTTGAGTAAGAAATCCTTTTCCAACTGTACTTTGGGATCTTTGAAAGGCAGGGACTTTAAAATGTTTATATATATTACAGAAATACTGTCTGAGTCCTCAAGACTGATCAGTACTTCATCTGGAATAGAGGTTGGTGGGAGGTGTGGAAAATTGGGCAGATTTTGTTTAGTAAAGTTTCTAATTTGGAGGTAGTGGAAGAATTGTGCTGATGGAAAGTTAAATTTGGAGTGTAATTGTTCATAGGATGCAAAGACATTATCTATGTACAAATCTCTAAGTGATTTAATCCCGTATGTTTCCCAAACATTAAAAACTGCGTACGCTTGAGAGGGTGGAAAAAGTTGGTTATCGTGCAGAGGTGCCACAGATAAAAGCTTCTCTGTCTTGAAGTACTTCTTACATTGGTTCCATATTCTAAGTGAATGAAGCACAAGTGGGTTGTTAGTATATTGACAATAACTCGTATTTACTGGGGTACAAAGCAAGTAATATAAAGTACTGCAGGATTTTATTTTTATTGCAGACCAATCTTGTTTGTGTTCATCTATTTGTGTCAATTTCTAGGTTTTTATAGCTTGTATATTTTCTGCCCATTACTAAAATTGAAAATTAGGTAGCGCCATGGCACCTTCTTCCTTAGGTCTTATGCATGAGGCCCCAGGTGTGTAGAATTCACACTAAAACATGGCGTATAGACAAAAGCGGAAATGTTCACGCACAAACAAATCCAGATCCATAAATCTGTGCATACTCCAACTTCCATGTTCTACCGCTACATAAATCCCTGTCAGTGTGAAAAGTAACGTACATGCACGCACCTTCCACTCCACCCTGACTCCTCCCTGAATTACACCTCTTTCAATATGCAAATCAATATAAATAGCCCCTTATGTTTTGCATTCTGTGAAAAGACAATGGCAAAAGCACGGGGAAAAAGAAGAATTTCTGTGAATACCAAGTAGAGGCAAGGACAAACGTACTATTTGTTGTTTTAAGCAGTGAAATAAACAACAAAAAGAAGCTGATCGAGTGACAGAGTGGCGGAGAAATTCAAAAGTTCAAGTTCAGAAAGTCGCACACTGCCCAAAATAAAAAAAGAAGTGTTCAGATATCAAATTTGTTGTGAAAAGGCGAGTCGTAGCCCACTGTCTGAATGTAAAATGAAAGCATATTAAGGTACAGAGAAAAGAAAAACAAATAGGGACACAGTGTGAAAAAAAGGTAGAAATTTCCACTTTAATCACATAGTATATTTTGTCATTAAAATAGAACATCATAAACCTCATCTTAAATTTGTTTAATTTAATAGTTTCTCAAATCTCATTGCAAATAAAGTGGCATGTTAAATGCTTCATATTCCATGTGTTATTCTTTGTACTCTTACATGTGTGAATCAGTACATGCTTCTTAAACAAAGATTCTCTTACGGCGACAGGACACAAAATACATTATATTCATGATGTTACAGCTCTCTGAACAATTTAAATGCTAAGATGTATACTTGATATCATTTTCATGATGATAGAAATTAAAGCATGTATAAAACATTGAGGCACTTTTGCGCAGTGGCATCGATGAGCTGGCGCCCCTTCCAGAGATTGTTCCTGCCTCCCACAAGATGCTTGCTGCGTCATGCGAAACCCTCAATAAAATAATTTATTGAAGCTGTACTGTCTCTTTCAAATGTACTAACCCTGATTCCTGTCCTTCCTTTTCTTTCACCAAATAACCAATCGCCACACAATCAGCTCTTTAATAAATGTCAGTTCATCTATAAGCTTAGGACGCCAGTTCTTTAAAACTTCTAAGAAACATTGAAATATTTTCGAAGTACATGTTTAATTATTCATTCCATCCATCCAGGGTCACGCCAGTCCCAGCAAGCATACAGCGCGAGGCAGGAACAATCCCTGAACTGGGCACCAGCCCATCGCTGACTGCGCCACCGAGTCCTTGCATATTTAATCATTAACAATATTCATTATTTAAATGAAGTTAAAAATGTATCTGTATAATGTAATTTATATTCTTTACTGCATTTAACCTTAAAAATGATATCAAGAGCTCCAAGAACATAGCGCCTGGAAATCTAAATTAACTTAGAAGCCAGTCGTCACCATCTGTAAATAAGTACTCTCAACTGAATTGAATTCCTTTATTGTTATTGTATGATACAATGAGATTCACTATGCAAACTTATTTTCCAATAAAATTGTAAAATAACAACAACAATAATAATAATAATAGGATAAAAAACAATGAAAAATATACAATATGAAAGCATAATTGGCTTAGGTTGTGCAATAGTACAACTGTAATGCAAGTTTACAGTGAAGTAATTGTACTTATAAGTACAAAAAGTTCTACCGGGAGTACTTGATGGACTGATTCAGTTCGTTTATAGCTCTTGGGATGAAACTGTTTCTGAACCGCAAGGTCCCTACAGGAAAGGTTCTGAAGCGTTTGCCAAATGGAATAAGTTCAAATAGACTGTACACATGGCTAAGGCAGTGTGAGCTAGAAGCTGTACCCTGATATTTCTCCCCGGTCTTGACACAATCAGTGGTAGAGCTTTCCGATCAGCTGCTGTAGAGCCTTGATTCTCCACACTCAGATTCAGTGGGTTAAAATAATCAGAGTGGTGCACAGATAGTAATAATGCTAAAGTAGCTATGGTATTTGGAATAGTTTGGCCATTCGGTGAACCATTATATGGTTACAGGTTGATTACAATCAGATGCCTTGAACTAAAAACGATATGCGGTTAATTTCAGGGTATCTGATAAATCCATGTCAGGGATGTGAATCTAAAAAATAAAGGGAAACCACACAGGACAATAGCACTGCTTTGACTCTGGGTGCCGCCAGTTTGCAAAACTGAGCGGAGAACTTGTGTATGCAAGTGATTGACCTGGCATGAAAATGTGCATGGCTTTACGCCAAGTTTAGTTTTTATACATGCCGATGTGAGTGTGGAAATGGGTGTACGCAACATTTTTGTGCATACCATTTAAACATAAGGCCCCTGAAGCGCTTCCAAGGCCAAAAGACCACCCAACTGTCCTGCTAGGTATCACATACCTACAATTTTGCTAATGAGACTGCCAAGTGGCATTGTGCTGAATTGATCAAAGTGTGTACTCTGTCATTTATTCTACAATTGTGCATGTCACTTTAGCAATTTTTTCTATAAGCCGTAAAAAGTGCATCAGGTCATATCAAACATCAAGACAATGATGATCGTGTTTTTTAGTATTAACAGCCTTGTTAATAAAGAGTTTCCTAATGAAAAGGCTATAATCAGCAACATTTCACTGAACTGGTAAAGTGTCTGTGGGAAAGCAGAAGAAAAAAGGTGTCCTTAGCAGTAGCGCATAAAAAACACACCTGCACACACTGCTGCCCCATGTCAGCTCACTCACACCATGCTATTAGACAAAAGAGTTTATGAACAACACTAATGTGTTTGTTGCTTCACACCTTCTGTATTTGCCAGACCTCACTCCTTGAAACTTTTTTTTTGTTCCCGAAATTAAAATTGAGACTGAAAGGAAGACAATTAGTTACCATGATTGCAATCCAGGAAAAAAATTGCAGGAGACTCCCGAAATTTCAACAAAAGATTGTTTTGTTTTTTTTTAATCCTGGGAATATAGGGTCCTCTATCTTAAATGTGCTTAAGTAGTGCGCTAAAGTGTGCTTTAGTTTTCTTATGCTTCATCTTAGAAGATTGGATAGAGTGGACCTTGTCGACACTTCTAGTATTCAAATTCCTTCCAACATCACAGGCAGCTACCCAGTACTTTGATCAGAAGGTGCTGGTACAAACCTTTATTATAGGAAACCTGAAAAGAAAAAGGAATATGTAGAGGTAAATAGTTTTATTGCAATACATAGATCATCTATTAGTAGTGGCACTAGAAAAGCAACAATGAAAGGGCCAAATCAAAAAAATGGCAATAGTCATTTGGTGCACTAACAAAATACACAGCCAACAGAAACAAATTCAGTCATGCAAAACCAGAGGAAAAATTAAAATTGCATCATATTTTGGAGTGGTATAGGGTCAATGAAAACTTTGTAGGAAGTGATTTGCTGTCTAATGACTCAGGTTCGCTTTTAGCCTTCCTGTTGTGTTCAGATTTTAACTTCCTTTTACAAGCGGGCGGGGTGGCCTACTTTCTTCCTTGTAGTACAGATCTGACACGGCAGAGGCAGGAAATTCTTTGAGGGCCTGCATATTTCACTTATCACATCTTCAAAAAAGGTGAGTACAAATGTCAGAACACTTCAGCAAATAGTCTTTTTATCAAGAAAAGAAAAACAAAACATGATCTGAACAGACATGACTGCAATAAAGGATGGCCTCCTGTGTAACCGTAATGGTGTCAAAGGGCCGGTTTCTAGACCATGCCTTCTTATTATTCCCATTGCCAGATATACACATTTTATGTACCTTCTTATATTGCTATGTGTGGAACATCTTCATCTTTCATTATTTAAGAGATAAGGTAGTATTCATTCTGTGAAGCAGCAGTGATGCCATTCTAAATGAGAATAAAATGGAATCTTTCTGGTGATATAGTGCTTACATTACTAATTACTTTGTTTAGCAGATAAAATGGTATTTATGTGTTTATTATTTTTTTTTTTTTTTGTTTTCTTTTTTAAGTGTGATTGTTAACCTTACCCAACGTCCATTCTACTAGGGCTGCATTATTATGAAGATTGGTAATTGTTCATACCTCACTTTAACCTTCAGTTCACTGCTGTTGAGGAGATTATGCATAGCTTGGGTGCTGTATATCACTCAGTGTGTCAGAGGACTGGGACTTTGAAGTACCTGATCGTAGCCTAATTTGGAGGTGAAACTTAAAAAAAGACTTACACCTTATTTTGCATCTTTTTCCTTGACTCATTATTTTGTAATTTATTTGTTGTAAGGCCAGCAAATGACAAATGTAAAATTAGAGATACATCCAGAATTAAACACATCAACTTTTTTCATCAAATATTGGAATAAAAATATAGATGATAGAAACAGTATAATTGTAATTAATCAATTCATTTTGTAAGCTGGAATGTTAAAGGTTTTAGTTGAGCCATTAAGGAAAAGAGTGCTCTCACATCTCATGTCCTTAAGGACAGACATAATATTTCTGCAGGAGACCAATTAGCTGTTTTGGCTCAGAAGAGACTAGTTTGATCAAATCTGTCCTTCTAAATATGATAAAAACAGAGTTGTGGCAATTTTAATTCATAAAACAATTCCATTTGTAGCCACTGATGTAAAACATTTGAATGGGCCATTTAGCCCAACAATCTCATCGATCCTCTTCACTGAGATTGTCAGAAAATAACATCAAGTCAAGATTTGAAGGACCCTTATGTCCTACTTTCCACCACACTACTTTATTCCATGTATCTATGGTTCTTTGCATGAAAAAAGAAACATTTGTGTGAAATCTGCCCTTAAAAAGTTTTTTAACCATGTCCCTGTGTTCTGGTTGAAGAATTAAGTTTAAGATATCAGCCTGGATCCACTGTACTAGCTCCTATCATAATTTTAAACACTTTCATCATGTCACCTTTTAATCTTCGTTTGGTTATCCTGAAAAGTCTCAACTCCTTCAATCTCTTCACTAAGCTCATATCTGTCAGTCCCAGAATTAGCTTACCCACTGTCCTCCTGACTTTCTCAAGTGCTGCTATATCTTTTTTGTAATAGAGACTAAAAGTCTGCACAACACTCTGTTTTGCCAAAAAAGGGTGAGAGCATTTTAAATAGAAAAGAAATTAAGTGAAAATAATCACACAAAGGTCTGAAAGACATATACTGCTGTCAATAACAAAAGCAAAACCCTGAATCGAAAGCAGAGTTCATAGCTAAGTTCTTTTTTTACTCCATATAATGGTGAGATCCATGCTACAATTAATGGCATTAATAAACAACCTAAAGATAATTTAACAACTTTAAAAAAAATTTCTACATACCTCAAAATCGAAAATGGATCAGAAAAATATAACAGCAAAGACAGAAAAAATGTAATCAAACCTATTTAAAAACACACTCCATAGGCCTCATGTATAAATGGTGTGTAAGCACAAAAATGTTGCATACGCCCGTTTTCACCCTCACATCGTACACAAGTTTGCAAACTGGCGGCACCCAGCATCAAAGCATTCCTTCTGTTCTTGTGTGGATTCCCTTTCTTTTTCAGATTCACATCCATGACACGGCCTCTATCAAATACACTGAAATTAACCACATATCATTTATATATTTAAGGCAGCTGATTGTAATCAACCTGTAACAATATAATGGTGCACAGAATGGCCAAGCTATTCCAAATACCACAGCTGCTTTACTGTTGTTACTCTCAGTGCACCACTCAGAGTATTTTAACCTATTGTAGCTGAGTGTTTAATCACAGCTCTACAGCGGCTTATCAGGATTACATCTCCAGCTCTGGAGAATATTTATAGCACACACTGCTTCAGGAAAGCCACCAGCATCTGCATGGATTCCACTCAGCCATGTGCACAGTTTATTTGAACTTCTCTCATTCAGCAAACGCTTCAGCGCCTTTCCTGCACAGACCTCGAGGCTTAGAACAGTTTCATCCCAAAAAGCTTTAAACACACTTAATCAGTCCATCAAGTGCTTCCAGTAGAACTGTTTGTACTGATAATTACCTCAATGTAAACTTGCACTACAAATGCAACATTGTACAACCTGAGCCACTTTATGAACCATTTGCTTTGTATGTACATGTATATTGTACTTATGCTTTCATACTGTATATTTTTCATTGTTTTAGATCGTATTATTATTATTACATTATCATTTAAAGAAAAATAAGTTTATGGAGGATCTGTATATTGAATCTCATTATAACATACAATGATAATAAAGGAAGTCAATTCCATTTAGTAGAAGAGAGCATATGTTTACAGATGATGATGACTGGCTTCTAAGTCATTTTAGATTTCTGAGAACTATCCTCTTGAAGCTCTGTGCTGTTAGAATACTAGGATGTATAATTGATATCACTTTTATGATGAAATTAATTAAAGTATACATACTACATTTTACAGATAAATTGTTACCTTCAAGTAAATAATGTATATAGTTAATAATTAAACCATGTGAGGGCATGGTGGCAGAGCTGTAGTAATGAGCTGACTCCCCATCCAGGGATTGGTACTGCTTCTCGCTTGATGTTTGCTGGGACTGGAGCGACCCTAGATGGATAGATGGATGGAATAATTAAACACATATTACAAAGATTTTACAATGTTCCTTAAAAGTTTTGGAGAATCAGTGTTCTAAGCTTACAGCTGGTTTGACATTCATCACGGAGCTTATATTGTGGCGATTGGTTACATGGAGAGGAAAACAGAAGAACAGGAACTGGGGTTTGGTACATTTGACAGAGACAGTACTGCTGCATTAAATTATTTCATCGAGGGTCATACATCTTGCGGGAGGAAGAACCAATCCCTGGATGGAGCACCAGCTCATTGCTACCATTGCGCCACCATGCCCCGCATGTTTAATACATGTTTTAATGCATTGCATCATGAAAATGATATCATAGTACTCTAAAATATTCAGAGAGCAGTAATATCATGAATGTAATGTATTCTGTGTAGAGATCAGTGACTGCACACTACTGTCTGCCGAAAGAGAAAGCCCGTTTAAGAAGCACGTAGTGATTCACACACATAGAACACATAGAATACGTAGCATTTAACATGTTACTTTAGTTACGATGAAATTTGAGAAACTCTAGTAAATTAAACATTGATTTTAAAATTAAGTTTATGATATTCTACTTTAATAACAAAAAAAACTACCAGATTAAAGTGGAAATTTTGAGATTAAAGTTGACATTTCGTGCCTCTATTTTTTTTTTCTTTTCTCTGTACCCTAAGATGCTTTCATATGACACTCAGACGGTGGGCTACAACTCGCCTTTTCATGGTGATTTTGATATCTGACCACTTATTTTTTATTTTGAAGCACTTTGTTACTTTCTGAACTTGAACTTTTGAGTGTCTCTGCCACTCTGTATAAATCAATCAACTTCCTTTTGTTGTTTATACCAGAACAAAAAGTTTTTCCTTGCCTTTTCACAAAATGCTGAACTTAAGAGACTATTTATATTAATTTGCATAGTCAAAGTAGTATAATTCTGGGAGGAGTCGGGATAGGGAGGCAGGCGCATGCACGTGAGTTACTTTTCATGATGTCCAGGATTTATGGAGCAGAAGTGCATGAAAGTTGGCTTACGCACTGTTATGTGCATCTGAATTTTTTTGTGCGCACTCACATTTACACTTTTGTCTGTACACCATGGGGGGATTTTTCGTGCGTGGATTCGTTTAGCTGGATGTAATTGTTGACGATTTGGCATGATCCTGGATCTGTCGGTTTTTCGAAACTTTTGCTAGATATGTTGTCATAGCAGCACATCCAAATCCTCAAACCTGCTCGGAGCAAGTTTGTTCTATGTAAACAAGGATTAGCTTACACACTTAATCAGTTTCCGTGCATGGAATTCATTCAGTCATGGCTTCACCGTTCATGAATGAGCAACCAATTGATATCGGTGCGCAAATTATAAGAAGAGAATTTCATATAGAGGGGGTTTTGCGCGACTTTTTTTATATACTGTAGGCGATGCGGAAAATCAATCTAAAAGTGCAATTGCCATCAATTCGTAAAATCTGTCTGGCTCTGAAATATTTCCTTCGGGTTTTCATAGTGTTTCCTGGACACCTGCGTGTGCAGACAATAAAAGAGGCGTTTCATGCCATTGCAGGTACACAGGCAAAAACACCCACAGTTCCATAAAGAATCTCATAATCAGCCTAACATTCTCATTACCCAGGATTTCCAAATGTGATTGGGGCACATGGGACTGATCAGAGTGAAGTTTGATCAAACATTATTTGGAAAATGTACCTCTCCTCCTGATAAATAATCAGACACAATGTCTTCATCAAATATTTGACCTTCGTCCATATCTCATTGGTCAGACACAAGTTCTAGGGATATGACATTCCCTGCAACTGACCCAACAAAAAAGAGGCCTATATAGAACATACCTATGGCACACATTGAGGACAAATATATGCAATGACCATCCTTTACCCAAAATGAAGTGACCACTGCATCCTGCCACTGGTTCTTAGGATCAGCTTCCCCCTGGAATACCCTCAGATACAGGGCGATGGGCATTTTGCTGGAAAGCCAACTCTTCTGCAGGGATTATGGTCTGGACCGCGTGGACCTTCACCTGTTTTTTGTTTGTCTGCCTTCTTATTAGCTTTAAAATTAATGTTTTTTTATATTATATATGATTCTTTATGTCAACAGTTCTTTAAATAGTTCTATACCAATATTTACTAGTCTGTAGTATATTCTTGTACTTCACTTTCACCTGTTCCCATGTTCTTCTTGTGCTCACGTTTGATCTGGAATTATGACATTAAATAATAATAATCTAACACATAGGAAATGAAACACTGCATTCAGTAAGTACAATGCACACTACTTAGCGTTTAATTTGTCGGCCACTTTTTGCCAGCCGTCTTTTCTGGTTTGGGCTTTTGCAGTGTTATCCCTTGTTCATATTAAATCTTGAAATTCTTCATATCCTTCGAATAAAAGGTCCTGCTCCGCTTGTGTGAAAAAAAAAATGCGCCCGTTCTTTCGTCATTTTGTTACAGCCTATCAAGGACTTGCTGATCATGTTTTCTAGACTCAATATATATGGGCTTTTCAATCAGCGCGGGCGCACGCATTCATCTCGGATGATTAGTAGTCTAATCTACTATACAGCTGTGTTTGAAAAACCGACTTATTCCCGGATGAGTTTCACCGGCATTAACTCATCCAAGATGAGGCATCTGATCTCGGATGATTTAAGCGATGTACGGAAAATACCCCCCAGGTTTAGGGTGAATTTTGTGCACGGCGTTATACATGAGACCCCAGGTGAGGCCTCGCTAGTGTGTTATGTAACTTAAGCATGACTTCCCTAGTGTTATAATGTGAAGGGCAATATGTTATTGTACTTTATTTATATTGTGTACAAATCTATACAAGTTTTGGCTAATATGTAAACACCAAATAAAAATAAAAGAGAATTTAAACTAGGATACCTACATCAGTTCCCAGAGATTTTAATTGTGTATTAAATCCAGACTTAGGTCATCAACAACTTTTCACACCTAGCTTATTTGGAGCAGTTTCTTCAAACTTTGGAGCAATTTTCCCCATAATCCAGTATGTTTACATAAATGTGAATGTGCCAATTGTACTCTGGTATTGACAAAGACAACCAAACCAAGACCCTTTACAAATGGTGATCTTGGTAAGGTACCAAGTAAACCACGCAGCGTTTCAAACAAGGGATGAAAGAGACAACACAGGACCAATCAAACTATAGCAGTTGACCACATTAAAAAAGGTTTAAATTCACTTCTGATCAGATAGATCAAACCAAGAAACAAACGCCCTGTGCTACTGATGATCAACATGCTAATCTTCACAAGAGAGAAGCACGCAAGTGTTAATAAGCATTCAGCACACAAAGCTGTATTTGGTAAACAAAGCGCATGGTTATTGCAAAAGTGGCAGTGTACAAGCAAAGTGATTGGTGACCTTTCATGATCATTTTTCCTGGGAAAGATGTCTATAATACACCAACAGGGAGTTTATTGTTACTTCTGGTTCTCTGGAAAGTTTCCTGTGTGAAATGCAACCAAGCTAGCTGACTGAAACAAAGTGATCATTCCCTGATTTGGTACAAAGCAAATGGACTATGAGTGTGAAAATGCCTTTAAACTGCGGCAGTAGTTTATTATTTGTTAAGGATCATAAACCCTCTGACTCTTAAGAATGTCTATATCCAAATTTAAAAGCATATCTTTATATTCTTTTCATCAATATATCATAGTTACTAGAATTATTTTTACATCAATAATAAATTCCTACCCTCTATTAAAATCTTAAAAATACAAAGCTATTGCTATCAATAGCCATGTTTCTTACATTTTAAAGTTCATACCATTATGCCCCATAAATCTTTAACTGGTAGGTTATTCCATGAATGCTTGCTGATGAGGATTTTTTCAAATCCATTTCTTCTTCAAAAATGTATGCAGGAGCACATTGGGAAACACAAAAGGCAGTTTTAACAGGACAAATTATTTTGTATGCTTCTCATAACATAAATTGCAGACTAGAAGGTACTTGGAAGTGATTACAGAAATTTCTAGAACTGATCAGGATTGTGCTAAATCACCAAATAAGGCATTCTATAGGAGAAGGTTGACTCTGTAATTGGAATTTAACCTTTTGACTACAAAACAGCTTACTCTTTAAGTCATGTCACCATCATTACAAATATGGTGAAAAGGCCAATTATATTTAAGCATAATAAATACATTGCAATATGCATGGGCATTATGACTATCGCTGGAGAAGAGACACCACAGAGACTAGAGAGAGGATTAAACTGAATGCAATAATAATTTTGATTCCTGGTCCTAGAAATGATGAAGTCCTGATGAAAGACAAGTGACGTCGTATTCGGTACCTGTACACTCTTCCTCTTCTGCTCTGGATAACAGAAAAGAGTCCCCATTAGATGACTAGCAGAAAACCTGTTGTGGTGTTTTGCTAAAGAGCTTATGTTTCAATACAAAGAAAACGTATCTGTTGAATGGGGATTCTAAGGTTGGACCCCAACTCCTTTCATGTCAATTTGTGTTTCTTTCACAACACAAATAAAGTTGCTAAGGATTAAGAGGTTTAGAAATTCCTATATTTATAATCTTTTTGCATCTTTTTAACTTTTGTGTTCTAAATTTAATCTTCCAGGGCCACGAGTTTTCTTTGTGTATAAATTAGAAACTTAAGCAACCTACCCAACTTTTCTCATCTTCCACATATATCTGTCCCTCAGACAATACTGGTTAATTTGGAAGAAGAATCATAAAATCTCTCTATGGTATATTAAAAACCCCTAAGGTATTTAACCCGTAATAATCTGAGAGTGTGATGGGAAAGAGATCTCTTAGTTACATTCATAAAATATATTCTAGTTCAGTTTGCACTAGATACACCTTAATTGAACTGAAGGTTCTTTGTCATTTTCATATATCTCATTAAAAATTATCTAAAATGAACTCAGAATGTCATCATCAGTGCTTTTACCTGTGGAGTTTTATGGCCTGCTATACATGGAGGTTGGGGTACTGGAGCCAAGGAATCTGATTCTGGCAATTATTTTCCAATAGAACTTGTTTTGAAAAAGTTTCAGAAAATTTTGAGTGTATTTGTCAATGCCATTTTGTTTTGTTATGGGCACTGCTACAACAGTCATCTCATAATCACCCAGAAATGCACAATGCACAACACCGTAATGGGTGATGTGATGATTTCATAGATTGCAAACATTGCAGCTGCTGTGACACTGGTGAGACATTTCTGCCATAACAAATTGTACTCTCAACAATAAATGTGAACAACGCATATTATACTTCACCTGTAGAAGATGTGCACCTGCATATGTTCAAACAGTGTATGTGAGCTGCTCTTATAGCCTGTCCTGCCAGCACCCATCCCAACTAACCATGTCCAGCATGTCAATTACACATTGTGCAACTTGCACTGAGCTAAATAAACCTGCTTACGTTGTAGGCATAAGATGTACACTTCTAGTTTGACAGAGAATCACAAAAATAGGCAATTGCAATAAAAGAGTACATGATAGGAACATTTTAAAGTGATTTGTGATCAGCAGAAAGAAACTCTTCGCTGTCCAGTGTTATGGTGCCAAATAGCAGTGGTGATGTTGTTGCATGTTGATTAGTACATGCAAGTAATGATTTTACCACACTCATAAACATTAATGCTTTTTGACGTTCTGTTGAAATAAGGGAGCAGAATATTATAAGGGTTTATTTCATGCTTTATTTTCCACCAACACGGAAAGGGTGAGACCTACTTACACTGTAAAAAAAAATAATCTTAAATTTATGTTAATGTACTGGCAGCTGTGGTTGCCAGAATTGTACCGTAAAAAGGAGGTGACAATATTTTTAGGTCAATTCTATAACTTTGTAGTAAATAACTGTTTTTTCTTTACAACACTTTTCCAATAGAAGTGAACATTTACCCATAACCTGAAATCCATGCACTATCATAAATATTCCAATCAATAAAGCATTAGCAAATATTGTCATGATCAAACACAAGTACACAGTTTGCATCAGTAAAGTAACAACAACCAACAGCAAGCAAGTATCATTTAATTATAGACGTTGAAAAGAATTCAGCCTTTAAGGAAGTTACGGCACATTGTCAGGTAGAGAAGTAAAGTTTGCTTTTGTGGACTATGGTGTCCTACAGGTGTGCTGGCTTATTGAATACAACCCACCATAAATCAGCTTCCATAACTTCAAAAAGCCTTCAGCACGCAGGGAAAAATTAGTCTGTTAACTTTAAGTTTTTTTTTTCCCTACTCTTCAAAGGTATGCAGTTCACCAGGAACATTATGGTAAAAGGGGGCGTGTCCTTATGCAAATATCGTAACGTCGGTGTTACTGAAATAGCGCCTTACTGTTTTACATATTGCAGTTGTTTACCCTCACTATTTAACAGTTTTATATTGTAAAATTAACAGTGACTTTTTCAGTGTAACCGTAATACATCAGCAAACTGTATGTAGCAAATTTTTAAGGTAGAAAAATATTGATTTTACAGAAATTGGCTGTAAAAAATAATGTAATGTATTGTTGAAGATATACAGGTAATTTTCAGTAGAACATAAGGTAACTTTCCTTTTTTTCAGAAAAGTGGTTTTACTTTCATCATTTACAGTACTTTTACCATTAAATATATTGACAATTTTTACTGTAGAAGAAGTGATGTCACAGTCCATCCTGGGACTCAAGGTGTGGACTGTGGAAGAGATAAGAGGTAGTTAGCCCATTGGTTTTGCCCCTTCCTGTGGTTGACTGTCTTAGCTTGATAGAGACCCTAAGATGCTACCTGAGAGTTTGTATACAACACCCTATAAACCAAAAAGTATTCCTGAAAAGCACCTATTAAATTATGAAGTGGTTACAATGGCACTACTGTACATATGTTTTCAAAAGAAAAAAATTTAGGTTACCATATATACTCGCGTTTAAGTTCTCCCGTGGATAAGTCTGGGCTTGATTTTACCATAAAATTTCCGGTATTTTATAATGTTGGTCGTATAAATTGAATGCTATTGATCCAAAAAATTATGATTTGCTCATGCCCACCTGAGAGAGTAACCACGGAGCACACTGCCTGTTTTTCTATGTATTGAGCCTACGTGACCACACGGTAATACCCGAACTGTTCCGAAGCGACATTTGCACTGATTTGTGTTGTTTGTATCTCACACCCTCATACACCTTTATCGTAAGAGCATCCCTTATGGATGGAGCGTTGGATCAGAAGAAAATATGAAGCTGGTTTTAAATTAAAAGTTGTTGAAGAGGCGAAAGAAATTGGTAAGTGCGCTGCTGCAACAAAATTCAACGCATCTGAGAAACTGATGCGAGATTTGAGGAGGCAAGAAGAATTAAGTGTCATATTTTTGAACGGGCATATAAGTCAGGACCTGATTTTATGATGGATTTTTCGGGTTTCAAGACCTGACTTATACACAGTAATATCTTTATTTAAGCAAACACAGATACACATACATTTACGACACAATAATCAAACAACAGAGGTCCTTCATATCTGAGTCATATAGAACTGGATAGAACTAAATTATTGGCCCTTTGTATGCATTGTTTGTCTTAATTTTCATCTGCCTTTCATAAATGCTGCATATCCATGACTAGGGCTGACTAGTGACAGGAAAAGAAACAAAATAACCCATGAACGATACACCCCTCTCACCCCCTAAGCTAGTGCTTATGCTGACTAAAGCAGATTTTAATTGGTATTAACCTGAGGTCAGGGGGGCTGAATGACAAGTCGTGCCCTGAAACATCAAACCATGGAGTTTGTTTACATTTGAGCTCGTCACCGCTTTGAGCTTTAAACACAAAGTGTCTCTTAATTAGCTCTTGAAGGTGCTGGCTGCAACTCTTTATGGAGCCTTTCGTTAGAAAATGACAGTGCTTTGCAGGTGTTAAGTAAAACAGGAATTAACAACATTCAGTTTACTCTGATGATAAATAGTGAGCCTTCGTGGGAAGTAATCCCCAGGGATGGAGGAAGATCCTGCAGATGAAGGCAGTCCAGTCAGGATGTGTAGCAGCACATATGCAAAACAGGAAGCCCAGCCGCTTTGCAGCTCGAGTGACACTATGCATATAAGGCCATAATGGGCATGTGGCCCTTGTCAGCTCACTTTCATCGGCGGACACCTGGCATTTTCGTATGAGAGCTTTGCGTGTAATTGAGCTGTCTATTAAGTTCACTGCCATGCCTTGCTCTTCCTGTAGACTCTCTGGGATCATAATAATAAAAAAGAACTGAGATGTGGGATCATAATAATACAAACGTATTGAGATGTTGCCAGCAGTAGCTCAGTCTGCAGACCAGTAAATGATACTGCTTAGCTGTTCCAGTCAAGTGCTCTCTGCTGCCTACATTTCTTGACAAAAAATAGCAGCACTAAGAACTTAACAACTGTTGGCAGACATTCAAGAGAGTATTAATTCCTACCACATCGCCAGCTTAACGAGTAGATATTGACAGTACTGATCTTTATGCAGCCAATAAAATAAATCAGCCAAACCCAAGATTTTTAGTAACATTTCTTGTTGGTTTATTAAAGCTATGTGCTGCAAAAATGATACTTTCTTTTCCCCTGAAGTTTCACTTCTGCAGTAATGTAACAATATAATTTTTCATTTCTGTGTCATGGAAGAATGGTGATGTACTGTAGCAGTTACCACTGCTATGTAACAGATCCAGCATCCTAGATTTGAATCCTTTGCCCATTCACTGCTTGTGTGGAGTTAGCACATTCTTCTTGTGTCTGCATGGGTTTCACTCTGTGTACTCTGATTTTTCTTCACACATTCCTAAAGGCATGCTTGTTAGGAAGACTGGAATTTCTATTTTTTTTTTAGATGTGGTTGTGTCCTGTGCTGAAGTAGCAGCTTCTCCAGGGCTAGTTTCTGCCTTGCATGTAGTTTATAGACTGAAGACTCTGACCCCTTGCAACCCTGATGTTACTTTTGTGTAGTGATGGACTGAACCCTCCTGAATTTGCTTAGTTTCAGGTTTAGCAAAAATGTTGAAATTTTCGGGAATTTTGGTGAACTCGAAAAAACACACTGATGTCAGTGGTGAAGGAGAAACTGAACTAGTTTTGAGTTGATTGTAATAGTGCAGAGGTCTTTAAAGTGTCTCTGAGAACTACAGAAGCATCTGCCATCTATGCCAGACCAATTGTGAAGCAGCAATGTTAACCACTGCACCTCTGTAAAATATAATTATACTCCAGATCAACAATTCTCTAAGTCCTTTATCTTTCTCTGCATTTTCTGGGCTCTTATTACTATAATGAATTAGACAGATAAATAGATAGATAGATAGATACTTTATTAATCCCCATGGGGAAATTCACATACTCCAGCAGCAGCATACTGATAAAAACAATATTAAAAGAGTGATAAAAATGCAGTGCAAGTTAAAAAAATGCAAGCTGCGAGGCAGGTATACCAGTCAATAATCTTGTGTAGTGTTAACGTTTACCCCCCCCGGATGGAATTGAAGAGTCGCATAGTGTGGGGGAAGAATGATCTCCTCAGTCTGTCAGTGGACCAGGACGGTGACAGCAGTCTGTCGCTGAAGCTGCTCCTCTGTTTGGAGATGATCCTGTTCAGTGAATGCAGTGCATTCTCCATGATTGACAGGAGCCTGCTCAGCGCCCGTTGCTCTGCCACATATGTCAAACTGTCCAGCTCCATGTCTACAATAAAGCCTGCCTTCCTCACCAGTTTGTCCAGGCGTGAGGCGTCCCTCTTCTTTATGCTGCCTCCCCAGCACACCACCACGTAGAAGATGGCGCTCACCACAACTGTCTGATAGAACATCTGCAGCATCTTATTGCAGATGTTGAAGGACGGCAGCCTTCTATGGAAGTATAGTTGGCTCTGTCCTCTCTTGCAAAGTGCATCAGTATTGGCAGTCAAGTCCAGTTTATCATCCAGCTGCACTCCCAGGTATTTATAGGTCTGTACCCTCTGCACACAGTCACCTCCTAAAATCCACCACCAGCTCTTTGGTTTTGCTGCTGTTCAGGTGTAAGTGGTTTGAGTCGCACCATTTAACAAAGTCCTTGATTTGGTTTCTATACTCCTCCTCCTGCCCATTCCTGATGCAGCCCACAATAGCAGTGTCGTCAGCAAACTTTTGCACTTGGCAGGACTCTGAGTTGTATTGGAAGTCTGATGTATATGGGCTGAAAAGGACCGGAGAAAGCACAGTCCCCTGCGGCACTCCTGTGCTGCTGAGCACAATGTCAGACCTACAGTTCCCAAGACGCACATACTGAGGTCTGTCTGTAAGATAGTTCATGATCATGGTCATTCAGCTCAGTAGGACATGATACCTTTGGGACTGGGGTGATGCAAGATGTTTTCCAAAGCTTCAGAACTCTCCCCTGTTCCAGGCTCAGGTTGAAGATGACTCCCCAGCTCCAACGCACAGGCCTTCAACAGTCATGGCGATACTCCAGCTGTACCCACTGCTTTGCTGGCACAAAGTCTCCTCAGCTCTCTGCTTACCTGGGCTGCTGTAATTCTGGGTGGGGGAAAACTCTCTCCTATGCTGGTATCAGCAGAAGGATGGGTGAAGGATGCAGTACTCTGAGGTGAGAGTGGGTTAGGGTGGTCAAACCTGTTAAAGAAGTAGTTCATCAGGTTTGCTTTCTCCTTGCCTGTCTCGATGGAGGCACTCTGCTTCGAGCTGCAGCCAGTGATGATCTTCATCCCATCCCACAGTTCCTTCATGCTGTTATTCTGAAACTTTTGCTCCAGTTTTCTCCTGTACTGCTCCTTTGCCGCCCTGAGCTGGACTCAGAGTTAATTCTGCATGCGCTTGAGCTTGAGCTTATGCTGATCACACCCACAGAGCCTTTGATGTAAGGCTTCAGTGTTATATACATTATATAACTGCCCTGTCTCTACCCAATCTGCTCTACATAGTGAGGAAGATAACATGCTTAATCCAGCAGTAAAGACACTTTACAAAGTGCCAGTGATTTCATTAGAATCAGGATAAGGATTAGGGGAAAACCACTTTAAACACAACCAGTGGTCACTACCGAATACCAGGCATATAGACTGCCTAATGCACAAGCTGTTTTCTTAATGACATATTCTGATGTAGTAGAGTATGTATTTTAGTATATATTGATGATAGCTTAATATTTTCTAAGAATATAGTGGAACACATAGAAGATAAGCCATGGTAGTGCCAAGGTTGTATCTCTGAATATAGTGTATCTTTTTTATTATTTATTCTTTTTTGTTGTCCCTTGTATATTATTCCATAATTTCAGTTTTATTTTTCTGTTTATATATTATCAGTTCTTACTGAATACTAGGCTGACCCGCCTTTTAAGGCGACCGACTTTTAAGTTGACCACTTCTTAAGGCAATTCAATATGTAGATCAATTTGATATTTTATACAAACTCATTAATTTGGTTATATTGCATTTGAGCGGTATTACTTTAATACTCGTAGTTTCTGTTATTTTTGTGATGAAATTTAAACTTTTTTTTTATATTGAGGTCGTCCTTTTGAACCCCCCTGATATTTACTACGCGGTGAGGCATTTGTACTCCATCAACATTAATTATTTCCAGAGACATAATTTTGTCTATTTTTCCAGCGCATCGCGCACAAAAGCAAGGGAACGATGGGGGCACCAGAACTCTGCTCACATCATGTCGCTTCGTACCGCAAGCTGCAAATAGTAAGTCTGTGATAAGCGGAATGCCGCTACGCTTTCCACTCACAGGAAGGAAGGACAATCCTGACCGCTTTTATATAGTAAGAAAGACTGTTCTATTAACTATTTTACGTTATTGTATGATGTTGACTTTATATTTACTTATTCATTGTCTTATTTTCAATGTTTTTTGCATATAGAATCTCTGATGCTACAGCTGAAAGACTAACCCCAGCTTTTTAAGAACAGGAACTCCCAAGTGCCATTGCTGAGGCATTAGTTTCCCTACGTATGTTGTTTGGTTCCTTCCTGCCTTTGTACTCTTGAATTTTAGTGAGACGCTACAGTCAACAAAAACTAAGGAAACTTGACTAGTGGTGGGCATTTTCATTCAATTTACTAAATCAATTCTTTCAAACAATATGTTTAAGTGAATCGATTCCCCTCTGATCACATCACATGTAATTAATAATTCATACATTAGTTTTATATATATATATCTCCACACTGTATATGTGTATATAATGTATAATTAATATTATTGCTTGTTAATTTATATTTAATTCCCTATCTATAAATATATGAATTAATTACATATTTCACCAGAATATAAACTAACAAATGAGGAAAATATTTGGACATGTACAATCATACTGACATATTTGTGTGGATATGTAAACATTTGCAAATCACAAGCAGCACATGTTCTTATTATAAAACAGTCTGCATCAGCAGCAAGCACACACATTCTTGCCAACTTTCATAAGCACATCCCACAAGCAACATAGTGATACTTTACACAGTTTCTATTATTTTGTGTACATCAACACACCCTGGCACTGTGTTGTTCTTCCAGGGTTAAGGGGGACACAAATGGATGCTCTTCCAAAAGTTATGATGCTGCACATTTAAAAAAAGTATTTAAGTATAAAAAGAAAAACAACACTTTTCAATCAGCTGGACACATAAAACTACATATTAAGTGGAAACATATATATATATAATATATAATATAATATATTTATATATAAAGTTTTTTAAAAATTACAGCCATACATATTTGACTGAATATATATATATATATATATATTTTTTTTTTTTTCAACTAGCGATGTGACAGACTGATTATTAAATTGTCCACATAAGCAACATACACTCATTTTTGCAATGTGTGAGTGTTTACCAACCACAAAATGGTTACACTTTAATAACTTTTGTTTTGTTTGCATCGAAAAAGTTTATATGCTCAGACTATAACCATTACGTCTGAACTAATAATGTTCACAAAATCACCACATTCTTTACCATTTCTCCTACAAGTGAATAACATCTATCCTTTACTTCCATAGCACTGCAGCTCAGTGTTGTTATGAGTTTTTCGTTATGATTTTAATTTTTTTGGTGCTTTGTGAACTTTTCAGTGCATTTCCATTAGTGTGATCTTATGTGTTAATGGTCAAATAATATGGTTGTTACATTTATTTTTGAATTTGAAGTGTTTTTTCACTATGATAAATATGAATTACTTTTCCTGTGGCGCCATTTTGTTTCTGTTGTGGGTTCTGCCATTTTCTATTTTTTTGTTTGTGTTTGTTACTAGGCATGCACTCAGAAAGGTCAACCAGAAGTGTGTGATGTGTTACATCACAGGGTCATAGCTATGAAGGTTGCATTGGACACTGCCTGGTTTGTAGATATTGTAACTTCTAGATGTTGTACTGCAACTTCTCTGTATGTTTAACCTACTTGTTTGCATATCGCTTTACATTCTGCTTCTTGACTAGATTTTTTTGAATATCCTGTTTGGCAAGACAAATAACAACAACATTTATTTATATAGCATGTTTTCATACAAATGATGTAGCTCAACGTGTTTTATAGGATGAAGAAAGAAAAAAAAGAAAAATATTAAAATAAAATTAGGCAATACTAATTAACATAGAATAAGGTTGTGGTGGAATGGCGCCCTGCCCGGGGTTTATTTCCTGCCTTGCACCCTGTGTTGGCTGGGATTGGCTCCAGTGGACCCCCGTGACCCTGTAGTTAGGATATAGCGGGTTGGATAATGGATGGATAAAGTAAGGTCTGATGGCCAGGGAGGACTGAAAAAAAAAAAAAAAAACTCCAAACAGCAGGAGAAAAAAACAAAATCTGCAGGGGCTCCGAGGCCACGAGACCACCCAGCCCCCACTAGGCACTCTATCTAACATAAATGATCTCAATCAGTCCTCCTGGTTTTCAGGCTTCATGTGGAAGAATTTGATGATGATGGTCATGTGGACCTCTGGCCTTTAATCCATCAATGTAGGGACTGCATGGTGCTTTGATCAGGTGGTGGTAGCGCAGCAGAACAGCAGAGAAAGTACAGATTAGTACGGATTTTGGAGCCACGAAAAAAATCATAATTAAATTCATATACAGAATATCAGGGTTAAACTAAAATGAAGCTATGAGAAAGCCATGTTAAAATAATGAGTTATTAGCAGTTATTTAAAGTGCTCCACCATAGTAGCCTTGCGAATTTCTTTCGGGAGGTTATCCCAGATTTTAGGTGCGTAACAGCAGAAGGCCACCTCAACACTTCTTTTAAGTTTAGCACTTGGAATTATAAGCAGACACTCATTTGAAGATCTAAGGTTAGGTTAGATCTAAATGATAGGCTTGAGTATTTCGATTCTGGCCGGTGCTTTGTTTTTGACTATATTTAATTTCCTGGTGCATTCCTTTTTCTTTCTGCACATCCTCAAATGTGTCAGAACAAATTATGTTTTCCCATCTTCGTATCTGTCACCTACTTTTTCACTTCCTATTCTGCACTTTTTAGTTGTTTTTCCACTCTTTAAGAGACTTTCATTCACCTGTTATGTCACATGGCCATATAACAAGGAGTATATTTAGTTCTTGTTTATCATGGCACTGGAGAGTGACAATAGGTTGCATGTTGGCTGGGCATGTAAGCCAGAATTTTACTGTATTCTGTGCACCTGACACTACCACTACTACTGCTACTATCACCACATTCTCCATTTATTGCTTGGGCATGACATTAGTGCAAAAAACATCAGCTTGTGGATCTCAAACACACATAAAAATCAAAGAAACACAGAAAATGCTGCCGTGAGGCACAGTCTGCAAATAAAAAACACAGAAAGGAAAGTGCCTGGATTTGTCACCCAATTCCCCAGGCAGCATTTCAAGGTAATGTAAGAAACAGAAAGTGTTTAAGCACTGATTTACCAGTCCAGAGGTCAACACGCTCACAGGAGAGAAGATCACATTTTCATAAGGCCCTTTTGGTAGGCTTTGAATTAATATTCCTTCGAAAGAAAATAGAAGATATATGCATAAAGAAAATATACGTCTAACATGAAAACACTTGTATTAGTTTGATTATTTATAATTATCTTCGATATCACTGATTTCTGTTCTCCCTTATTCACCTTCATTTAGAATTTCACAATAAAATCAAACTGTAAGGATGTTAAGACGCTAAGCCCTAATGGGTAATGTTAGACTATGTGAGACACAAGTTATGCATCAGCAAAAACTGTCTGCCTCAGTACTAATGGATGAAAGCACTAACAAAAATGAGCTCACATACCCCTAATTATATTGTAATCATTTCAACAAAGTCTCAGTTTCACATAAAATCACACACACAGCATTTAAGAGTATATTTGGATAGAGCCACCTCCCATATAAGAGCCAATCCAGCTGATGAAACAAGCAAGTCTGAGCCTTTTGACTCTTTAGATTTCACCCTTTACAGATATCACCAGCACTTTAGGTGATTTTTTTCTATTAAATTTATGAACTGAAATCATTCATTTTAAAATGGTGCAGAATTTCTGTCAGTACTTTGATTGTAATGCATATGTGGATCAGATGTGCCCAAAGAAGTAGGTGGCCGTGTGTGGGTTGTGAAAGGATTCCACATGACACAGCGAAAGGTTTGGGGGCAGCCTCTTGTATACTTGAGATAGGCTGCCAAAACTGAAGTTTGTGCTTCAAAATGGTACAAGTCGTAACAGACTTCAGTCCAACACAGAGCAGTACAGACAGACAAATATGGTGGGGCAAGGGAAGTGATGTCATCAGGGCAGGAACTGGAAGTGACATCATCGAGTCCAGGCGAAATATCTCATGGTTGGTCTGCTGATGAAAAAGAGGAAGGATCAGTGCACTCTGCCACCCCCTTGTCTGGCATGGGGTTATCCCTATGTGAGCCCTTCAGCTGCCTCCCATGCGCACGTGTGTGACAGGTTCAAAAAACAAGTACCATCATAGCAATCAAAATTGCAGCAATTGTATTGTCCCCCACACAAACAGTAAAAAATGTAAAATACAAGATAATTTCTTTTATCCTAACTCAATTGAGATGTTGAGAAATGTCAGTGGGGCACAGCCTCCCCAGGCATTGTGTCAAATAAGTAATTATTAAAATGTTTATAACAAGTTTCAACTATATCTTCTTGAGCATTTTTTATAATTTTCATTTCTAAGCTTAATGTAATTTTTTAACCTAGAAAATGACTGCTTTTTGCAGTATAAGAAATTGTCTTAATGCTGGCTACTTGAAGCTTGTTTCTGTCTCATGGAGTAGCTCTACTGGCCCTGCAGTGTTCTGGGTAAAACCGGAACTTTCCAGTTTAGTGATGGGGCTTCAAGGTGAGAGCCCTTTATTCTCAGCATTAAAATGAGGACCGTGAAGTTGCACTGCCAGTTCAGGATTTTCCCAATCAAGGCTATGCAGCACAAGTTGGCAAAGAGGTAAGAAAATCCCAGTACCATTTGCTCCCTCAAAGGTAGGCAAAATAATTTGATAAAAAATCAGATCAATAGCAGAAATGCAGTGTGCTCATGGCATTATTCTAATCATAAAGAAACTAAGCTGCCTCTTCATCTTCACCACCACATAGAATGGCCTGTCAGTGCTAAATTAAAAAAAAAGCCACCAAGGAAGCTTTACATGTGCTTCTTCCACTTCATGGAAGAAGGACTATTGGTCCAGAAAGAATAGGATTGTAGAAAATGCTTGTTTTTTTTTTTAATGTTTGCCTGCCTCATGCCATCCAGAGAACACCTGACCACACAGTGGTTAACCATGCCACTGAATAAGCAGTGTGCCGTTGTGTGTCATCTGTGTATTCTTTATAGGTTATTGTGATGTGTCCTTTTTCACCTCAAAGCCAGTCGATTCTGAACTTGAGGTTCTCCTGTTTCTCTGGGGGATTTACCGGGGTAGCTGGTGGTTGCAAGACCTTAGTTTAAAAACTTATACATGACTGTATTTTGTTAGAGAATGACAATTTTGAGGGTAAAAGAATAATTTGATGATAATTGAGACACGCCAGGCTCCAGCAGCCCCCCTGTATGGTTAATTTTAGGTAAAATAAACAGTGTGTGAACTTGCACATCTTACTAGTCATTAGAAAAAGAGGGACAGATATTATTACTTAGGTAAGAATGCACACGTAAAAGAAAATTCTGGTGTGGTCCCTCCATACCAAGGTAGAGCAGCTTGCTGAGCTTTGTTCAATGGACTAGCAAGTTTGGGAAAACCTAGCAATGGCAGGAGCTTAAGGTTGACCCTCTCTATAGAGTTGGGCAGAAAGTGTGGCTCGTATAAGGTTCTGTCCCATAAACTAGTGCCACAGTTTATCTGTCCATATGTGATCTGGTGACATGCTGGCCCCATTTCTTATAGTTTGTCTTCACCTGCTTATTTCAAAATTCCTTCCACATTTCATGTGTCTCAGTTGAATCCAGTTCATCATGGCCCATATTATATTACTATGTCTACTTGAGGATATCTGTGCCCTGCTGTTAATATCTCGGTTCCATGTTATTTACCCCTTAAACCTAATAGGCACATTTTGATTCTCAAGGTGTGGTCCATGGACATGTGCTATGAGGTCTGTGGGCTGACCATGTCATGGCTCTAACAGACCAACCACAATGCACCCTTTTTCTTGCACTTGATAGCATCTTTTAAGTACTTCTACACCACTCCATCGTGCTCTGATCCTGTATGACTGTAGTGTTTGCTTTGTCTGTTTCTCAGCATTTCTTCAAACTTCCAGTCTCTTTCCCATCTGACCTAACAGAAATCCATAATTTCATGGGGACATTGACACACTCTGCTTGTGATGTATTAATTTCCTAAGTCTTTGTGATATACCACCATCTTCAATGCTTTATTTTGGATCATCTGGGACTTTGAAATGTAAACACAGCAAGCTTTGAATATTAGTCTTGTAATGCAGACTCTTCCTCCAAATTGTACCTGATAGGTAAGAGATTCAAAAAGGCACAGTGTATGCCACCCACACCAGAGAGAAGACACCAGGTGAGAGGATGAGACCTACAGGTAAAACCAACAAAAAGAAGGCAGCATGGTAGCTTATAGAGCAACAGTACAAGAATTCACTTGCATCATAGAAAGAGGCTAAGGAGCAGTACAAGTGTGACAGAGTTCTGCTTTTGCTGGCTTTTTTGTTGTCTTTCTTAGGACACCTTCCAAGAGCCTAATGGCGGAGGAGTACAGACACTTCAATTACGAGGGTGCTTTCCAATAAACAGAGCTGTTCAGGCCTACTAACACATTATTTTAGTTTATGTACTGTCACACAGGAGAGGAGGTGCTGCCGCTAAATGACTTGTCATTTTCTTCCTCCACAGTTCTGAGAAGCCACCCAGTGTGGGCAACTGATTCCACCACTTCTGGTCCCTAGGCTTCAAAACAAAAACCACCCAGAAGGAGGCAACATTTGGCAGGGAGACGAGCTGAGCAAAGGAGCTCCTTATTGACAGACCCAACAGCAGAGCCTGATTAGTGATAGCCACTCACCTTACGTGGCAGCAGGTTTTGTTGAAAAAGACTAATGTGCATAAATAAACAGGGAGGGCCAGGTTGGCACCCCAAAATTCTTCCTTTGTTGGACCCTTCTATTACTCGGAAGACCACAGGAATTTACGTGATGAGTGGCTGTTGCCCATAGATGGACCTTTATGTCATTGACTTTGACAAAGTGGCCCTCAGTCCAAAACATTTTGAGAACCACTGCCATTGAGAGGTGGCTCTGTTATGATGAATCTTTTTTTTCATTATATTTTATGTTTTTTCTGGACTGGCTTCTACCTATTTAGGGTTTTGAAGCATTCAGAACATTCATTTTGTCAATCATATATTTCTAAATCAGTTATGTGGAGGTGTTGAAATATTTTGCTTCCCTGACATCATTTAGCATTTCCAAAGAAGTCTCCATTTTGTGGCTTTGTTGGTATGATGCAGTGATCCACTGTTGGGAGGCGCAGTTTCATAGATTGTGACCTGTGATGTCATCATCCAATAGATGGATAGATAGATGCTTTATTAATCCCAAGGGGAAATTCGCATACTCCAGCAGCAGCATACTGATAAAAAACAATATTAAATTAAAGAGTGATAAAAATGAAGGTATAACAGACAATAATGTTAACGTTTACCCCCCTGGGTGGAACTGAAGAGTCGCATAGTGTGGGGGAGGAACGATATCCTCAGTCTGTCAGTGGAGCAGAACAGTGACAGCAGTCTGTTGCTAAAGCTGCTCCTCTGTCTGGAGATGATCCTGTTCAGTGGATTCTCCATGATTGACAGGAGCCTGCTCAGTGCCTGTCAGTCCGCCACAGATGTCAAACTGTCCAGCTGCAAGCCTACAATAGAGCCTGCCTTCCTCACCAGTTTGTCCAGGTGTGAGGCATCCTTCTTCTTTATGCTGCCTCCCCAGCACACCACTGCGTAGAAGAGGGTGCTCGCCACAGCCATCTGATAGAACATCTGCAGCACCTTATTGCAGATGTTAAAGGATGCCAGTCTTCTAAGGAAGTATAGTCGGCTCTGTCGTCTCTTGCACAGAGTATCAGTATTGGCAGTCCAGTCCAATTTATCATCCAGCTGCACTCCCAGGTATTTATAGGTCTGTACCCTCTGCACAAAGTCACCTCTGAAAATCACAGGGTCCATGAGGGTCCTGCGTCTCCTAAAATCCACCACCAGCTCCTTGGTTTTTCTGGTGTTCAGTTGTAGGTGGTTTGAGTCGCACCATTTAACAAAGTTTGTATGGAATGCAATAAAATGAATAAAAATAAAAAAAAATAAAAAAATTCTCTTTGACCTGCCATGGCAGTACAGATAGTTTGATCCAGAGTGCAAGAATCCTGGGTGTGAAAAGAAGATTCTAGCTTCAGACCTGCAGGGCTCTGCGGTTCAGGATCTTTGCTGAAGATCCAATCAGATTGTAAATTTATGTCACATGATGGCAATGGCCTCCAGCATTATACAGCAGTCCTACTATAAGCCATGACTAATGTACTGACTACAGGAAAAGGAGCAGTCAAGATGAGAGAAGGTAGGAGTTTGGACAAACAGTTAACTACATCTTTAGACAGATGTAAAAAGTAAAAAAAAATCCAAAGTGGGTGAAAAAGTAAGATAAGAGATAGGCAGGAAAAATAATTATGTATGTATTTAAGCAGGATCAGAGTTTGGAAATGAACGTCCATTTTTCAGTAAGAAGGGTCTCATGATTTGACCCTTACTATGGCTCCCCACTTTGTATCTGCCTAGCCCTCCTTCTGGTAGATTTTGTCTGAACTGTATTGTGACCCCCTGCATGCCTACGGTTGTTCATTTTCTTGTTCCATCTCCTTCATGATGCTGTGCCCAGCAGTGATACATTTACAACTTGCCAATGTGAACTCAGCTATTAAAAGGGGCCTGGCAGCCTTTTTCTGACTTTCACTCACCTCGTTATGATTGATTCTGTTTCTCATATTAAGGAGCCCAAATGGTGTAAGTCTGGTTTTAAAGGAGGAGATAAAAGATGTAGACTTTGTGTTTGCCTGCTGCCCCCATATCTTGGTATATCTTAGCCAATTTTTTGTTTTTCAGTCTATCAGCATTTCAAGGGAAAGTAACCCAAAAACATTCTTTTTAATTTTGTGCCTGGTGTATGAGCGGTTAACAGGGGGGGAAAGGTTGTACTGGGACTGGACCAAGCAAGGGAAGGCAGCACACACAAGCCCTGATGCCAATGTGAAAGGAATGCCACCACCAGGAGACAGTTTTTGACTTGTAAGATCATCTCTCTCATCATCTCATCAGAGGGGACAGGGTGGTCTCTTGGTCTGGAATCCCTACAGATTGTATTTTTTTTTCTCCAGCCTCTGGAGTTTTTTTTTTTTGTTTTTTCTGTCCACCCTGGCCATCGGGGACCTTACTTATTCTATGTTAATTAATGTTGACTTATGTTAATTTTTTATTGTGTCTTCTATTTTTCTACTCTTCATTTTGTAAAGCACTTTGAGCTACATTTTTTTGTATGAAAATGTGCTATATAAATAAATGTTGTTGTTGTTGTATCTCAACCATATACAATTATACAGACAGACGAAACTGGGAAGCTCAGGGTCCACAGTGTAAAAACATAAAGTGCAAATAAAACATTAAAATTAAATTCAAAATAGAATTAAAATTTAAATTTAAAATTAAAACACAAACAAGACAAGGCAAAGAAGTAGCAGCAATATTGACATGTAGTAAGCAATATGAACATTGATGTAATGTATGGTATTTGCAGTCCGGATACATAAATATAGTCAATAAATATGTAATATAATAAATAAATAATAGATATAGATAATACAGAAATTATCAGTGTATGATAATAGTTGTTTAAGACATGTGTAAATAATGACAGGTCAGAATGTTTTACAACAGAAGGATATCAAAGAATGTCAAAGTGCAGTGTGCAGAATACTTAAAGGTCAGTGTGAGATTTTCAGTTCTTTTCTACATGCACACTTGTCTTTGCAGTAAAGTGGCTTGCATCTATAAAAGTTCTGTTTTTAGAGGTGGTTGAGGCCGTGTAGAAGATCCCAGGGGGCAGCATGGTGTTAAGGAGTCTGACAGCTTGGGGGTAAAAACTATCCTGCAGCCTGCTTAGGAGGGATTGTGACACCAAGGCTGTCTGATAGGCATTTGTCAAGAATGATGTTAATTTGGTGCAGGCCCCAAAACATGTGGCCTAGTGAGTCTGGAGCTCGATTGCAATGTTCACAGGTTAGATCTTGCCCCGGAAACATTTTGGACAATTTTAAATGAGACAGATGTGCTCGATGAAAGATTTTAAGTTGAATAATTGACTGCTTTGCACAAATGGAGCTAGAATGAATTCTGTGCATGGCTGCCTTCCACTCCTTTCAGAAAGAGATCCTTTTCCCACTGTACTTTGTGATCTTTAAAACAAAGGGACTTTAGAATGTTTTATATATTATAGAAATGCTGTCTGAGTCTTCAAGACTGATCAATATCTCTTGGGAGGTGAGGAAAATTGGGCAGATTTTGTTTAGCAAAGTTTGTAATTTGGATATAGTGGAAAAATTGTGATGGGAAACTAAATTCAGAGTGTAGTTTTTTTTTTTTGAATTTGTGAATTTCCCCTTGGGATTAATAAAGTATCTATCTATCTATCTATCTATCTATCTATCTATCTATCTATCTATCTATCTATCTAGTTGTTCATAGGATGCAAAGACATTATTTATATATAAATATCTAAATGATATAATCCCATACATTTTCCAAACATTAAAAACTGTGTAAGTTTGAGAGGGTGAAAAAGGTGGCTATCGTGTAGAGATGCCACAGATAAAATATTCTCTAACCTGAAGTGCTTCCTAAATTGGTGACATATTCTGAGTGAATGAAGGACAATAGGGTTGTAAGCATATTGATAATAACTTGTATTTACGGATGAAATTTGGAAGAACAATGACTATTCCTAGATCTGGCTGCCTTGCCAAACTGACCAATTGAGGAAAAGGGCCCCGGTAAAAGAGATGACCAATAACCCAAAGGTAAGTCTGGCTGAGCTCCAGGGAGCCAGTGTGGAGGTGGGAGAAATTTCCAGAAGGACAACCACTCTTGCAACACTCCACTAATCTAGGCTTTACGGCAGAGTGGCCAGAAAGCATCTAAAGGACTCTCAGACTATTAGAAATGAAGATTCTCTGGTCATCTGAAACCAAGATTGAACTACCAAAGGTGCTTCAGCAGAGGGCCTGAATACATGTCTCAGTGTGATATTTCAGTTTTTTAACATTTTAAATAAATTTGCAAAATTCGCTCAAATTTTTGCTTTGTCATCTCTATATATAATCTTCATTTGGATCTTGATCTTTGTTTGTCCGCAAATGAATTAGAAGAAGCACTAGATGGCAGTACAGAGACAGCTAAAACATAGGCATTGCATTAAGAATCTCCTCCAGGCTTATACTACTGAAGACTGTAATACTCCAGTCACACCTCAAAACACAGACATTCAAACTAAACAAATTGTTGTGCTTTAAATTAACTAAAGAGATCTTCATTTAGATCTTGATCTTTGTTTGTCCACAAATTCCACGCATGCGTAGACCACCTTCCAGTTTAGTACGTTGTTGTTACTCACGGATGTCAACAATGTGCCGGAATAACGAAAGGGGTGGTGGACAGTGTTATGCTGGTTAGCTCCTGAGGCCTGGTTAGAGAATGAGATTGCCGAAGATAAAAGGTACGTGCTAACATAACATATGAATGAAAGAAAGACAGTGGGTAAAATGAATGACAACGTAACAGCACGTTCCGGAAATTATTATTGTTACGTTGTAGCCGGCGAGTGCTGTGCGTCTCACAGTTGTACTGTGGCTTGCTCATATGTCAGTGAAGTGATCCCTATTTATGCTTTAAAGAGCCTGGATACCTATGTGTCCCCCTTTTATAACCATTGCTCCGTGTATATTGCCTTACTCTTTGGATTGCCACAAAGCAACCTGCGAGATTGGAGAAAGGTTAAGAAGACATCATGAGAGGAAATGATAGCGTCGTGAAAACGAGACGGACTGTGAACGGACAGAAGCAGAAATGCTCCTACACCACCACATAATTACTATTCGGACAGTGATTCCGAGTAGGCCGTTCCTATCGAATCAATGTCCAAGGGTTTTCTTTTGTAATTTTGTTTCCCTTATAAAAAATCATAATGCTGTGCGATGAAAGGCCTAGTTCACGACTGGCAGCCGCGTTTAAACAGGGAGCCCTTCACAGACAACTTTAACACGCGCAACGTAGTTGGGCGCACATGGCTAGTTCTTATATATTGAATGGTGCTTGATGAGGGGATTGAAGAATTTAAATAATTTCAGCACAAGGCTGCAACTCAGAAAAATGTGTTCAAAGTGAAGGCATTATATATAAAAGTAGTGAAATAGTGAAATTGTCATTTTGAGGTTTTCCTCCCTCTACTGTAGATCTTTATATGGGATGGAGTTAGTTAGAACCACTTGAAAGTGAATACATTGTGTGTGTGTGCAGGTGTTTATGCTGAAGTCTGAAGCAGGCTCTGTGAGGTCCACCCTTCCCTTTGAGAGGGATTAGCCGACAACGAAGAGGAGCAAATTCGTCATACAGTACGTCTGTGGTTTTGTTTTTACAAAATGCTGCACTTCTGCAAAGAAACAATAGTTTAAACATGGAAAGGGTTAAGAAGGCCATTTGGGACACAAAACAAACTCTAGTAGATGAAACAGTGGAAGTTGATGTAAAAAGCTTTTAATAGCATCAAACCGTTTGTGTGCTTTGTTTAGACCATCTGCTTGTTCCATTGTGTTCACTCTGACATTGAATGCTGATAGCTGACAGCTGATGTGTGCTTTTGTGCAACCAGAGGCAGCTGAGGTAGCTTTGGGACGCCAACCCCGCTCCATCACATTCGAGAAATGCATCTATTTTATTTTATTTTTGTCTTCTTCTTTCATATTTTTGCCAAATTTCTCCAGTCACAAAAAGGTTCATCTGTATCCTGCCTGGCGACAGGCCAAAATTCCTCGAGCCTTTTTACCAAGCAGAAGATGAAGAAGGGACTTTCTTCTGTTTTTTTAGCAGTTCTACGCCAAATTTACTTCCATCATCTCCTAGCGCGCCACCTGACAGCAATGATTTCTTTGTATTTTTACTTCTGAGGCATCACAGGACACTTGTTAGATATGTGACACTTATGTAACATAAGATTCTCCAATCCACCCTATCTCATTTAGAGTTGCAGGAGAAGAGAGCCTATTCAGGCAACACTGGGCACGAGAAATGCACCAACCCTACATGGGGCACCGATATGTCGATATTTATTGAAAATAACATGTCTTTCTCAAACTCACATTAATTAATTCAGCAATGTGGAGTTGGAGCATATTGTGATAGATAGATAGATAGATAGATAACACTGGGCAGGGACCATTCCTGCACAAGGTGCCACTTCTGCTGTCTCAATCCAACATAGGGCTCAGGGATATTCAGGAAGCATTGGGTTCGAGACAAACACCAAACCTGGATGGGGTACCAGTCCATCTCTGATTATAGATTATCAGATTATATTCCAAAACCTGGCAAATCTAATTGAGGGTCCTAGAGGTCTGCAGCCTATCATGATGACCTTGGGCAGGACTCAGCCCAAGATAGGCAATGAGTACAGCATTGTCTACTAAATGTAACATAACATTAATATTATTATCTAATTCAGGGTCCTGGAGGTCTGCAGTCTTATCATGCCAGTCATGGTCCTGTACAGGGAACCAGTCTATTATTTGCCACTTAGCATAATATAATATAACCTTCTCATACAACACTAATCCAAATCAGGATCATAGGGGTTAGCATCTTATTTCAGCAGCACAGGGTGAAAGTCAGTCCAGTGATGTCTGCTAAACATAACATGCTACAGCATTGTCAAATGAATTTAATTTATATCATTGATGAGATGGCCAAGACAGCTCTGGGCAAGAAGACCCAACTTTGGACATGTACACATTCACACAGGGCTAGTACAGAATTCCCCAATAATAAAACATGCATGTCTTTTAGAAGAAAAGCTGAGCAGCTAGATAAGAATCTACACAGCCACAGGATTATGTGGAAATTCCACCAAAAAAGTGGCCAAACAAGAATTAAAGCCCAGGGCCCTGCATCCATTTGGAAGCAGTATTAGCCATATGTGTCATTGTGCCAACCTGGAGACACCATGCCAACATGAAATGGTCAGCATGATACAGTGGAACCTCGGATCACAAACGTCTCAGACCACATACAAATCGGGTTACGACCAAAAAGTTTGCCAAACTTTTGTATCTGTTCACGACCACATACTTGGGTGATGAACAAGCCAGTTTCCCTTCCGGTTTGTACACGCCGATGATTTCCGCATGTGTTCAGTCTCTCCTTGTGCATTCCCTGTGCAGTGAAGTTAAAGAAGGCAGTAAGGCCCGAGAAGGCAGTTAAAGAATGCACCAGGCTTGTTTTTAAAGAGACTGCTTCGAGCATTGTTTTAATGTTGTTGTATTTAATGAAGACTTTTTTCTATTGGTTTTTAACCTCCACTTCACTTCTGTTTTTATGGGATCATTTATTTATCGAAGGATTCTGAAAGCACTGCACTTTAATTTGGACTTTGCTTTTGATTGTTGTTTTGTTGATTTTATTAAAAGCACTTGGCACTTTTTGCATCATCCGATTGCTCCATTGTAGTGCCTCACTGTCGTGCTCATCGGTAACATTACCGATGGTGATGGGTTTAAGGGCTCCAGGAAGTGAGATGGGAGCATGCAGCAAACCCGCATCGTCACAGACTTTACCTCGAAACTGTAATCTCCTCTCCACCCAGTTCCTCCTCACTTCCTTCATGCCAGAACTCGACTCATGCAAGGTTAGTTTTCTTGGTTGTTTATGGTTAGTTTTTGTATAAATTACGGATTTTTTAAATGTTCATTTTTTTTCCTGTGCTTAAAACTCATTAAAAAAAGTGTTTACAGAGAGCGGTTCGTAAGGCTATAGCGTGAACTCTTGCAATGTTAGTTTTCTCTGTTCAAGGTTTTCTCAGTGTTATTCAATGTTTTTACATTTAGTTTACTATTACGCTGTGCATTCTATGGTATAATTAACTATTTTTGTGCTTAAAAATCTTTAAAAAAAATATATTTACATACAGCTCGTACGGTCTCGTAACAGATTAATTGTATTTACATACAATCCTATGGGGGAAATTACTTCAGGTCACGACCAAATCGGGTTGCGACCAGAGTTTTGGAATGAATTATGGTCGTGACCCAAGGTTCCACTGTACTTTAACAAAGGATCCATATTGGCACACAGCACTACATTGGTGTCAGAAGTGGGATGAAGACCTACCATCTGATTTTAGCAAGTGTCGTGAAGACTATAATGGACCTGCTTGGCTCTTCTTAGGAGTTACTGGAGAGTCTTCAGCATGAAATCAAAGATCTGGAGTACCATTTTACAGCATTAGTACAGTGGGGAGACTGCTGAGAGACTGCTCCCTTTGTAGGTCCACCACCCCTTCGCTATTTGCTAAGGTCCATTGGCCTGGGCTGAAATGGGATCAAGTTACCATTGACCCAAGGTAAGCCATGTGAAACAGGGCCAGTTAGTAAAACTGTACAGATGAACAATGAGGTAGATTGCAGAGGCATTGCAGAGCAACAAAGGAAGGAGAGTCTCAAAGCTGAGATCTGGACCTGGAATGGTTTTTGCAGTGTAGGTTCAGTGAAAGAACACAGATAAGAGGTTAATACATCTGCAGCTCCAGACAAGGAGGTTCACCTGCTCACTTGTGATCAACAGATCAATACTTGGAAGTGCAGTGTTTAACACCTCTGCTGCACTGCATGCCAGCTAATATCCATCCTGCTCCACCTAACAGTGAAGTACTTAAGACCTCTGCTGATGTGCTTTTGTCACCGACTGCCACAGTAACTGGCTGCCCTGCTCTTTTAAAGGGTTTTGTGCTATTTCAAGAATTTGGAAGTGGTCACTGGGTACAGCAGCTTCGAAGGGTCAGCTATGTAATGGCATCAGCCAGAGATGTGCCACCATAAGTGTGAACTGGCATTCCATCACCAGCAGCAGGGGCACCTATAAAAACAGAAAGCCTACAGTTCTGAAAACAGAATTCCTTTTTTTGTGGCAATGGTGAGCTGTCATTTTAAGATCAGTAAGTCTCCTAAAAGAGCCATGTAAAGAGCAAAGTATCCATTATGGTATTCAGTGCCGGTGCTACAATATCTTGACAATAGCAAGATGCAGCCTAAGGACCAGATCTATGATTCGAGATTCTATCATCACTTCTGACCCTTCACAAATACCAGTTCCCCATCTTTTATTATACCCTGCACGGGAAAGCTTGATGACACATAAAAATCAGTGTGTCTAAAGCAGTTGACTTGAAAATACTGTGCACCAAAGAAACATTCCAGGGTTTTTTAAGACTAGTATAAATTGCACAGGCAGAGCAGCAGTGTGGCACTCAAACACTGGTGATCCATCAATCACTAGAGAGACAGAGGCGAGAGAAACAGAGATAAGCAGACTCAATGATGCATCAGTCTGGAGTAGGGAATGTAATTTTGAAAGTGATCTCTGATTGGAATGAACCTGACCCTTTCAATGGTGATTCAGTTTCCAAATTCAAAAGTCAAAGTCTAACTTTTTAATCTTATTATTATTATGAGTGTATTTAATGGTTTCAGTAAGACAGTACTGCATGATGGTAGAACACATAACACTACTCCTTACAACCCCAGAGACATGCGTTCAGCCCCTACCGCTACCAATTTACTAGTGGTATCCATGTCTTTAAACGTTTATTCTGCATTCTTCCATATCTCAAAGTTATTCCTCTCAGTTAACTTAGTATGAGTGAATATATGTGTGCTCAGTGATGAACTAGGCTTGGCTCCCAACATAAATCTATAGAATTCTTTTAAACTCTACATTTGGAGGTTTGATAAATGGATGAATGAAAACATCACATCCATCCATCCATTACTCCGTTTTTATTTCCGTTACACTAGCTCCATCCCAGCATCAAGGATATTATGAAGCAAGAACTAAACTTCAACAGACTTTGCATTGGTTCCCATCTTGAGAGATTACTGATCTTGCTGGTGTGCCTTACCCTGCTAGGATGGGTTTAAACTCCTTGTGATCCTAGAATGGAGTAATTGTGTCATACATGGGTTCATAAGTGATTTCTGGAGAATATTCCATGACAGGTCAAAACAGTTATTATTGCTATTGATGTTCAGCTCCAGAGTCTTGGGTTCATTTCTCGATCCACTCACCATCTTTGTGGAGATGCCATGTTGTCTCTGTGTCAGTTGGGCTGTTTTATTCTGGAATTGTTGCTTCTTCTCATGTTAAAAAATCATACGTGTTTGATTGAAAGCTGACCTAAAATCAAATAGATAGCATGAATGTGCTTTGCAGTGGACTCATTCAGGTCAGGATCCTGCAACATTTGGAAAATGGATAGAAATTTGTGTTCCTATAAAGGGTGAACATTTTATCCCCAATCACAGGGGTTCAAACGTTTCACATATGACTGGATAATATGACCCCCACTACCCTGAAGTGGATTAACGGGGTTTGATGGATAGAAATGAATACATTTAATGCAAACTATTATTATACTAGCTTATATTAAGATCCTAACTTGATTTAAATTAAAACTAATCAGCTATAATGAAATAAATTTACAATTTTTTTTTATGTTTTTAGCCTCATGATCCATTCATAACAAAATACCAAGCATACTGTGTTTAGATTCAGTTCAATGGAGTTTTCTTGCATCATTCAAAATTTTTTTTTTCAATATTTGCAAAAAATAGAATTAAAGATTCTATTTCATTTAGTGTTCTGGAAATAAATAATTGCAAAAAGGAAAGGTGCTACAGTATATGCCAGATAGATAGATAGATAGATAGATAGATAGATAGATAGATAGATAGATAGA
>JANRMT010062857.1:15460725-15499269 GCA_026402145.1 Polypterus bichir lapradei | reverse complement strand
AGATAGATAGATAGATAGATAGATAGATAGATAGATAGATAGATAGAACTGTATTTGTCCCTAGGGGGGCATTTGGCTTTTTACTGAAGCTCTTCAAATAAATAGATATGAAAGGCACTATATGATAGATAGACAGATATGAAAGGCACTATATGATAGATAGATATGAAAGGCACTATATGATAGATAGACAGATATGAAAGGCACTATATGATAGATAGATATGAAAGGCACTATATGATAGATAGATAGATATGAAAGGCACTATATGATATATAGATAGATAGATATGAAAGGCACTATATGATAGCTAGATAGATAGATATGAAAGACACTATATTAAAGATTATGGACATTCAATTCCATCCTGCTAAGACTCCAAATGACTTCTGCATGTTAATATTTCCAGCTACTCTTCCGTTTCCTTCTTGCTCTAAACATTTCCTTGTTGAAAGGCTCCCATTGACTTTTCTGCCATGGGGGCCAGGAGGTACCCCTGTTTCAATCTGTAGTTGTTGGAGATCAATGGTATAAGCTGCTCTTTCAGACTAACACTCCTTACAAATTCCATAATAGATCATATTGGATTGATAGTTGTTAGGAAAGGCACTCTGTTTGATAGATCCACATGTATATTTGGTCCCAGTTTCTGCCCTCTGACTGGAATGGCTTCTTCTCTCACTGTTTAATTTTTTTGTCGCTCAGTTTTCCCCTTTTCCATTTTAAAATGGACTCCATATAGTCACCTCACCAATGACAGCTTATTTAGATCTAGCACCCATAAAATAATTGCCTATCAGACTGCATTCCACAGACAGTCCCATGGTGTTTTTCAGCATTAAGTAGGAATCTCAGTACATTAACACTTTATTAAAATACTTCCAAGTTGAATTTAAATATAAAGTTGTTGCTCAGAGCTCGGATAGCCAGGGCTCGGGTTATCGATGACTTTGCACTCAGCCAGCAGTGCCAGCTTCAAGGTCATTGTTCTCTAAGGACACGGCTGCTGTCCAATCAGCCAACAGAAAGCTCTCTATCAATTTTATAATACCATATAATTCACATTTAGAGAAGGCCTTGCAAAATTTAAATGATGGGTTCAGTAACTGCATTCCTGAATAGCCACCCCCACCTCCACAAAGGGCCATTTTAGTGGCTTTTCATTTCACAAATGACACCCCATAAAGTACTGTATGCTTAAAAATAATCAAGTGGTCAATGTGCAGCGGATTACATCAAAATATGAACAATGGGCAAAAGGAGCCCTCTTTAATAACATACACATTAAAGGACAGTGTTTAAAGAGTAGAACAAAGGCAGTAGTGAATAAATATATAATTTAACTGGATACGTCAATAATCTTTCTGGACCAATACAATCCAACAGAAGACAGCTAAGAAAAAAAGAAAAAGATGGAAAGGAGAATATACTTACAACTGAATGAAAAGGCACATTCTGCTCCCAGCACAGTAATAATTAATCATAAGAATCAAGTGATGGATGGATGGATCTTATCTAGAAGAAAGAAAAGAAGAAGGCTCCTCACCTGGAATCGTAAATCTGAGTTGTGACTGGGTGTGACCTACGCTCCAATTTCATCCATCCTTCCTTCCATCCATTTCCTTAATCCTCTTTCTTTATTACAAAGTCACAATGACCTGAAAACAATCCTGTCAGCTTTTCGGCATCAAGCAACACTGGATAAAAAATCAGTTCAGCACAGTGAACATTGACACAGGCCAACTGAGTGCAGGAAGTCAGCTCATATATTTTGAATGAGCACACTGACAACATGCAAGCAAACTACATTCAAAATAATAACCTGGCCTGAATTTGAACCCAGGTCTGTGAAGGTGGGAATGCTAAAAACGGCAATAATTTTGTGCGTACACTCATAAAACCAATTTGGTTTAATTTATCTCCTAATGGGCTCAGCATCCCTGTTTTAAACAGGTCATCTTTTAGAGCATAAGAATATTGCACAATAGGCCCCATTAAATCTGTAATAAAGACTGAGAGTGGCATCCACACAATTACAAAAGACCTCAGCGGATTTTTTCATGAACGACGCTGTGAATATGAAGACTTCACTAAGAATATTTAGCTGCTCTTCAAACATTCCAAAAAATTGAGTGTTAGAATTATGGGTACAGCTTAGAGTGTGTTTGTGTAATACGTGAGTGTGCTCTGTGATTGACTGGCATCCACGGGTCTCATGTTTAAACGGTGCGTACGCACAGAAATGTTGTGTACGAATGTTTCCACCTTCAAATCACGATGTATAAAACCTAAACTTGGTGTAAAGCCACGCATATTTCCACAGTACCTCATACCCTGTCATACGCAAGTTCTGCGCTCAGTTTTGCAGACTGGCGGCACCCAGCGTCAAAGCAGTGCTACTGTTCCTGTGTGGTTACCCTTTCTTTCTTAGGTCCACATTCCTGACGCGGCTTTATAAATATACTGAAACTAACCGCATATTGTTGATTAGTGTAATGCATCTGATTGTAATCAACCAGTAACAATATAATGGCCCAGGGAATAGCCATAGTATTCCAAATACCATTGCTGCGTTAGCGTTGTTACTGTCACTGAACCTTCGTTTTCTTCTTTCAGCTGCTCCCGTTAGGGTTTGCCAAAGCGGATCATCTTTTTCCATATTACTCTCACTGCACCACTCTGAGTATTTACATCACTGTATCTGAGTGTGAATCACAGCAGCAGCTGATTGGAAAGAGAATTATCGGTATACAGCATCAAGCACACGCTGCCTCTGCCACGGCAAAACGCTTCAGAGACTTTCCTGTATGGACCTCGCGGTTCAGAAAGAGTTTCATCTCAAGAACTTTAAGCAGTCAATCAGTCCATCAAGTGCTCCTTGTAGAACTGTCTGTACTTATAAGTATAATCACCTCACGGTAAACTTGCACTACAGTTATAATATTACGCAACCTGAGCCACTTTATAAAGCGCGTATTTACATATGATGACGATATCATTTTTAAGATGAAATGCAGCAAAATATGTTGATTATATTATACAGATAATACTTTAACTTCATTTAAATAATCTATATTGTTAATAATTAAACATGTGAGGACACGGTGTCACTGCATTCACGGATTGTTCCTGCCTCACTCTGTATTCTTGCTGGGCTGGTGCGACACTGGAAGGATAGATGGATAGAATAATTAAACATGTACTAAGATATTTCAATGTTCCTTAAAAGTTTTGAAGAATCATCATTGTAAGCTTACAGATGGCTTAACGTCTATTACAGAGCTGATTGTGTGGCGATTGGGTATTTGGGGAAAGAAAAGGAAAGACAGGAATTAGAGGTTAGTATGTTTGAAAGAGGCAGTACTGCTGCAATAACTTCATCGAAGGTCGCGCACAATCACTGCACCACCGTGTTCCCATGTTTAATAACATGCTTTCATTCCTATCATCATGAAAAAGATATCACGTATACATCTCAGTATTTTAATTATTCAGAGAGCCGTAATATTACGAATGTAATGGATTCTGTGTCCTGTCGGAGAAAGAGAAAGCGCACACATAGCACAAACAAAGCATTTAACGTGCTACTTTAGTTACGATGGGATTTGAGAAACTAGTAAATTAAACGATTTTAAGATGAAGTTTATGATGTTCTGCTTTAATGACAAAATAAACTATGTGATTAAAGTGGAAATTTCGAGATTAAAGTTGACATTTCATGCTTTTTTCCCCCACTGTGTGCCTATTTTTTTTTCTCTGTACCCTAATAAGCCGACACTCAGACGGTGGGCTGCAACTCGCCTTTTCACGGCGACTTTGATATCTGACAGCTTCTTTTTTATTTTGTGCACTGTGCGACTTTGTGAACTTGAGCTTTTGAGTTTCTCTGACACTCTGTCACTCGATCAACTTCCTTTTCTTGTTTATACCACTGTTTAAACCAACAAATAGTTGGTTTTTCCTTTGCCTCCACTTGGTATTCGCTGAAATTCTTATATTTTCCCCCGTGCTTTTCCCATTGTCTTTTCACAGAAGGCTGAGCTTAAGGGCTATTTATATTGATTTGCATATTCAAAGAGGCGTAATTCTGGGAGGAGTTGGGGCGGGACAGCAGGCGCATGCACATGCGTTACTTTTCACGCTGGCCGGGATTTATGTAGCGGAAGAATGTGGAAGTTTGCATACGCACAGATTCCTGCATCTGGATTTTTCTGTGCGTAAGCACATTCCCACTTTTGTGCTTACTCCATGTTATAGTGTGAGTTCTACACAGCGTTATACATGAGGCCCCTGGTGTTCAGAGTTGGTTTGTGTTTTGGATCTGATGATGCGAGGATAGGCACCAGCCCATCCTGTTAGGCCAGTCACAAGAATTCAAAGAGAACATGCTGGACCTCCACATAGACAAAGTCCACGTGTATTTTAAGTTCCTGCCGAATTCCGTGAATTGCATGCTGGCAAAAAGGTAATGAGTTACTGCAAGAACAGCATTAATCAGACCTGGCGAACTGTAAAGACTACAACTCACAGAGGGCACTGACCAAAAAAAAAGGATAAAACCAGTGGTGGATTTGATGATGGATAAGTTACATGGTCAGGAGCCCAGGGTGGAATCTTATCGGGGGCAGTACTGGGAACTCGAAAGTTAAAGGGCTCCGGACACCAAGGAGGTAGAAACCCCTTCTTACCCAACCACCACCAGCACCACCACCACTCATTAAAGTCTGGTAATGCTGTCTGCACACCGAGGGGCACCTTTAATGAAAATAAAGGAGTGCCGGCACCAGGCATTGAGGGGGAACCCTGTCACTCCAGGTTGTCTAAGTCTAATACTGCAGACTGCCCACTATGGACAACGAGCGGCACCATCTAAACCTGAAGGACCTCAAATTGTCTTCTGCGGGCACTGGATAAAACTGTGGTTAATGTCAACACAGGAATTAACACAAGACTGCAACCAGAAGGTGTACTGATGGAAAATCATACACTGACATGAAGGTGATCTACCACTCTAAACTGTACTACAACCTAAAGGCAGGCTGTTGTTAAAATCTCGACTTGAAACCGTACAATAATCTGAAATGAAAACTTTCTAAAGACCAACAGCAGTAGAAAACATTCTACTGAAGCAAAATATAATTAACAAACTGGCCTAACAACACCCACAATCCTAAACTGGAAAAACATATACAAGTAGATAAATAGATGAAAAAATGAGTAAACAACTGCTTAGTTGATTTTATCGTTACAGCAGTGAGATCACTTTGGCACCATTGTGTGCTCTTTTTGCCCATCATCATTTTGTTAAAGAAATCTTTGGTGCAGCCATCCTGTTCATTACTAATGTCCCCATTAACCGTCATTTGACCAACTTGTTGCACTTGATATCAGCACACTGCGTTTACTTCAGAAGGTGTTACAGAATGTTTGGTGTCCTAATTTTTGGATTTACAAAAATTGTACATTGTAAAAATTAAAAACTGTGCATAGTAATTTTGTTGAGTTATTGAGATTTCTAAATTTCCCTTTTTTCTATGCCTTGTATTTTTGTATGCCTTTTCAAAATTGCAGAATTTAATTCTTTCAGTTTCATCCCCTGGTGATGGCTTTGGAACCCCTGCAGATTTTGTTTTTTTTTCTCCAGCCCTCTTAAGTTTTTTTCATTTTTTTTTCTGTCCTCCTGGCCATCAGACCTTACTTAATTCTTTGTTACTTAGTATTGCCTAATCTTATTTTTATATATATTTTTTTTCTTCATCTTGTAAAGCACTGTGAGCTACATCATTTGTACAAAAACATGCTATATAAATAAATGTTGTTGTGGTTGTGTGTGTGTCAGCACATTCTACACAGGAATGATGTTCTCATTGGTCACATACATTAAGCCCTCTGTACGATTTAAGGAAATTACCATAATGAGTTAGTTTGCTGTTCCATAACCCTGCCCAGTTGTACCAGCAATTAATTTCAAAACCATAAAGTTTGCATGCATCACAAACCTGACATGGGCCTATTGCCTATTTCTGTCCTTATATCATGCATGATCCACATATTCACAAGGTTTTGCATTTTTCCCTATTAGTTATTAATTGCACTGGATATCATTTTAATTAAAAGGAAAAACTGTACATATCTTGAAACATTTCAAATTAAGATAGAAATGTTGCAGAAATTAATGGTAGGTAACAGTTAAAGCATAATAAATGTATAGTCAGAATGCAAATGACTGGTGCCATGAAGTTAGGATGAAAAGTCAGAAAGTCTCTGTGTTTATTGATTATATCAAATCTTTCTTTCTTGTGTCAACACGCAGTATTCAAACTAGAAAGTAGAATTCATTGTCAAAGATAAGACAAAAGAGTTCCAAAAAGATTTGGGGCAGCCACCTGTATAATTATTCCTGTCTGCAAAAGAGTTAAACTGAGAGTACATTTGTGTACAAATTCAAGTCCAAAACAGAACTGTCTTGATGAGGCAAAGATGGCAGTTTTAAAGCAGAGTATAAGAAGTGACGTCATCAGGGCCGGAACCGGAAGTGGCGTTGTTAGACCTGGAAGTGACGTCATCAGGACCAGGTGGAATTTCCCATGATCGGTCTGAAGTGGAAAGAGAGAAAGAGTCAGTACACTCCGCCACTCCCTGGTCTGGCTTCGAATTACCCTCATTCAGGCCCTTTAGCTGCCTCACATGCACATGTGTGTGAAAGCATATGTCATGTTTGCTTGTCTCGCTGACTGTCCGCATGAAACAACTTGGCATATTTATTCTTCATAGAAAATTGTCTTTGTGTGTCTTAAAACAGACAAACATTCTGTGCGACTTCAATTACAGATTAGTTTACTGTTTCAAATCTACCTTAGCAGGTACACCAATTTCTAGAGTTTGTATATTTTCCTCTTTTACTCGTCCACCAGCCACTTGAATCTCCAATACAACACCAAGGAAAGGGTCTGTATATGCTAGCAGCTCATACAGTAACACTCTCGTCCTTGAGGTTTTGGATAAGTTAATCATAAAAGTACAAAAAAGTCACTTCTCTGGAAGTAAATGGAAGAGGAAAGCAACTATGTAAGCATGTATAAGAATGAATGAACTGAATTAATATTATCAGTAGGTTTTTACTCTAAAGAATCTGCAGCTAATCGGTGTGTTTACATAATTACATTGGAGAGATGTGCAGCAGCATGTGAAGACGTAACAGTACAGTACAGTCCATGCTCTAACCGCCTCTGAAGATGCAGCTCCCATAAGTGATATAAAAATAGCATGGGTAAAGAAAGGGAACTGTGCCTCTGGGCCTGCAGCATGCAGTTTATTTGGTGCCCAAAGAGGCTGATCGTGCTGTAAGTAGCAAGGACAAGGCAAGATTACAGCTTGACCTTCATTCAAAGAGTTACTTAGAAATCACATGTGCAATAAACTTGCCTGGGGTTATTTTTTTCATCCAGGAATGGAAAAGCTGATTTTGTTTTTATGTATCTTCAGACTGGAATTAAAATGTTTAAGATAATCGCCACTATTGGTATTCCCATTATAAAACAAACCACCTCCTTTCCAAGTTTTACTTATCCATCCATCCATTATCCAACCCGCTCTATCCTAACTACAGGGTCACAGGGGTCTGCTGGAGCCAATCCCAGCCAACACAGGGCGCAAGGCAGGAAACAAACCCCATGCAGTGCACCAGCCCACCCTAGGGCACACACAAACACACCAAGGACAATTTAAAATCACCAATCCACCTAACCTGCATGTCTTTGTACTGTGGGAGCAAACCGGAGTACCCGGAGGAAACCCACGCAGACATGGGTAGAACATGCAAACTCCACGCAGGGAGGACCCGGGAAGTGAACCTGGGTCTCCTAACTGCGAGACAGCAGTGCTACCACTGTGCCACCGTGCCGCCCAGTTTTAGTTATTAATATTATTTTAATGAACTACTAGCTCTTGCTGTATGTAATATTAATAGCTAGATGGTGAACTTATTATTTTTTTATTTTTGGTAATTACTGGGTACTGCTCTATTGTTTAATTAACAACAGTTAGCCACATACCCTCCATAACTAGCAATAGTACATCAGTCCCAGTTACATCACTTGATTTGGAGTCTACTGGGTAGGAAAACTATTGAGCCACCACAAGCCTATTTAGGCTATATTTTTAAGTACATGTCATGGCAAATGTATTGCTAAAAAGCATACATTTAATGTGGTCTACTAACACATGTAATTACATTATCATTGTTATTTTTTTATATGACTCACTGTCTCAAAAATAATAAATAAAAGTGTAATAGCTGACTCTTGGATGAAGTAACTAAAAAAAATGTGAAATGCTTCAAGTTTCATATCAGTTAACGTAGTCGCCGAGCAGACCTGTTGTTACTGCTTGAGTACCTTTTCTAACTTGTTTTAATAAATACACTTGTGAGTGTCCTGACACATGTAACAAACATAGAATAAGTGAATGCTATTGATCTTCAAGCAAAGAAAAAAGTTCAAATCTGCACCGTTTGATCACTTTTCATACAGCCCTACTCTGAATTGGCCTGCTGCGTGTGCAAGGGTGGGTTTGTGAATGAGTTGGCTCTGTGATGAAGTGGCACCCCAATCATTGTGGGTACCTGTCTAGTGTCTGATGCTGTTGGGGTAGGCTTAGCCACCCATGCATTGGGTTAATGGAGCTTGAAAGTTTTGGATGATCAAGATCAAGTTTATTGTCATAATGTATTTAGTACATAGTGTACATAGTACTCTGAAATTCTTACTTGTATGTAAATAGATAGAACTGTATTTGTCCCAGAGGGAAATTTGGCTTTTCACAGAAGCTCTTTAAATAAATAATTACATAAATAGATAAATTAATTTATATATACAGTATAAACCCTATGATCTGAACACACTCCAGAATGACTAAAAAGAAAGAAAACTTCTGCCTTGGCAGTCCCAGTCACAGTGAGGCATTATGCAGACATATTGCTGTTGGCATAATGGAGCCCCTGTAGTGTTTCTTGACATATTTCTGTTGAATGATTTGTTGGCTGAAAGTCCTCAGTGTTGGTGTGTCAGAGAGAGGATGTGCAGCATTGTTCATAATGGCACTCAGTTTTGCCTTCATTCTCTCCTTTGCTATTACCTCCATCCACAATGTACCCCATAACTGAGCCAGCCCTTTTAAATTAAGGTTTTAGTTTGTTGATTCAGTGGGCCTCTTCTGAAGTGATATTGCTGGCCCATATATACACACACACACACACACACACTGTACATAATGTATTTATATACATACATTGTAAAAAGGGATGTTGATAGATGGGTATCCTGGTTGAATTAGTGTCTGGGGAAGTGGTGCATGTTCTGTCCAGAAGGCCATGATAGTGGTAATACTAGGTGGCAGACTGCCTCCCAGGACCAAGTGTTCCCACAGAACGCTGGATGGCAACATACCTCTGGTATTTCTCTGGTTTGGGAGTTGTGGTTCAGGTGGGAAGCCCTTTTGGGGTCTTTGGGTGCCACTAGAGGTAGCTGCTGGAGACAGGCTACCATCTGATTCGGAAGTGTCTCCATTTTGAAGTGCAGGTGTAATGGGAGTACTCCTAGGTCTCGATTAAAAGTAGCCCTTTGTTTCACCCCGGTTAGCCAGAGTTAGGAGTGAAGTAGAGTGACACTCACCTAAGGAGGTTTTGGAAGATGGGAAGGAAAGGCAAGGAAAGGTAAAAAGAATTGTATTGTAAAATAAGAAGAAGGCTACCTAAGGTCTTTTCTCAAATAAAAAAATATTTATTTGAACCCAGGACTTGTGTCTGGGGTTTGGGGGCTTTGTTATGCCCATAGAAACAACAACATAAATATATGTGTTTTAATGTTACAATATTTTTTGTTGTGATTGGCTGTTCAAGAACCTTAAGACCTGTGGATAGAAACATGTTATGCTACTATGGTAAAGCAAAAGTCACACATTAGTAGACCATTGTAGATTTTTAAAAATGTAATTAAAAACCTAACCCTCATGAGCAAAAGTGCCACTTAGAAATTAAAATAGGGATTAAATAAATAAACTGAGAATATTGTCACCAGTTTATAGCAGAAAGCTCTTTTTTGCCCCTTTTTCTGCTGATGAAGTTATTACTTTTCTTGCCTCTCTCTGGTGCCCCATTTATTATGCAAGGCTCCAGAATATGAAGTGTGGATGTATAAATCGGGGACGTTCTAATGATCTCTCACACCTGCTCATCTGGTACAATTTTAATTAACACTCCAAGGAGGTTTGTCAGGAGCAATCAAAAACATTGTCGCTTATAAAGTTGTGGCAAGAAATCAATGGTTTTCATCAGAAAAGGTAGGGGCTGGCATAAGCGAACCATTTAATTGCTTCATTCCAATAAACAAAAACAGCACATTTTAATGACTTGATTCCCGGGGATCAATAGCAAGGCATGCATTATATTAAACAGCAACATGTGGTGGGCCGTTCAGAGCCATTTCAATTCGGAACCCTGCATTCCTCTTTATTTTTCATTTCGTCAGCCGCTGCGATAGGTTTTGCAGGCTTTGCAGCGGCGCTGATTTATGGGCGAGGGGTGACCTCTGAGGCCATAACACCGTGATGGGTGACTGGTTCTCAACGGTAAGCTACTGGCACTTGACAAAGTGCCTGAAGCAGAATGAATTTACTTCTCTTTTCCTCAATCATAAACAGGCGCTGCCCTGACCCCCATCCTGACTGCTATAACAAGATCTCCCATCTCGGGCTGAAAAATTTACTGTCACATCTACTTTTCAATGAGCTCAAGTGAGTACTTCTTTCACCTTCAGTAAGGCATATCCTGCTAACGGCCTGGTTGCACAACGTAAGGGTACAGTGTATAAGACGTCTGCCACATGTGATGGCACGTTGGTGACGTGTACATGTATCAAATCTGAAGACAACGCTTTCTGTCCATTTTGGATTTAGGATTTATTTTTTGCTCTTAATATTGGCTGCACACTACACTTATTTCTCAAGCTCATGTTCAAAACCTGTATTCATGCAACACCCAAAAATATAATAAAACAATCAAAGTCTCTTTATTGAAAGGGAACACAGATGGCCTCCAAAAATACATCATTTCTATTTCATGTACAATTTATAAAACCCTTCCCGTCCATGCCATACACACATCTTTTGAAGTGCAGATGGCGGTCCCAGAGCAAGACCACCTTTATAGAATAACACCCAGAGTAAAAATGAATTGCTGATCTTCTGTGAACAACTTCCGCATTGTTGTTTCACATCTACTGGGCCACACTTTGATTTGGTGTTGCTTGTCCTCTCTGTATAGCATTTTCTCCCCATGTTCACTTGGTTCTCTCCCTCCAGAGATTTCCTAGGGGATGGATGTAGATGTATGAACTTGTCCATAGATTGTTTGACAGAAAGACAGATATGTGGCTGAAGATTTGGACAGGTTGAATGCATGCATAGATGTCTGGGGGGTAAGGATGGAACTGCCTTGCATGAACGCAAGATTGGATGCATGGATGACTGCCCTGATGGGTGGTTGCATCTGTTGATAGAAATATGTATAAGTTTATAGGTGGGTTTAGATTGCTTGGCAGACAAATTTATTTTAGTGGTTGAGTGGGTGGTTAAAAGGATGAGTGGATGGATTTGGATGTATTAATGAGAGAATCAATACGTGTGGCTGGGTGGTTACAAGGATGGACCCGGATGCATGAATTGATGGATTGCAATGATGGACATTGACTGGTGACAGTTGATCCAAATGTTTATTATGTCCCCAGTACCATAATCCACCTTGATTACAAGTAACGTGTTGCAAGTTGATTAGCTCATGTAAGTAAGAATTTCACTGTACGCATGACAGTCTTGACCCTATAAACCTGTATGTGAATTGTGTTTTTTGTCTGAATGGATGGATGGATGGAAGCCTGGGCATGTGCGTAGATGAATTTAGACAACTGGACATGGTGAATGGTTATCAAGGAAACATGTATAGGATGTGTGTAAAGACTAAAAAGATGGGTTGTGTGGATGCATAGATGAGTGGAAGAGAGAAGAAGTGACTTAGCGAGATCCAGTAAGTTCCTCATATCACCTTAGAGTTACAGGATTAAGAACAGAAAATTCCCAATATGGCGGCACAGTGGGTAGTGCTGCTGCCTCGCAGTTAGGAGACCCGGGTTCACTTCCTGGGTCCTCCCTGCGTGGAGTTTGCATGTTCTCCCCGTGTCTGCCTGGGTTTCCTCCCACCGTCCAAAGACATGCCGGTTAGGTGTACTGGCGATCCTAAATTGTCCCTAGTGTGTGCTGGGTGTATGTGTGTGCGTGCCCTGCGGTGGGCTGGTGCCCTTCCCGGGGTTTGTTTCCTGCCTTGTGCCCTATGTTGGCTGGGATTGGCTCCAGCAGATCTCCGTGTCCCTGTAGTTAGGATATATATCGGGTTGGATAATGGACAGATGGACATTCCCAATAAGAGTCGTATCACTGGATATTACGGGGCAACTGAATAAAATTGCAATGATAAGAATATGTCGTATTTGTCTGAGATACAACTAAGAATTTAAAATCTTTTAAACAAAATTAGAGAGTTTCCGATGTAATAACATGATCAGTAGGGATGAGTGAAATAGTTCATGTGAAATTTAATTAGTCCTGCGGTGGGTTGGCACCCTGCCCGAGATTGGTTCCTGCCTTGTGCCCTGTGTTGGCTGGGATTGGCTCCAGCAGCCCCCCGTGACCCTGTGTTCGGATTGAGCGGGTTGGATAATGGATAGATGGATGGAAATTTAATTAGCAGTGAAAATTAGGCATTTGCTTTGCAAAAAAATGGCAAAACAAATTGTGTTTACATTTTATTCTTTTCTATAGAGTTTCTGCAGCTTGAAAAATATTTTATACATTGTTTTCAAAGGGTTTTGAGACCCAGGATTCCAGTGATAACATTATACTTATACCTATAAACACATTTTTACCTAATGTTGGTTATTTTTTCTACTATCCTGTAGTGCCATCTTGTTTTTTCAATGGGCAGCACCATTTTGGGACATTAGTGTTGAAGGTTGCATTGTGGTTGTTAGTCATGGACATTGTGATATCAAAGATCAAGGGGTATAAAGGTCAGTCCCTTGTCCATCCTGGTTTGTCCAAGTTTTAATGCTGTTTGTTAAAAGTCTCTGGTTACAAATTCTATTTGTGTCTGACTAATTTTTGTTACTCTTGGCCCTAGTTACATGAACTTTAGGTTATTGAGCCTCTCGTTCTGTTTCTTTACTACTATTATTGTTTCATAACCTGGGCCTCATTTATTAGACTCTTTAACTCCGAGTCTCCCAATCTAATCCTGTCTCCCGATTCTAATTCCTTGAATCAATTACCATCCTGTGCAGTTTAGTTCACACAAGACTGAAACGGCACTGGGAATGTGCAGGCACATGGTGCTTGAGGCAAATGAGACCGTGTGGAGCTACATGGAAGAAGCCATGAAATATCAAGGAGGTAATGGATTGTGGCCTAGGAAGTAGGTGGCAGTTTTTGCCTGTAATAATCCATAGGTTGTAATATTGTTTATTTTGCACCTCAAAAATACTTTTAAATCTCCATTTATAGTAATTATATACTTTTATATACAAGTTTTATGTCTTTGTTAATTTTTATCACGTGAAAGAAAATTTTAGGGGCCCTCAGTTGAATAAATTTCAAAAACCTTCAGCGATAGTTAGTTTGCAATTTAAGATGGTCTAGTGTTAGTCTCCATTTTTGTTTCTGATCTCCTTTCTGACTTAAACTTAGATTTTTTGTTTTACTCTTTGCTGTGTTTGCTCGTGTTTCTTTATGATCTTCCAGTGTCAAACTGGTCTGGCCTTAACTACAATTCTCACCTTGTGTTATTATATCCTGGTCTTCTCTTATCTCTCACAATAATCCCTAGAGAGAGCCCATCTTATAACATATCAAGGGATTATAACAGAACCCAGATAAGAATTGTGGTCACATGACACGTCACCTGTGTCATATAAAATACAGAATGGAATGAAATCAAACAAAAAATAAACTTTGTGATAACAAGCAAAAATGGTTAGAAGCCTCCAAAATTCAGTTTCATCAGATAAGAATGTAGCAAAGACACAAAACCCACATATTAAAACATGTCATTAATACACACTTGGACTCTGCATGCAAAAACAATTTGTACGGGCAGTTTCACAAAACTACATACAAAGCAAAACTCTTCTGCTTCGCTCATCATTAGTGATCACGTACTATAATTAAAAGAGGCTGATCTTTGACCACACATTTAGAGGTTATAATTTCAGGGTGAAGAAAATATTTTGTTGCAAGGTAAAGACGCAAGAGTCTCTGTGATCAAAGGATTACAGTGGGAAGAGGAAGTCGCTGAAGAAAAACTGGAAATGAACAGAGGTCTTTTTATCTGTGTGTTAGCAGTATTCATTTTTAATATTTATTAACCCTCTGGGATAATAATGTCTACCTAACCTAACCTAACCTAACTAGTGCACTACTTTGATTCCCTGCTGTAAAATCATGCATTCCACACCATTAAAATAACTTACTAAGCACACATTCAGCCCTTCTTTCATTATTCCATCCATCCATCCCGCTGAATCCGAACACAGGGTCACGGGGGTCTGCTGGAGCTAATCCCAGCCAACACAGGGCACAAGGCAGGAACTAATCCCGGGCAGGGTGCCAACCCACCGCAGGACTCACACAAACACACCCACCCACCAAGCGCACACACTAGGGCCAATTTAGAATCTCCAATCCACCTAACCTGCATGTCATTGGACTGTGGGAGGAAACCGGAGCACCCGGAGTAAACTCACACAGACACGGGGAGAACATGCAAACTCCATGCAGGGAGGACCCGGGAAGCGAACCCAGGTCTCCTAACTGCAAGACAGCAGTGCTACCACTGCGCCACCGTGCCACCCCCTTCATTATTCCAAATCCACTTATTCCAACACTGATGATGTCAGTCCATCACAGAATGCATTCACAGTCACACATACCTGGGTAATTTTGAGTCACAGAGAAAATTGTTGTGCTTACAGAAAATCTCATTGAAAAATGAAAAACAGGCAAACACCACCCAGATAATAAGTGAACAGGAAGTCGAACAAAGGACCCAGAAGATGTAAGGCAGGAGTAGTAACCACTGTGCCACTATGATGTCAAACTGATACTTTCATAAAGTGTTTAATAAATCTGATTCAGCTGGTGCTCTGATTTAATGATTTTTCCATTTACTCTCACACAAGCGAGGTCTGGATTGTGAAGGCTCAGAGCATGTCCTATAACAACATGGCAGAACTCATCCTGAACACCACATCATTCCAGTGCAATCCTTTTTAAGCCATCCTCTAAAATAATTCTGTGTGTTACTCAGATGTTATCATGGGATGTTAACACAAGAAGCACAGTACTTCCACTTCATCCACTTTAGGATTTGTCAGGCTGTGTAAATGAAAAGATAAAACACGCGGCAGCGTCTATTGTTTGCGTTGTTTTCTGTCAATGGCAAAACACCCGTGCATGCTTTAACTTTCAATTCTCCAAAGCGTTCCTGCTTCACAGCCTCTGGCGATTGCCTTTCTCAATCCGTCCCTGGAGAGGCAGGAGTTATTACCCCTGTCGTCTGTGGAGAAAGGGATGTTATTCCCCTGTCACCACAAGCTGCGATGCCAGTCTCCCTGTTCTGATCTATAGACTGTACTGCAAAAAGGCTTCTGATTTAAATACGTCTCAAAGCCCTGGGTGATCAGTGATCTCGTACTAATTAATTACATAAGCAGGTCAACAGGCACCGTGACAAGATAAGTGAAATAAAGACACAAAAAACGGTGCATCATTAATCTGAGTTATTATACAGAAAGTCATTTTAAATCAGTCATGTGCTGTAATTAATGTTTAATGCAGAATGGCAATAGACCTGTGTCTAAATTATCCATTTATCCATTTTCTCAACCCAGTTTTTCCATTACTGACTCATGGGAAGCTGGTGCCCATCCTAGCAACTTCAGGCTCAATACCTGAAGCACATATCCTTATTCACTTATAGTAGGCCATTTTGCACTTATTTTAAAGTATCACAGCCAGCAAGTTCCTTGGATTCCATTTGTGAATTGTAGGAATCCAAGGCTATTCCAGCAGCATTGGAATTGTAGCAGAATCAAGTCCTATAAGCACACAAGCCAATGAGCTTATACTCAGTACATTTACAATCACCTTAAAATAACCATCCATTAATTTCTTGTATGCACTCCTTCCATCAGAGGATCATTGGAAGATGGAGCCTGTCCCAGTAGTATCACCCTCAAAGTTGGAAGCACATACTCGTGCTTGCTTATATGCCACATGAATCATTCAGCTTAAACAGTCCATCCATTTATCCATCCATTTATCTTCTGAATGCACTTCTTCCATTGCAGGCATCTAGAATACTGGAGCCAAGCTGTGCAGTGCTGGATGCACACTTCTCATCTTCTTTATACTTTATAATATGAATCCATCTGTTTTCTGAACCCATCTACTCCATTACATGCTGGAGGTTTGCTGGAAACTATCCCAGTAGCTCTAGGGTCTTTGGCAGGAACAAATCTTAAATGTCTGCAGTGGGCTGGCGCCCTGCCTGGGGTTTGTTTCCTGCCTTGCACCCTGTGTTGGCTGGGATTGGCTCCAGCATTCCTCCGTGACCTTGTAGTTAGGATATAGCGGGTTGGATAATGGATGGATAGATGGAATATTAAATGTATACATTCCTACTTACTTATTCTCATCCCATTTTGCTCTTCTATCCCTCTATTTTATGAAAAACTTTCTTACAAATTAGTGCCTTGTTGGAAGCCTGAACCTAACCCAATAGCACTAACCTCAAGCAGAAACCAATGACAGTGTTTATCAATCATTTTCAAAATTACTCCTAGGAATTGTGATAAAAGTCTGACTAGGATAAGAATTTGTCCCACCTCAGAGTAGCAGTTATGAAGTATCCAACACCCACTGCCAGCAAGGAGTAAGAGGCCACAATTGAGAATGACTGATGTCACAATTTTATGGAGACCAGAACTGCAAACTGGCACTCATAATGACGTTTTGTAGTTTTCTGATACTAACGCTAAGGCTTTACCTCAAAGATGATGATAATAATATGTAGGAGAATAAGAAGAAGGAAATAATAAGGCAGGATATTACGCCAAGCTGCACGTAATTGTTGCCACTTCACAAAAACCTCAAGAATAATACCATAATGAGCACCAAGATGGCAAGACAGACACACACACACACGAGAGTAAAGCCCAATAACTTGCATGTTTATTTAATAACGAATGATCCACAGCCGTACTTTCAAAAGAACCACCCCTGCTATTATGGCCACGAGAAAACTGTCTCGTAAACTAACAGCTACTGTTAGTTATGACCTTCCACTGTTTCCACTGTTCCCAGTTACCTTCCAAAGTGGCATGCTATGTCTCTGTCCAAAATCCCCCACCTATATTCTGTGAAGGTCTATTCATGCAGTGCTTCAAGAGTCTCTGCCTGCCTTCTTGAACTTTCCTAGGCTCGTAAGGCGTAACATTCCAAGGGCTTGGTGGAATCCAGAGCTCAGTGTGCCTGTTTGAGATTTCATTGTCAATCATCCATCCAGCCCTGCTCATCTTCAGTGCAATATTTTGGCTGCTGCCATACAGTTTGTATCCTTGACCGCCTGTACATTGATACTGTGATATTGTTTCCAATTTACATATATGTGCTTATCTGCACTTAGGACAATGATCTTTATGTTTCTGTCAATTTGCTTGAACGAAGCGTTCATTAACAATACCTCATTTTGAGTGTTGAGTAAATTTATAAACTTGTGCATTACCTCATGCATTGTTAGGGCATTCACAATTGGTACAAAACTCAGAGAAATAGTTGGTTTTGACATACCAATATCATCTGAATAGGAAAGTTACATTTTCCCTGTGGCCAAATAAGTAATGTTACTGACATTTTTGTCAGACAGTACATGACTTCTCTGCGTGGATGGGTCAATCACGTAACATACAATATTGGTTGCAGATATTATTTCATCTCTGTCAAATCAATATCTTTTTACATGTTCATTGTTGTCCAACTTTTATAAAATATCCAGCCTTTCCCATGATGTGTGTGCCAATCCCTGCCTCAATGCCATCTACCGGCAGCTCCTAGAGAGATGGGACAACTCATGAGCTCTCCTAAATCCTGGTGAGGTTAGGAGTAGCTTCCAAAATTAGGAAAACTGAAAAAATGCTTTTACTCCTACTTGTAGGACTCTGAGATTTTTGAGTCAGTTAGAACTGTCTTCCTAGTTTGAGATGTTTGATAAATATGGTATGAACTGCAGGGGGCAAAGCAGCACCCCAAACCTGGGTACAAATAACAGTTTATTAGTAAGAAAGTACCTCTCAACAGGCGTCTCTTCCCAATACACAACAGTCCAAAGTTTCTCTTTCCTATGTGTTTCCGTCCTTCTTCCAAACCACTCAACAAGCCTTGTCTACTTCCTCCCAGCTCCAACACCCATGGAGATGCAGAGCAGCTCCCTTTAATTTTGGAGTACTTCCAATGCCACAATGTCACACCTTCCAGGTCAGGTGTAATCTCATTAAACAAGAGATGACCTCCCTATGCAGGTTCGCCTGATGGTGCCCAAATATCTCAGTAAGGCTTCTCACTAAGACTGCAGCTGCCACATTGCCCTGCGGGTGCACCAGTGGTAGCCCCAGCCACTGAATTTTCCACCCTGTGTATCGGCTGGTATCTGTCCACAGACTATAGTACCCTTCTGTCCTTCCAATCCAGCCTTCAATATCCTAGTTAGACACACCTATGTGCATTAATGCTCATTCCATTTATACTCATCTTGAAATTTAATCCATTCTATTTAATGAACCCATTTTATCCATTCCAGGTTTACAAGAAACTGAATGCTGTCTCAAAAAGGATTCAGTCCTGGATGCACACCTCCATTATCCCCTAGTCTCTTTAAAAATACAGTAAAGCATCCACTTATCCATTCATCCATTTTATGAGCCCACTTCTTCCATTACAAGCTTACAAGATATTGTTATGTTTAAACCTGGGTTGTTTCCCTGGCTTATGTTTATTTATTGTTTATGCAATCTCACTGTTGTTCTTTATATATAACATTGTATATTGTTATGAATTTTGTTTTAGTTTTTTTGTAATATTATAATTTCCTTTGTTATTTTGTTTCTATGTTGTGTTATTTGAGATCTGCCCTGCCTCCTGTATGTGGAGCCAAAGAAGGCCAGTCGGCCCCCCAGTTATGTAGCTGAGGTTCTGGCCCAAGCAGTACTTAAGCCAAAGCTTTCTGATGCGTCATCAGTTTCAGCTCTGAGGATTGTTCCTAGCCATTTTGCTGACACTTTCGTGTGTGTGTGTTTTCCGTTTTGTTTTGTTTTTCAGGTTTTTGACTCTTGGTTTTTGAATCTTGTGGCTCGTAATTGTTGTATTTGTTTGATTTTAATTTGGCCTTTTTGGCAAACCTATTTGTCCTCCTGTTTTTATCTCATGCTTTTCTTTTGTTAATACTTTTGGTATCTTTCTGCACTGGCAATCAGAAGGTTGCCGGTTCGAATCCCGTAAATGCCAAAAAGGGACTCTGCTCTGTTGGGCCCTTGAGCAAGGCCCTTAACCTGCAACTGAGTAGTGCGAAAAGTGCTATATAAATGCAAAGAATTATTATTATTATCTTCTTTAATACATATTTAAATATTAGAACTGTTTTGTCCTTTAACTATAGTTTACCTCTGCTTATAATTGTGGGTATTTAGCACCTTTGATCTTTAAAAGCCTTTGCGCCATTTTTAGGCCTGTGTAAACTTCAATCCTGACTTTTAAGTTTGGGCATAGGCTGCCCAGGGTGAGGCCTAGAACTGTAAAGAAGGTGGATTTGTATTTTGGGATCTTTTTTAATCCCTTTTTGAGCCTTTATGTGACAGGATCACAATATTTATTGTGATAGCCTATCCCTGCAGCAGTGGACTCCAGGTAGGAAACACTCATAACTGGCCAATTTATACCTTAACACACAGTCCATTTTCTGAATCTACTACAGGTTTGTAAAAAGCTGAAGCTTATCTCAGCAGCACTGGGGTCAAGAGTAGAAGTACATATTCCTGCTTATTTATACCTGGCTTGTTTACATTCATTTTTAAACATCAGTATGTCAATTTTCTGAATCCATGTTTTGAATTTCAGGCTTGTGAGACACTTGACCTTAACCCAACAGATTCAAAGTCATGACAGGGACTAGTCCTGGATGCACAAAGGCATATTTACTGGTACTCTTTTAAATGTCTGTAGGATGTGGAAGGTAGCCAAATTAGCCCAAAGAACAAGAACATATAGGGAGTGTGCAAACTTCACACACACTATGACCAAACTGGCATTTGAATCAAGATAGCTGGAACTATGAGGCACCACTTCTGCTTAGAATATGTATATTAAACTCATTTGTATGGCTAATGCTGAAAACATGCTTTGAAATCACTTCAAATATCTTGTTTCTTTCAAAGCATGATTTTCTCAAAATTGCTTAACCCAGCTCACAGTCAGAAGGGGCTGGGGACTACCCTGGCAGCATCTGGCACATGGCAGGAATCAGCTGTGTCAGGGGCAGCAGTTCATTACAGATAACCATTATGTGTATTGTCACGCACGCGCGATTAGGAGACCGCGGACGGACCTTAACACGTTTCGGAAGACGTTCGCCGGCAGGGAGTGGCGGGGTACAACCTTTGCTTTCTTTCAGGAAAAAAGACGTTCCGCCACCATAAGCCTCACTCCCGCAGCACGTTACTTCCGCCCTTCTTCCACCATTTTTCTGACGTGATCAGTCCCATCATCCCTCACGGTTCCTTCCCAGCATACCTCCACTTCCGGCTCCTCCTATATAAAATGGCCGCCAACGCCATCCGCGGCGTCGCGCATATGAACGTTTATTGTTTATATTTTGACCTGAATTATTTTGTTGTGACTGCAATATACGGGGCCGGAAACCCCAAACCTTTTTGCTGTTTCCTTTTGTCTTTTACAATAATTTTTTTTGGTTTTGGTGACTTCTTCCACTTGAAGCCCCTCTGTCATAAAAAAATAAAAATTTAAGTGTCTTCTTCTTCTTCTTTTGGCTGCTTCTAAAAATTTAAGTATCCATTTTTGAAAAACATCTCCAGTAATTTGATGCAATCAACCATGTAAGTGAACAACCAATCGATACCATGCGAATGATTTCCACGTGCAGCAGAAAACTAATTTTTAACATCCCAAGTCCACACCTGGATTAGTCAGGTAGTCGTGTTGGGCACAAGCACAGGTCATGCAGATGGTTTATTGATCAATGGGATTTTCAGAGCTGTCCCTGAGGGTTTCCTCTTTACCTTCTCCCTGTTTACAATAGCTGCCTTATCTGATCGACACTCAAACACTCAAGCCGGGGTTTAATGATAAATCCACCGAGTTCTGATTTCTCTTTTAACACACTTGTAATACTTGATTGACACATCATTAAGATATTTTCTTTTCAGCATCTGATCATCTGCCCTTCATAAAACAATACTGAATATTTTCCCTATTAAAAAAAAAACAAACAAGCTATCAGAATAAAGCCCCTGATAACTGTGTGCCAGCAATCTGTAGTGCTTGGCTGAAAGTGTGGCTTTCCTGGGTCAATACAGTAACTACGCCTAAAAGGTGGTTCAAATGCACAAATGGGATTTACTCTATTTTATTATGATCACAGCTTCTGAACTAACATTTAATAAGCTCTGCTGTTATGAAGACACGTCAATAGCATATTGCATTAAGATTAAAAAAACAGGCAAAATGTAATATTCTATCACAAACTTACATAAATTAAGTACTTAAAAAAATTAAAAAACTTTAATTAGAGGTAACATGACTTGAAAAGCGGGGTCTTATGATATGAATTTCAGTATTTGTTTGTGTTCATCTATTAACTGAATTGACTCAACTGGTTTTTAGAGATACATTGAATTGTACTCTATCTCACCTGCACTGGGCACAAATTACCCCTGGACAGGGTGCAAGTTTTGCCCCATTATGTTTATTCCTATAAAAGAAAAAGATAACATTTGCTCCCCCAATATACATTATGTGATGGGTGGTAGGCATGGGTTGGTGGGAGGCTGCTGCACTGAATGGCCAAGAAGAAAGGAAGGTTGTTTGCTGCCTTTACCAAGAGGTTGGCAGGAGGTGCCAACCTCAGAGGGAATATGCTGGCATCCCAGCAGGGATGGTCTGAACTTCTTTAACTGTCTGGGAGGCCAGTGTAATGGAGGGACAGTGTAAGACAATTTATTCAAACCAATGGCTCCCACGATAAGCTAGAGAGCAGCATCCCTGGGTTAGGACTCCCACACAGACACCACAGAGCATGCTGGGACCTGTAGTCCCGTGGGCAGCCCTGTTGTGCTCCATGGGGGCCACCAGGGGAAGCAGCCAGTGTTAGTAATCCCTACTTTCAGGGACTTCTGTTTGACCCCGAAGTGCTTTCAGTGGGCTACACCCTAGCACTGGTCATAGATAAAAGAAGCCAGTCAACCTCATCCAGGTGAGTTGGATTCTAGTGTGGAGTTCGGACAAAGCTTGCATGGAGGGAGTGGAGAAGAAGAAAGAGAAAGACAGAGACAGAAGAGAAAATTGTGGTTGTGGAAGCGATCTTAAGAAACCTTTGTAAGGTATGGAATAAAATAAATCTTTTAATTGAATTGAAATTCCACAAAGAATTTAGGATTTGGATTTGTTGCATGGTTTTTGACTCTTATTCTGGTTTGTGCTTCAGAACAGGTAATCCATGTTTGGGCCCAGTCAGTACTTGGATGGGAGACTTTCTAGGAAAAACTTGGGTTGCTGCTGGTAGAGGTGATGGTGAGGTCATTGGGGGTGCTTACCTCCATGGTCTGTGTGAGCAATTACAGGGACTCTGTGCTGCAAAATTGGACTTAAGCTCAGTATTAATGCTGCTGCCTCGCAATAAAGAGATCATGGGTTCGAGACCTGATTCCTTCTTGCATGTAGAGCACTTTGAGGAGTGAGAAAAGCACTCTATAACTGTAAAAAAGTATTATTATTAACAAACCCAAGTCCTGACTCTCTGCAGTTATAAAAGATCCATGGGCATCTTTTGAAAAGAGTAAGATATTTTCCAATGTCCTGGCTGAGTTGTTCACAAGAACCTAGTCCATTCTGGCCCCCTCATCAAACCCCTATCTCTGTCTCTGTCAACACATTAAAACCTAATAGCTAATGTGTGGTGAGCATGCTAGTGCATGAATGATTGCTGTTGTGTCATCCAGGTAGATGCTACACATTGAAGGTGGTTACAGTGGTTTCCCTCAGTCAATGAGACTATCCATTGTTAAAACTGTTGAATATGAATCAAGGAGCATTATACTCAGACCGTATAATGCACTAGTGATACCGCATACATTGTACAGTTTGCAGGTCTGGTTATGAGAAAGAGACAGCAGCCCTTGAAACTGTGCATAGAACTAACCATTTGCATAACTGGATTTAAGGACACCTTTTATTCTGACAGGCTTAGTCTCGAACAGAGGAGACTGTGTGGGGCCCTAATCCAGGTCTTTAAAATCATCATTGATAAAGTAAATCCAGCAGAAATCTTTCGACTAAATGGCAAATCACGTACTTAAGGACACTAGTGGAAATTAAGGGGAAGTGCATTTTGGACTGAAGCCAGAAAGCACTTCTTTGTGCAAAGAGTTGTGGAATTCTGAACAAGCTTCTAAATCATGGAGCTGAAGCAGAAATCTTGACAACCTTTAAGAATTATCTGAACGAGATATTGGGACAGCTTAGCTATTTCTATTATTGAAAATGCTAATCACCCACTTCATAGTGTTGTGGTTGGACAGAGGAGCGTTTTCAGCAGTAGACTGACTAGCATCAAGTGCTCCACTGAACGTCACAGGAAATCCTTCCTCCCCACAGCCATCAGACTCTATAACTCCTTTTCCGGTCACTCACCCATACTTTAAGCTATTACCCTTTTTCTTTATTGGATATCCCGGAACATTTTTTAAGTATTTGAAATGTGCAACATACTATCTGTTCTTGTGCAATAAATTGTCTTCTCTTCACTTGAGAATAACCTTATTTCTTCTCAGAATGTGCAATATTAACTTAAGGTGCAACACTCTGCTAGTTTGATACTTACATTTATTATACTTTATATTTACATGATTACTTTATACTTGCTCTTAGTGTAACATGTCTCTTGTCTGTTGTTAAGTTGTAACATAAGTAATTTCCTTCGGGATTAATAAAGTTTTCTAAATTCTGATTAACTAAACAAACAAGACTGACAGACTCAATGGTTTCCTTTTGTTTGTCAAATTTCTTATGTTCCATGTAAAGCATTCTAAGTAGTGAGAAAAGTGCTATATACATGTAATTTATCATTATTTGATGCTGACTTTCAGTTGTCCTTGTTCACTGTTGAGTTTGACCCGTGCCTGTTCCCCACCTAAAATTCTGCCCGTCTCTTCTTTGTACTTTATCTTTTTAACAGCTAATAAAAATAATAATTCTTTGCATTTAAGATTCCTAAATTCTTCACAGGATGTGAGGGAGGATGAGAGTTTTAAGGTTGTCACTTGCTGATGCAGAGAATGCACCCCATTTCGATAATAAACTCATTGGCAAATGAGAACTGATAATTTTGAGTGATTATGAAAGACATTTCTTTAGTTTTTTTTACTGCATTTAGGGCTTATTGAAAAGAACATACGAATTAATTAGCATGCCGACATACAGACAGACCTGCATGTGATGTAACGCCTTTCATCTAAGCACATTTCAAAAGTGCTTTATGTGTACTCTATGCTGCATTGGTTTTCTGATTTATACAAGCAGAGCTCATGGTCACACTTTGAATCAGTTAGCCAAACCGGCACCATTGTTCTTTATAGAAACCCATACTGCATACCTAATACAGTAAAAAAAAAAAAAAAAAATAGAAAAAGCTGATAATAATTTGTACTTTTATTTTTCTTCAATCAATTTAAGCCTTTGCTGTTTGTTTGTTTGCCTGTTTGATTGACCTTCACAGCACAGCAGATGTAACATTGTTTTTTTTTTTTCATTTAATACTAAATAAGAATGCATACTTTTTGCCATCTTCACTTTCATTTTGCACTGAAATAGGGTTTTAAAAAATAATAGCTTGTGTGTGTGACTTTCGTTTTGCATTGATAGCATTTAGGAAAAAAATTCAGTCACACATTTCTATTTAAAGTTCCATATAAAATTTTTGCCTCATTTAACACAGTTATTAACACTTCATACAGTGGATTCCAAAAGTATTCTGACCCCTTTCAAAATGATTTGCTAAATGCATTAATAATTACAAACTGGAACGTCTCATTTGTACAAGTATTCAGACCCTTTGAGGTTGCACGCCAAGTTTTGGTCAGGTGTTTGCTTTAATTCTCCCTGAGATGTGTCTAAAACATGACTAAGTCCACCAGTGGCAAACTGAATTGACTGGACATTATTAAGAAATGCACCAACCTGTGTATGTAAGTCACATAATTCACACTGCATGTCAGGAGAAAAAACAAGCCATGAAGCCCAGTGAACCCTCTGTAGACCTCCATGATCAAATAGTGGTGAAGCATAGAACAGGATGAGGGCATAAAACCATTTCTAGAGTTTTGAGTGTCCCCAGGAGCACTGTGGCCTCAATGATTGTGAAATGGAAGAAGTTTGAAGCCATCAGGATTCTTCCTAAAGATGGCCATCTGGCCAAACTGATGGTCAGCAAAAAGGTCTTACTCAGGGACGTGATGTCTCCTATAATAATACGGAGACCTGCAGAGATGATCTGTGAACTTGAATACACCCCGGCTCACCCACTACAAATCTTTCTGAGGTCCATAGATTGAACTATTCAAGCCATCCAGTTTATTAATGTGCAATTAAAAATCTACTTATAATACCACAGTAAACCAGGAAATACAAAGAAGTATTGCTTATGATTCCAACCCATCAAGGAGTTATGGAAATGTTGTATTCCAATCATATACAAAAAGAACAAATTCTCAACTCATTGGGGCAGACAAATTGTTAGATATCAGACAGGTAGTGTAGGTGAAGGTTGGGCCACTTTCACTTCGGACAGCAATGACAAAATGCTCAAAGAAAAACCCAAATATTTGCTTTCTTACCTTAACACATTTTACAAATATATCCAGGGAAACGCCAGTACTCTAAGATGAAGTAACTGACATCTAATTCGGGCTATTTTATTAATGTGCCTTTTTCCCCCTCTGTGTTCCAGGAAGGTGCTGTTGCAGTAGCAATATGTCTAAATTAAATAGAATAATCAATTCTAAAGGTTCATTAAAAGGCACAAAATTAACAGTGACGAAATTTGAATCATCAAACTGGAAGATTCATGTACTAATGAAAGGGAGGATTGTGTTAACAATAACAAACCTGAAAAGAAAAGGTTTACAGAAAATGAGAACAAAAATGAGAAGTTAGCCACTTTGGATATGTCAGTTCTTTAGCGACAAAAACAAAATTCTGGATGTAAGCTGCCATCTGTGGACTGTTTTTGGGTTTTTAATAAGCCAGTGTGCACTGGTCCCTGCAAGATGACAATGATTTGGTGTAATATTTTTCCCCACTAAATATGGGGGACCTTCCACAAAGCACAGTTTTTTTATCCAGCATTTTGAGGTGTTTCCGTTACTTATGTCTATATTTTATCCCTTTCTCTGCATCAAATCAGACTTCAAAATCACAAAATAGTACGTTGACCAAGCGGAAATCTATTGTTATTTATATATAGTACTGTTACGATTATAAGTAGTATTAATTTTAAGTTTCTCTCTTCTCCATTTAGTAGTATTAAAAAATAGAAAGTCAGTTCTGTGAATTTTGCTTTTAGTTTCCTTTTGACATTGTGATTTTTTTAACGTCTTATTTTCGTTTATGTGACAACATTTGGTTTTATTTTGGCACCGCAATTTTGTTAACATTTACAGCCTGGTTGCCATGCTAAAAGACCCGGAAGTGCATGGTCACCACAGGATAAAGGTCAACATTGTGCACTTCCATTTTGTCCATGATTGTGGATAACTTACTGAAATGTGTGTGGTATTGTTCTTTTGATTCACTGCTTAGTTTATCGACTTATGGCAATGATCTTTGAGATTACAAGTTCTGGTTAGCATTTTTGATTATGACACAAGTCTGACTGCTTAGCCAGTTCCTCGATTACAGTTCATCACCTAGTCCGATTATCATCTTATGTCAGTTTTTGTTGGGATTTAGAGAAAGTATAAGGACATTCTTACTTGCACATCTCCCACAGACTAGTAAGAGTAGACAATGAATACATTGTACATTAAATTTGTCATGAATTGTTTGTTTCTATTTTTTCAACATTTAAGTCATGTGTAAATATACAAGTAGTTTTGGTGAGTCAATCTCTAGAGTTGTAAATATTTTACACCTTTTTCCAATGCCATTTTATTTTTCATGGGAGCCATCATTTAGTAAGTTGCTTTGAATATTGTTGCTACCTCAGAATTAAATGTACGTCTTTCGACCTGTGGTTTCATCAGGTCAATGATACAACGGTCAGCTCCATTAGCTTCCTGAAGATCAGAGTTTGCGGATAAAAATTTAAACTTGTTGGGGTGTGTTTTTAGAATAAATAAACAGACATTTGGTGATGAAATGGAGTCCTTAAAAAGGCAAAGAGACAAGAAGGAGTCCAGGACTTTGACTAACCAGCCAAGAAGAAGCTCACCTAAGTTCACCTGAGCTCCAAATATGATCTGGTGGTTTCAGCCAGAGAAGGACCTAAAATGGGGTAGCTGGAAAAACCAAAATGTTCATAAATATATCAAATTCCACAACAAGTGGGAAGATAACTATCAACCTCCAGCTTCTGAACAAGAAGGGCAAACAATCTTTAAAAATCAGTGATTTCTCTCTATTATAAAAAAAAATCCTGGGAGAGAAAGACGGGAGACGATACATGATCTTCAGATTAAGATCACGGAAGACACTTAAAAAGACCTGCAAGACAAAAGAGAGTGGTCACGGAGCGTCTCGTGGGGACCTTAAACATGAGACTTTGTGCTAAGAGATTGACCCAGGACCGTTTCATGATGACATGGAACATGATTTTAAGTAGGGCATTCTTGAAAGAATCTCAATATCAAATAAGACAATGGGCAGCAAAACATTCAGTCGTGGGAGTGTAATGCTTTGAGCACACACAGATCCAGGGCTCTCAGCACATATAAAGCGTATAAGGACAATCCGTTATAGATGAAACGTCGACGACTTCGTGAAGAAGAAAGAGCAGTGTGAAGAAAAGAGATTCAAAAGTGTTGGAGAGAAAAAAAATGTGAAAATGAGTAATCTAAGTGTAAATTCAGAAAATAAGGAAAGTAATTATCAGCCCGGAACAAGTGGAATTGAAAAAAAGCACGTCCAATCAGGCTCAGAATTAAAAGACAAAGAGTAAAAGACAAAGTAGAACTTCATAAAGACGTTCACAAACATTGCCACTATACACATGCAGAGCAGGTTAGAGATTATGAAAGCAGTGGAATTCAAAAGGCTAAAAAAAAAAAACGGCGCAATACACATGTGGAGAAAGTTAAAGAATATGAAAGTAGGAAAATTAGAAAGTATAAAAAAAAAAAAGAAAGTAAAGATCGCAGTAGCGCAAACAAACAGAAATTATTCCTCGAAAAAGGGAAAATAATCACCACGGACCAGGAGTCATTGGAAAAAAAACAGGACAAAGTGAGGTCAGAAATAAAAGACAGAGTAGAAAACAAACTAAAACGTCATAAAAAGGTTAAAAAACAAGGGGGCCAAACACATGCAGAGCAGGTTAGAGATAATGAAAAATGGAATTAAAAGACTCAAAAAAAAAAAAAAAGCGAAACACATGCAGAGCAAAATACAGAATATGAAAGCAGAAAAAAAATAACAAAATAAAGAAAGTAAACATTGCATTAGCGCAAAAAAAGAGAAATTATTACTTGGAAAAATAACGAAAAGGCGAATAGAGATCGAATATATGGACACAGGTGATATGTCAGAAGTATGTAAATATTGTAAGGCTTTGAAGTTTAAGTCAGAGAATTTCAAAAACGGAGTTTACCTCACATGCATTTATTGGTTACTTTGCAAAAAAAATGATTAACTGTTGATGATGTAGATCGTTTTTGTCTGTGCTGAAATTCCAAACAGAGAAACCTATCCTGAATTATGGTACAAAGTCATTAAACACACGTCTCACTGACCTCATTAAAAAGATTCAGCATATTGGGAATCCCAAGATGTAAAATATTGTTTTTACAGAAGCTCTGAAATAAAAGTGAAACTAATGAAATAGCAACAATTCAAAGAAAAACAAATCTTAAAAGTGTGTATCCGGAAAACCAAAAATGGGGGTTGGCGAGCAAAGCAAGCAGGGGGAAAAGCCCCCAAGTATTTTTTAAAAATAGAAAAAAAAAAATACAGGAAAAAGAGACAAAATGAGTTACCTAAAAGACAAACCTTCAGCCAGCAAGTCCAAAAGCACTAACCAGAAATCAAAATCATGGTAACACTTTATAATAACTGCAAACTATGAGGCATTATTAAGCATGACTAAATACTTTGTTCATCATTTAGAAAGCATCGCTTCCACATTAATTGGCATTACCAACCACTTTATAAATGCGGTAACACTTTATAATAACTACACACTATGAAAAAGTGGTTGGTAATGCCAATTAATGTGGAAGCGATGCCTTCTAAATGATGAACAAAGTATTTAGTCATGCTTAATAATGCCTCATAGTTTGCAGTTATTATAAAGTGTTACCAAAATCATTAACCAGAAGGAAGAAAATAATAACCAGTAAATCCAACAAAAGTAGCACACACAAACAAAACTTTCTCCTGTCCCTGAACATTCTCAGCTCACTCATTTAGACTGATATAAACTGTGGTAAATAATAACTCAAAAGCAACAAGAAAATACATGAACACACATTAATATATAACACCTCTTGCGATTCTGACACAAGAGCAAAAAGAGCAAAGGCCTTCAAATCGGCCCACAGGAAAAATGGAGCAGAAATCTAATGGGCCTGCCCAAAATAAGTCTCACCCTTGGGATGCCTGAAACCTAGGAATCTGGGAGGCTTCAGACCTGTCTAGGCCTCACAGTGGAGACTATTCTTTTAAAGTTCAAAATATGTCTCATAACGTAAAGTACCATGAAACTCTGGATGATACATAGAATCAGAATCTTTATAAAAGAGAATTTATTAACAGAAATTGCAAATATATTCAAAAATATAAAAAAGGAGGCAAAAGGGTATTGCCTAAAATGCATTCATCAGCAAACAAGTGCCAGTTCAAAAAAAAAAAAAAAAAATCAGAAATCAAAGTCCTTTAAATAGTAGCAGAAGTCACAAAAACCAGAAAATGCAAACAAGCAATCATCAAAATGAGAATTCACCAAAGCACATTCAAATGAACAGCGTCCATTCATTGCATTACCCATCAGCCTTTATAGGGCTGGGAGCAGTTCCTCAAAAATGATAGACAGGTGGCCCCTCCTCTTGGGGAACCACCCAAAAAAAATTATGCAGACATTTAAAGAAAATGTAAAGTATATTTAAAGCACATAACAAAAATAAAAATACATTGAACAAATCAACTAAAGGGCGGCACGGTGGCACAGTGGTAGCACTGCTGCCTCGCAGTTAGGAGACCCAGGTTCACTTCCTGGGTCCTCCCTGCGTGGAGTTTGCATGTTCTCCTCATGTCTGCGTGGGTTTCCTCCCACAGTCCAAAGACATGCAGGTTAGGTGGACTGGTGATCCTAAATTGGCCCTAGTGTGGGTGTGTTTGTGTGTGTCCTGCGGTGGGTTGGCACCCTGCCCGGGATTGGTTCCTGCCTTGTGCCCTGTGTTGGCTGGGATTGGCTCCAGCAGACCCCGTGACCCTGTGTTCGGATTCAATGGGTTGGAAAATGAATGAATGAATGAAATCAACTAAATGATAATTGAATATAACAATATTAATAGAAACAACTATACCAAATAATTCAAAATGAACGAAAACAAAAGATCCAATTTTAGTTTTTCTGATCAAAATTTTTGTTTAAAGTTTGGGTTTTGGTAAAATACACTGTGTTTATACTTTAGTTTGTGTCTCTTCTCCTGATCCCTTCATAAAACTTCACTTGCCTTTATCATCAAGCATAACACCATTTTAAACAATATATAAGAAACAGTCGTACAGTTGTGAGTATGAATAGCTAGAACCAAGATTTGGGCAGGTATTCAAATTTTTTATTGATATTGTATACAGAAATCAAAAGGACCTTAATTGAACAACATTTAATCAAAACTGAATTAACAAATTAATTAAAATCAAAGCATTTAACAAAAAATTTAAACTTATTTAAACATGAAGTTGAATAATAAGTAAACAAGTTAGTTAACTTTATGGTTTTCAAATAACTTTAACTAAAGAACCTAACATTATTCAATATTTACAATTGAAACCTATTAACATATTTTCATACTACAGTAAAGTATCAATATTTTTATAAAATACATTTCTCAACACTTTAAAATCTGTAAAGACTCTGTGTGACACCCTTGATAACAAAATAACCAGTAATTTCCATTTAGCAAGAGCTAATATATGAAATTAAAGACTCTTAACAGTGAAAAACAAAACCCCAAAAGTCAATGAAATACTCAAAGCAAATACACAGAACTCTAAAGTGCTAACCAGATTCAGAGCTGAAGTCTTTAAAAAGCAGAACAATAATCCTTAGACATCTCAGTTCAAAAGGATGTAAAGGTGAATAGCAAGAGAAACTTTCTCAGAAACATGCAGCTGCAAGATCAGCAGAGAGAAATGTCTGAGTAGTGTCACAAGGCATTACTCCCATTTTTATTGTCAAATTCCTGACTATTACATTATTAGCCAGTAATTGATGCTGATTATCCACACCTAGGAAGGAATAAGGGTCAGAATGCCAGAGAAAAGCTCTAAGACATAATTGGTTTAACAAGCTTGCAGTAAAGATTACCATAATGAGCAAAGCCCAAGCTAGGCTTCACACAAAATTAGGCAGGGAGAAACCCTAAATAAAGAGCCCAGGCCAAACCATAGCAACTCTAAATCAGACCATATGAATGGGAATGCGTATGTGTGTGTGTTCTCTGTGAGGACTGGAGACCTCTCCAGTGCTGCTCCTTGAATTGCTCCTGATTCTACTGGTAAATGCTCCAGTTCTTATGGAGCTGAACTGTATGATGCAGGTTCAAAATATGATGGATGGATTAATAGATTGATAAATAAACGGATGTGTCTTTTACTGATATAAAATAAATTTGAAAAAAATGGAAAATGGTATAAAAACAAAAGGACCCTACATGATTTCTACATTCCCTAAAATTCAAATTTTAAGCTAGTGGTATGCTGAGTGCTCTGACTAACTGCCTAAAGCACTCAGCAGACAACATAGGCTTCACCTCAGGCAATGGTTTTAGTCAAATGTGATGAACAATGAAAGCTAATAGTGGTGTGGGTTTATATGTAGCATTAAAAAATTCATCTTTGTGATGCCTGGTCAGCAGAGCTCCATAACGCAGATCATGCACCGTCACTTCTGATGGCAGAGTTCTAATGCCAAAGAAAGCTGGATGGTGTCCTGTTATCAGTTTGCTGTATCCATGCCAGACTGTTATATTTCAGCCAAGGTTTCTCCCCTGGTTGGGGTTCAAATACATTTTTATGTCTGTATTGTTCATTTTTAATTATTTTTTGATTTTCTGTGTATTTTAAACCACTACTCTGTTTTTGTGACCACCCCTTTTTTATTTCAGAATCGGAATTTGTTCTCTTTTGAGATTGCCTTTTGAAGGCAATGTCCTCGGTGCCTTTTGCCTTGTGCTCCTTAGAGCTTATTTTTATTTTTTAAATAAATCTTTTATTTGTAAAGATACACCTTTGCCCTTTTAGTGTGAGTAGATGGTAATTCTCTGTCACAGTGAGTATTTTGAGTCATTGTTTGAAACCTTTGTGTTTGGCACCTCACAAGTTCATATCACTGGTGGATACAGTAGACCTGGAGGACTTTTCCATCTTGGAAGTGGGTGTCTTTCAGTTATTCCAGGCAACTGCAACTGCAGTTACACCATGGGCAAGAAATGACAGCGTTCAGGTGTGCAATGTGCCCAAAAAGTAAGAGCTGGTCACGAGCAATGGGTTTGATGAGTCAAACCAACAAAACTGGGATATCAGGCATTGGCAGGTGTCTGCAAGCCATAGAACAGGATTGGCAGAATGCAGGTTTGATACATTTTGTTCTTAGTGTTGATCTTAATGTCCTGAAAATGTGAGGGTTTTGTAATGACCTTATGGCAGAAGTTGCAAATCCAGTTCTGCATTTCATGTCTGTAGAGCACTTGTCCTCAGAAGTCTATAAACTTGACAGGTATGCAAACTCTAAGACCTGCTCCACTGTCTGATCCTCCTCTGTCATTTCATTTTCTGCCAAGGCACATGCAGACTCAGACAGGATGCCACTAAAATGAAATTTCTCTAGTGAGGTTAGGGCTAGTGTTAGGGTTAGGTCTACATAATTATGGACCCCTACTGAGTTTAATCAACATACGAGGTGTGGCAGAAAAGTAATGAGACTGATTTTTTATTTACCAAAGTTTTTATTTTTTTCAAACATCAATGTTATCCCCTTCAAAGTAGTTCCCTTGGGCAGCTACACACCGATGGAGACGTTGTTCCCACTGTTGGTAGCAGCGCTGGAAGTCTTCAACCGGTATGGTCTTCAGCATGTCCGTTACACTCTTTTGGATGTTTTCTAAAGTCCCGAAATCACGTCCTTTGAGGACATTTTTCAGTTTAGGAAAAAGGAAAAAGTCACACGGACTAAGGTCAGGTGAATAAGGGGGCTGGGGAACCACAGGAATGCGTTTTTTCGATTATCCTTCTGCTCAATTGTGAGGTTTTTCGGCACCATTTTGGCACAGACCTTTCGCATGTGCAAATGTTCAGTCAAAATTTGATGAACGGTAAATCTGTTCAAATTTAATTGTTCACTCAACATTCTTAATGTTAAACGACTGTCTGATCTCACAAGAGTGTTCACACGTTCGATGTTTTCATTGGTTTTCGAAGTTGAAGGCCTCCCTGAACGGTGTTCATCTTCAACGTGTTTTCTGCCTTCCAAAAATGATTTGTGCCAGCGAAAAACTTGAGCTCGGGATAAAGAATGTTCCCCATAGTCACACTTACCGATTCTCCAAGCTTAACACAAAATTTAATGGCACAACGTTGCTCCAAATTCCGCTGTTCAATTTTGCGTGACGCACAACCAAAAGCACAACTTCGCTAATAGCAGTCACAAAAATCTCGTAGCTAACGGAAGGAGTTGAAACTCGCACTGAGCTATTAGAGGGTACTGATACACGTGCTCTATCAAGGACAACAGCGCAGTGTTGCCAGATCGCTTGCAGTGTTGCCAGTCTCATTACTTTTCTGCCACACCTCGTAGATCATAGTTCAGATCTACATAAGCAATGTCCAATGGATAATTAGGCTGCTCTCACAGATACATAGAGAGTCTAAAGTGAAAATAGCATCCATTGAGAAATGGCCTGCAATTGAGCCTGAGTGCTGAGAATGATGCCTTTCTGTCAGGAGAGGCTGGAGTCTTGCAAGAAGGGCATCAGCAGAGAAGGGACTGAGAAAAGAGTTATTGGTCTATAAACGAAGCACTCTTTTCTGAGTCCCTTGCCTTGTGAACAAGAATGGTACCTTCCTTCCATACAGTCAACCAAATCTTCACAAACAGTTTGTGGAGGGCAACACTCATCCATCTCATTTCAAGGGCTCTTGAGGGATGCCACCTGGGCCTGCTGCTTAACCATAATGAAGTTTCTGTATTGACAAGCACATCTCATTGAGACTTGGAACATCACAGGCACGGATGAATTGTAAGTAGTTGATACAGCAGCGATGTCCAGTTCCTCACTTGGCTCAGCTGCAGGATGGTTCAAGGTTATTGAAAAGTGCTCGATCCATTGCTGCAGTATCTCTTACTGGTCGGAGCAGATGGCAGTATGAGAACTGAGATATACTGCATCTGTAATAAATAGAGGTCTGTACATCAAAAGGCAGGAGCTACTGTAACTGACAACTGAAAAGGCAAATTAGAGTCCTAAACAAACACAGCCAAAAACATAGGAAGCATAAGAAGAGTGAACAATATTAATGTGAATATAGTTTGTTTAAATACTCATTAAATAATAAGACAACCTTCAGAAGTTTATGAAAACTTTAAATAATGACTTAGAACAATAAAAACTTGGCAATGGCAAATGTAAAATGGCACAAGGCATTCCAGTACCCTCCCCACTCTTTAAATGTAGCCTCCAGGTGTAATCGTCCCATTATGTTGAAACAAACATGAACAAGACTAATGAGACAGGGTGAGATAACATGGCTTTACAGTCAGAAGACACTATTTCTTCAACCATTTTATCTCTAAACGTATTATGCAAACCTTCAGAACAACAATAACTCTTAGAAAAGCGTACAAGAGCCAATTGTGTAACAAGCCACAATAAATCCTTTATTCTTAGCATAGCCGTGTTTTTGCAATTTACTCTAGATTTTAACCATTTCTGATCTTTCTACAAAGGATTCCGAAAATTTTAAAAGTTTAGGAACTGACTGTATATTGAAAAACTCTGACATGGTCAGGACTATTCTTAGGACATAATTACTCAGCCTCCTAAGTAATCAGTTCAGTTATTTAGAAAAGAGTGGGTGAAAGCACCACTCAGTGCTACAGTACTGGACTGAGGATTTCATTTAATATAACAGTAACAGTCTCAGATGCAGATGTAAAATTTTATTTGTATCATTTGCGTGCGGCCTTGTTTTCCAGATAAGATATAGCAGGGAAGATGGGATCTAGACATTCAGCGGCTAGCAAAACAATTATTTCAATTCAGTTCAGTTAAATTTCACAATCTATTACAAAATCCGATTTTCTTTGCATGCAAAGAATTTAAGCTCATTAAATTTGACTGGACAGCACAGAGGTTAGCACTGCTGTCTCTCAGCTTCAGAGTCTAAGGTTTGAATACTTTGCATGTACATTGTCTTTATTAAGTTTGTACATTCTCCATGTGTTTCCATAGATTATCTTGCAGGTATTTGAAATTTCCTCTCAAATCCCCAAAGGTAAGTGTTTTAATTGTCAATTCTAAACTGTACCAGTGTGTGAATGTGCTCCGAAAGGCTTTGGCATCCTGTCCAGAGTTATTTTGTGCTGCCAGGATAGACTTTAACCCCCTGTGACTTGGAACCTGACTGAACAGGTTTGCAAATGCTGTGTTACGAAGTGCTATGTTAAATCTATTGAAAGCATTAGCAAAAGTCACCAGTACTTTTGAAGAATAACTTCTAGCCTGAAAGCACTTTCCCCTTATAAAAGTTCAAATTTCCCACACCATTTTCAAAATTTGTTACAGAATTAATTATTTCATGTAATAATTTCGGCCGCAAACACTGCACTTGCTGCCATGAATTTGGAAGTTGTGAAAGTTAAATTTTTCTATCTTTAAATACATAATTCTAAAGATAAGAGTTTTTTAAGGAACAACTAAAATGTGTAAATCCATTGACAACTCAAAAGTCGACCTCATCACAATATTAAGACAAACACCATTAAAATGAAAAATAATTTTTTAATATCATCTCCATGAACACTAACACACTTGTTAGTTGTTTGAAACATTTTAGTTGTTTGCCTGCCTATGGTAAAGTCATCCCTGATGGAGGATCGCAGGAATCATGGGAAAGAGGGGTCCTTTCATCGGATTGGCTGGCCCAGCACTGTTTCAGCCGTGGAATGGCCAAATGGGGGAGGCAGCTTGATGGATGAGGTCTCCAGGACTCTAAAAATATCCAAATCTTATTATGTGATATCATCTACTGTTAAAGTCTGCTCCGTACTTCTAAAATTTTTTATTTTTATGCTGTATTAAGGATTTGTTCTGTTCTGTGTATTGTATTGTATTGTATTGAACCCCTTCTTTTGACACCCACTGCACGCCCAACCTACCTGGAAAGGGGTCTCTCTTTGAACTGCCTTTCCCAAGGTTTCTTCCATTTTTCCCTACAAGGTTTTTTTGGCAGTTTTTCCTTGTCTTCTCAGAGAGTCAAGGCTGGGGGGCTGTCAAGAGGCAGGGCCTGTTAAAGCCCATTGCGGCACTTCCTGTGTGATTTTGGGCTATACAAAAATAAACTGTATTGTATTATTGTATTGTACTTGTTACACCATTCAGAAAGTTTTTTTTATCACATTCAGAATGCTTTGTTTTGCTCGTGTAAATTCTCTTCTGTAGCTTCCTAAATGTCTTCACCATTGGTACAGCACATCTTATTGGGTAGCTCATCATACTGAGGAACAGGCAATAGTCTCACAGACTTGACTCAACCCTTACATGATGAACATGCGTAATAGATATAAACCAGACAATAATCTAGAGGAACACTTCTTAAAATATGGTTCACGACCCAACGTGATGTCTGAAGTTTGATCGTGCTGAGTCGTGAATTACAATAATACTGAATGAAAATGGCTCACGAATGGTTAGTGGAAAGTTGTGCAATGAGTCAATGCTTGTAAGGGAAAAACAATCCCTCCCAGGACAATCATGTCAGTGATTGTCCAATGGGGATTCAATCAAGATGACGATCATGGCGATTCTCGAAAGAGGGTACCCATCCCCAGATGACAATTGGTGGCAGTTCTACAAGGGAGATGGATCCCCTGGATGACGATCCACTGCGATTGTGGGTCACGGAAACACACAAAAGGCAAAATTGGGTCAAAAAAAAAAAAGGTTTAAGAAACACTGACCTGCAGGGTTGTCTTCTTTTCCATCAGGCACAAGCTTGACACAAGCTTCTATGAGTCTTCCTACAGAGAGGCTCTGTAACTAAGAAATGTGCCGCATGGACAGAAAATGAAGATCATCTTAAAACAACTGTAGCTATAATTGTTGTATACATAGCCATGTTGTATACTTTATGTAGTATTTCTACCAGTGGTCTGGCTTATGGTACTACATTTAGATTATATTGAGTAGAAGAACAGTTTGCCTTCACTGCTATTTTGCCTGTGGTTTATCACATGGGAATTAAGAGCTCATTATAAATTCCAGGTAAGCAGAGGTGAGAGGAGATGTCCTCAATAGGGTCATAGTTTAGTCTTACATAGTCATAGTCTTATGTAAAATGTCACTCTAGGAAAGGGTGCAACGTAGGGGCTGAAACCCCAATTGCCTACTGGACATGCCCAATTTATTTATTTATTTATTTATTTATTTATTTATTTATTTATTTATT
>JANRMT010062857.1:15422603-15460715 GCA_026402145.1 Polypterus bichir lapradei | reverse complement strand
ATTTATTTATTTATTTATTTATTTATTTATTTATTTATTTATTTATTTTCTTACCCAATGTCTTAGAGTAAGGTACCTTATAAATTCTTGTTGCCCCAAGCAATAACAGTGGAACTCCTTTTCTTATGGAATCTAGAGGTGTACTGCCTTTTTCACTATTGTCTTGTCTTTGTGATGTGTGACCAGAAGTGCCATCTTTCTTGTTGTGGACCTTATGAGTGTTTTAGACTTCTACTCTTGTCCTTCTTGGACGACTTCTAGTCCTAAAAAGAGTGAGAAGAATATGATCTGGAGATCTCTGCCCTTTCCCCACACAGATATTAAGATGTGTAAAGATGCTTCATAGGTGTAAACCCATTTAATACCTGAAATCAAAATTTCATTCTATATACTATACATTCCAGCAGTATTTATAGGAAATGTAAAGTGGATTTCACTCAACATTTGGAACTCTTTTTACATAACCACCCAAAATCATTTTAATCACCATGAGTTACACAGAACAGCAGCACACAGGGGATAAATCATTCATCTGAAGAGGTAGGTGAGCATAATCTGATGAGCCACATGAGACATAAGAGCACTTTGTCTTCTGAAGTTGTGTTTGTATTGTTATGTTTTTAAATAACATCTGTACTTAGCTGGCACAGGAAATAAAGAATATTTTTATTTTGTAATTAAGCATGCTGAACAAAACAGGTCATTTTCTTTTGATGGCCAGCAGATCTTAGGCTCTAGCCTGGCCTTGCGAGTCTCCATCTGTCTTCTGCTGTAAACTAGCATTACTTGACTAATGCTTACAAAGACTCAAATGCCCACTCTGCATTCTTATCAAAGAATGTACATCAGTAAACTCCTCCAGAGGTAATGACTGATCAACTGCCCAATTCTGCCTAAAATAGTCCCATAAGGATGCACTGTATTGCTATCTTTGTGTCCCAAACTCCCATCACACCTGCTCAGCTCAGCAAATAACCCACACGTATGCACTTGAAATCAACATAGACGGCTCACATCCACTCCCAGCTGGTTACTTCTTTCTGAGTGTATTATCACAGTTTCAAATTCTGATAGTGTACAAAATGCAGAAAACAGGCAAATTATTTCAAAGACCTGAAATGTATCTTTGTTTTACAGTGCAATGGTAGTGTGAGAAAATAAAAACCCTCTGCTAAAAAACATCTATTGAAAAGGAATATTACATATACAGTGAGTAGTTAAAAAAGACATGGCTACTTTTTAACTTGAATGGAACATCCAAGCAGTCAAGGATTACTTGCTGAGTTGTTACTCCTATTTCAGTTCAAGCAATCAAGACAGCTAATAGGATGTTAGGTTTTAGAGTGTGATATGTGAAGTATAAGTTAAGGGAGGTTATACTTTAGTTACTGTGTATGACCCACTAGAGAGGTCTCACCTAGGGCTTCATGTATAAATCCTCACGTAGATTCTATACTAATATTTTACTTATATCAAAAAGGCAAAAACACCATACACAGAAAAAAAACATCAGATTTATAAAGCCATATGTACGCCACGTGCCATGCCAAATTCATTTGTAAATCTCCAATCAACTTACAACTCTGCATGCATGCACACAATTTTAGTCACACCCAGCCACCTTCCTCCATTTACCATGTAACGCTTAGAAATGCCTCTTTTGGATATTCATGATCTAATCACCATATAAATTTGGTCATGTTCCTAAGTGATGTCTTTTCTGAGTGAACTTGAGGTATTAACTGAAATTGACCTGAATGAAAACCGCAAAAACATTCTTCTTCTTGGTCTGTTTGTAAGATTCACAAATAAAAGAAAAAGCCAAGAGTGGGAGCAAGTGAAAGCAACTAAGTTGAGAGAGCAAACGTGAAAAACAAAATAATATTGTCAAGTAAATGTCAATGTTGCAATACATAAAAGACTCTTAACTTTCGACATGCAACATCCAAACATCTTTGAATTGGTATTGCGTTGATACAACTTATTTTTGTATAGTACTCTACTCTGAGTGCAGGCGCAGAGCACTGTGAACAAACAGTTAAAATATAAATATAGATTATACTACCGTATATACTCACATATAAGTCTGGTCATAAAATCAGACCCCGACTTGTACGCCCATTCAAAAATGCAACACTTAATTTTTTTTTTTAACATCATCTTGCCTCCTTGAATCTCGCACCAGTTTCTCAGATGCATCAAATTTTGTTGCAGCAGTGCAGTTACCAATTTTTTTCGCTCCTTCAACGATGTTTAATTTAAAGCCAGCTTCATATTTTCTTCTGAACGAACACTCCATTGTAGATAAGGGATGCTCTTACGATAAAGGTGTATGAGGGTGTGAGATACAAAAAACACAAATCAGTGCAAATGTTGCTTCAGAATAGTTTGGGTATTACCATGTGGTCACTTAGGCACCATAGAGAGAGAGAGAGAGAGAGAGAGAGAGGGGTTAGGATCACACACTGATATAGCGCATTGCCGCACCTGCATAGAAGAAAAAGGCAGTGTGCTCCATGGTTACTCTCTCAGGTGGGCGTTAGCATATCATAATCCCTTGTACCAATAGCGTGAGTTTTCTGCATTTAACTTATACGAGCGACATTATAAAATACCAGAAATTATACTGTAAAATCAAGTCCTGACTTATCCATGGAGAACTTATCCGCGAGTATATATGGTAATTACTAAATGCAGAACTGTTACACATATAAACACAGATTGGTTAAAACACACAAAGAGCATGGTAGAAACTGATTAAACACCAATCAAAACCACTAATATCTGTCCATGAATGAATTGATTAATTATGCCCAGTTGACAAAAGAGAAGATTAAATTGTTAAAGTTACAGTCCTTGAAGACCTTTGCCAACGGTCCATTTCCCCCCTCCTTGGTTTTCTATGGTGGAGTATGTGCTGGCCATCCAATCTGATGACAGAATGTTTCCATCCAATGGTCCAAAGCTCCATTATCAAAAATGTATTTTTCCACATGCAAAAGATCAGCCTGGCAGTACAAGCAAAAATATGGGTAGCGTGTCTGTTCAAGTGTTGGTACATGATGTGTCAGCATTGTTGTTTATTATCACCATGTGAAAGCAAGCTGCACTGCAGCTCCAACAGGGTCAATCTGCGTGCTTCAAAGTTTGATGAATGGTTTGATGTGGTGAAGCAAATCATCAAACTTAAATGTTGACATGCCAGTGTGCTTTTCTTCTTTCTCCAAAAACTGCATATTCCCCATCGTAATGACAAGATATATTTAAAGGTCTCACATACCATTTGTATCACAGTTGCTGTCTTTTTTATTTATTTTATTTTTTTTGCATCTTTGCAACAGCATCAGAATGCAAAGAATTTTTATTTTTAACATCTTTGTCCTTCAACTCAAAACACAACAAAACCGGTTGTTGTTTTTTCACTGTGATGATTTCTCACAATTCCACCTGGTGGAATCTTCCAGATTTACTTAAAGTATATGCACAAGTATACTGATTGCGTAGCAGCAGCGTCCTCAAGTACACGTATCACATACTGTTTAGTAATATCCCCAGCCTAACTCATTCTATTTGTTTTAATCTTTGAGTGTGTTTTCAGTAGAGCACTAAATAGTAACACATTAAATTGAATTAATTGGATGTACACAGTCTAAACATTGATGTGACTAACAGCATACAAAATGGTGAAAGAGGGTGATAGCCGCAAAAAACACCAAAATGCCACACCAGAACCTCACTAGTCTGACTGAAAATACACATCACCCAGACAGCTAGATGCAAAACCCAAGAGGCAGGCTTCCGGGCCTGCACAGGCCCAAAATGGACCACTAGCTATTAAAAAATTGTAAAAAAAAAAAAAAAAAAGTTCTTTAAGAGAAAGGATTACTGTAAACCTCTGGATGAAATAACAAAGGCCAATGTAGAATCTTTATAAATAAAGAATGTATTCAGTGTTTTGACAAATGAAAAAAAAACAGTGAAAAGTCAGAAAAATAAGCAAAAAAAGGATATGCCTAAAAAATGTAACCCAAATCAAGCCCATAATCTACTAATCGGTGTTGTGTCTTTAAACCAGGGTGAATTCTCTGGCTTGTGTTTATTTTCCTTATTGTTGCTTTTTAAGTATTGTTCATGTTTCATATTAATATTGTTTTTTATGATTTAATATTAATGTACTATGTCTTTAAATGTTCCACCATTCCTTGCGTTTTGAGGGTGGAACCCCCAGAAGAAGGGCCACCCTGACATCATTGCTGCTGGGTCTGTCCTCTGCCTGTTTATGGAGAGATGGTCCCAGCAGTGGTTCGTGGAGTTTTTCAGAGGTCATTGTAAGTGTTGTTTTCTATTAGATTTCTAGTTTTTTGATTATTGCTTCAGTTCTTGGTTTACTGATTTTGGGTTTCAAATTAGGACTTCTTTTTTTGGATTGTTTTTTAGACAAAACCTTTTGCCCTCTCTGCCTGGCTTTTCTTATTCTTCTTTTCTTCAATAAATAATCAGTATATGAACATCTCTGTAGAGGAGCATTTTGTATAGTCAGGGACCATTTAAAGGTGTTTTGAAAAGCTAGGATGTCTGTTTTGGGCTTGTATAGTTTGAAACGTGTCTCTGGTGTTTGGGAGCTGGCTGGGCAGGTTGGTGAAGGTCCTGGCCTGGCTTGTTGGGCTATGAGGAGGTCTCACACCCTACTGCAGCATGTTCATGACTCCCTTACACAACAATCAGGAACTGGAAGCTAAGGAAAAATCAACAATAAACTATAAAAAGAACATAATGTTTTATTAGGGGTTCATTTGATAACTGATATTATTATTAACCAAATTCTGCATATTTTCAGGTATGTTTAATGTTATTTGATTAAAAATAGCTTTTGGTGGTTGAAAGAATCAAGGAATGACTATATATTTTTTCCATTAAAATGAATGGTAATTATGTGTTTACGTTATAAAAGTGTGTATTTTTCAGAAATCCTTATGTACTTGTGAAAAATCTTAAAAAATTGGAAATTACAAAACACCTCATTACATTAAAAATTCAGATGTGTCCAGCTAATGATGTTCTCTGTGTAAACCTGTGATTTTAGCAACACAATATTGCCGACCATTATTCTAATTTATGTAATGAAAGGGAAGAATCATAACCTTGTTGAAAAGGCAATATTCTCTTTTCTGAATTGTGCTACAAGTGGAGCATCAGTGTGCATAAAAAAGGTGAAATCATGTTATGTGTGCAGCAAGTCTGTTTGAGCGACAACTCTGCCCATGTTTTAATGTGGATGCCAGTTATTCATCACTCTCTTTCACTCAGCATACCAAGTAACCAGACTGGTACATCTGTACTTCAACAAAAACTCACACAGACACAAAAAGAACATACAAACATGAACAATGACTGAGTATTTTTTTTCTCTTTTTAACTCTTCTAAATATTTATTTACTTTTATTGATGGTGTAAAACACACTTAAGTACTTTTATTAAGACGTTTTCTCGAGGAGCAGCAGGATGAGACTTAACTGTGCTCCTCATAAAATAGGAACTATCAAATTAAGCAGAGCAATGAACACAAATAAATTGAATTCAGTTCGATCCAATTTATTTTTATATAGCGCTCTTCACAACAGGGTTGGCCCATAAATGCGAAAGGGTGTTCCTGGAATGTAGAAAGAGCTGTAAATCTTAAATGCAGGAATGGAAGCATGTTTGCAGAGGACATTTTATAGAAATACTAGAAAAGCCAAGGCAGCTTTACTTGTTGGGAGGCTTGTAATGTTGTGTTCTAAATGTAATAAAACAATCCACAGAAGAATGATTTATTGATAGAAAATAAAGGATTTCTTAGAAAACAGATTTGTCTGTAGATTTGTCCTGAAGTAGATTTACATGAGCTGTGAATTCCAGAAAAATTCTGAAAAAGGCAGCATGGTGGTGCAGTCTTACCTTGTTGATCAAGTGTCCTAGGGTAGATTTATAAAACCTGCATACTGTATGTACAAAAAGAGGATTGAAATGTGTGTACACAGCTTTCATTGGAAACGTCATGATTTATAAAAGAAAATTTGACTGGAGAACGAGTGAATATTTACACCAACTCTGGCCCTTCCATATGCAATATTTCATAGAAACTGGGAACTGACGGCAATTTTGATCAGATAGGGAAATGTAGTCCAACTAGGTAAATGACAGTTCATGCGCCTAATAATTCCTATTACTGAGCCATTATTATAATGCATGCCAAACATATTACATCTCAAAAGTGATAATTATGATGTGCAGAATTTACAGCCATGTCATGTGTGACTGGGATGCCCCTGCCGCATATGTTCCGGGGGAGCAGGCATGGGAAACCCAACACCTCCCCCTGGACGCTAGATGGCAACCTCCCTGGGTTGCAGCAATGCCTCGGACTCCCCCAGGGCTTCATTGGGGTTGGAGTGTTGTACAGCCCTGTTGGGTTCCGTTGGTTTCACCACACCCGGAAGTGCAGCCGGATGTCGACAATCAATAAAAGGAGCCAGTGGCACGGCGTGTTTGGTGGTGCATGCACACTTGGGATTGTGTTGTGCCTGTGGGGATCATGAGGAAGATGTGCCCCAGAGATGAAGAAAAATAAAAGTCTTTTTATTTTATACGTGCCTCCAGTGTGAATCTGTGTCGGGTCGGCGCTTATATAGCACCTTGTCACACACTTTTTCCTAATGTAATTTTACCACTTTACTGCACTCAGGCAGAAATAAGCGCACTAGTGAGAACGAAGTTGCTTATGTTAATCATAAGCAGTTACATTCCATTAAAGCCCACGACATTTTTGATGCCAAGATGTGACTGGTAAACATTGTGGCTTAGTGGCCTGGGTCAGCCCATGATTGGTTTATTTTGTGACAATGTAGCTTTGGCAGATGTGCTGGTGCTGTAAATGATGGCTGGCTTATTAGTAAGGTAACAGGTTGAACCCTCAGTTTTTTGTATGGCCTGCACTATTTATTGTAACACATTACATGCGCCAGGCAATAGTGACTACTCACCGTGACGCTGGCACCTTACGCCTTTCCGTGAACCGAGCAACACAGAGGAGAGGCATTATAATGTCATGCATGGTTAGCTGCAGAGCGCAGTTAGGTACTCTTGAATATAAATGGCAGGGAGGAAGGCTGCTCTACCAGCCAATTAGCGTAGTCCATATATGGAGAAGATGAGAAGGAAAAATGCATTTTACAATACGGTAGGTCACTGCAGCTGGTATCGCAGGCCCCCTGCAGCTTGTCTGATCATGGAGTATGCAACAAGTGAACATTTTATGGAATTTTCCTTAGCAGGAGGTTTTGCCTTGTAGGTGCTACACATGTCTAGATGGCATCTTCACATACAGTAAAATATATCTTTAGATGTACTGCTTGCAATGTCATCCCAGGTAAAACCAGCCTAGGAGCTAACTTCTCCTGTTCTAAACTCTTTCTATCCTAAGCCATTCTCCATTTATTTTTTCTGAAGCTCATCATTGCCAGGCAATATGAGCTGAGTTGACGCAGTCACGCTTAGAAGGAGCGCTGGATATTTTGCAGACTTTATTTAACATTCAGAAGAAGTTGGAGAAAATCAAATACAAGTGCTGAATATTATTAATCTTACTAGTTTTGGCAAATTGATTGTTCCTTAAATACTAAATCAGATTAAATATCTGATATATTGCCCAGCCTTACTTTACTTTCCTTCACTTCTAACAAGTCATTTGACTGTGAAGTGAATTCCAGGTCTTCTGGGAGTTTAGGGATGTGCAGATGTGCAGTCCTTCTCTTGATTTCCTGTTCAGCTTTTCCATCTTGTGTTAACTTGCCACCCAGGTAACAAAAGTGATCCACTTGCTTGACTTTTCGAAGTTTTACTTTAAAGTTGCATTTTGGCACAACTTACTAACTGCTGTCTTGCCATTCAATGTTAGTCTCATTTCCTCACTGTCTTCTACACCCATATGTGAAATTTTCTTACAGTTCTTCTTTACTTTCAACAATAAATGCAGTATCATCTGCAAATCTCTCATTGATAACATTGACACATCTTACCCTTATTTATTTTATTTCTTCAACCTCTTTTGGAATCATTTCACTGTATAACAAGAAAATATCTGGTGGAAGAACACAGCCTTATTGTCTCTTCTTATCAGCTTCCATTCTCCAAATTCACATGGTAACATAAGCCACAACGCTTACTTTAAAAGATCAATATATTCTTGTTGGACAATATTTAGCATTTCCTTCTCACATTTTTTGAGTTTAAATAAATGCTACCTCCCATCTTGGTCTGGATGCAAGTTTGCAAGCTCTTCCCATGTGTGCATACTGAAGGGTTTTCCTGGTATTCTGCTTTTCTTCTGTTTCCTAAAGATGTGCGTGTTAAGTTAATCCCCCGCTGTGTGAGTGTGAGTGTGGACATAGGCCCAGTGACAGCTTGATGCCTTATTTCACAAACTTAGTGTTGTCATTATATGCTCTGAACAGGATAAATCAGACCTAAGAATTTTATGTTATGTTAACATGCCTTTGTTTTTATAAAACTTACAGCTGTCGATGTTATTCTGTACCATCTTATTCCAATTTGTTATCATAATAATGGAAAAAAGTGGGATCAGAATGTGGATTTTTGGATGGATAAAGAGTAAACACCCCAACAATACGAATTTGTGTAATTATACTCAGACCTGTTAGTGCAATGCTTCAGCAGCAGATTTGGCTTATATAAAGTTCACTCACAGTGGCGTTATGACTTGGCTTACAAGCCCGCAACTGCTGTAAATGAGAAATCCACCTCATTTGTTCCATCTTCGGTAAATAACTTCAGATAATAAATACATAAAAAGTGACTGAAGTCTGACCATCCATCATGTTTTCCATTATCAGAAAGTCATGATCATTTGTATAATGCACTTGGCTTCCTGCATTGATATAACCATGCACGTTTACTTCAATTTATTATAAGTGACAACTCTTTGTGACACACATTTCTTTTCTACAAAGCTTTTTCTATCTTTCTAAAACTAAAGATTTTAGCTGTACCAAATCATCTTTATTTTTATATAGTTCATACAGCTTATAACATCCGATCTTGCTAATAGATTAGGGTGGAATGGTGACACAAAGGTTAGTGCTACTCCCTCACAAATCCAGCAGCCTGAGTGTAAATCTTATTCCCAGGTGTCATCTATGTGAAGTTTCCACTTTCTTCCTGTGCCTGTGTTAGTCTTCTTCTGATATCTGTCAAGACACACCTTTAGAATAACTGGTGGTTCCAAATAGACTCTGTGTGGTAAATGTGGAGGTGCTGCAAATGAACTAGCTTTCTGTCCAGAGCTGTTTCCAGCCCAATAACTGCTCTGTTTGAAATTTGTAGTTACTTTGTTATGATTATGGTTACTCCTGGGCATCCTAAAATATGGTTGTATGTTCTATTTACTCTGCTTGTAGCAGTGCTACTTAAAATTGCCTGCAACTCCCAGCAGCCCCAGCAGTATTACACTATTGGGCAGATTTGGAGGGTGAAGGGATTGCTGGTAAGAAAGATGATTAAGCGTGGTCTTTAAAAGGGAGACAAAAGATGCCAAAGGGATTGCAACAATCTGTATTTGTTTCTATGCATTACACACACACACACTATTGGATTACAACTCAGCCACCGTGGATTGCAGTTTCTTCTGGATGTATGTGTTCTCCTGTGCCTGCTTGTACCTGTGACTTCATCTTGGTTGGCTCCCAGTCATGCCAAACCTTCACTCTACAACAGGAACCTGGTAGGACAAAACTTTCATTTCTTTCAGAGGTCTGTTTCACAGGGGTTTTCATTCCACACACCAATCTCATCTGCACCTGCGTTACTGGACAGTGTTTGGACTTTATTGTTAGTTGAATTGTTTACTGAGTTGTGTCTGTTGTTTCATTTTGCTCCGTGCATGCAAATAATTATTGCTGGTGGGAAATCGGGGAGGGCTTTTGTGTATGAGTTGTTTATTTAATTATTTATTTATTTATTTATTTCTTGAACATAAGTTGTATTATCTTTATTATATCTTTAATATATATTGAATCATTGAGCTTTTTAGTGTTTTCTGTCAGTGTGTGCATCCTTGGTTAAGGCTGGGTGTGCTCCTGGGATCCTCATAATAAAATAAACAAATCACTGTCTTCGGACAGTTTGAATCATAGTGTCCTTGTGACTGTATATATATATATATATATATATATATATATATATATATCTATACTAATAAAAGGCAAAGCCCTCACTCACTCACTGACTGACTGACTGACTGACTCATCACTAATTCTCCAACTTCCCGTGTAGGTAGAAGGCTGAAATTTGGCAGGCTTATTCCTTACAGTTTCCTTACAAAAGTTGGGCAGGTTTCATTTCGAAATTCTACGTGTAATGGTCATAACTGGAAGGTATTTTTCTCCATTTACTGTAATGGAGTTGAGCTTGACCGCCGTGGGGGCGGAGTTTCGTGTGACATCATTACGCCGCCCACGTAATCACGTGAACTGACTGTCAACGCGCTATGTAGAAAACCAGGAAGAGCTCCAAAATAGGCTGAACAAAACATGCATTATATAATTGAGAAGGCAGCGAAACATTAAGAAGCGAGCGAGTGACATACTACCATATTCATCAGTACAGCTACTTCGGAAACAAAGCGAGGTATAAACCTAAACTTTAAATTAACTTAATAGACAGGCTGCCGCTGGTGCTTTTCGTGCCCACGGGTAATGCGGGATACAAGTTTAATGAGAGGACGCAGGATATAAACGAGAGTTTTGATCACTTTGTAACTAAGTTAAAATTGCAGGTGAAGGGGTGTGCTTATGCAAATTCCGAGAGACTGTGTTTGTGGGGGATTGACAGTTAAGGCGGGTGGGGGAGTCACGTCATCATCTCCCCTCCCACTTACCTCATTTCGCTCTGAGCTGAGCTCCGCGGCTAACGCCGTCTTCCGAAGCAACTTCGTCACACACTGCCACCAAATACAGAGAAATCCACAAGTTAATACACACTCTGTCTCTAGACTTTCTCCACACTGAATCCTCCAGGCACTACTTACAAAAGGTTACATTGACAATCGTGTTACGTTATTTTTAAAATGTTTAATTTTCTTAGCACAAGCACAGCTGAGAAGCTTCGATGCATGTGCTCCATAACGCGTTAAAAAATAATGCATTTAATCACACTTTGCATTACAATCAAAGGGGAACTTTTGTCAATGCATGATTTCCTGGTACACCGATAACATTGATCAGCGCATCCCAATTCATTTTAGCCTCGCACCACCTTGGTTTCAGAAGAAGTATGAAAAAATATGAGGTTAACACACAAAAACAGATCACCAATTCAAGCTTTATGAATAATCGATTCGCCATCAATAATTGTTTTGGTAAAGCCATACTCAGTGTAATCCTCCTTCCATTTTATAATTTTTCCGCCACTAGCCATGATTAAATGAACGGTAAAAAAGTAAGAGTGAAGCGAGGGTGACTTATTTAGGCAGGCATATATATGACAGCAACACTCATGACAATCATGTTATGTTATTATTAAAATGTTTCCTTTTCTTTTTCATTACTTCTTTAACCCATTACTTCTCCGCTGCAAGGCGCGGGTATTTTGTATATGAATGACCTCCAAAGAGCGTAGAGACTTTTGATCATGTGAACGTGTCTGCAAAAACTGGCGTCTCCTGCCCAGCCAAAGTCGAGCAGCCGGCGCGCGCGCATAGCTGTGCCGGCCTTTCACACGCTGACTGCGCGTCTGCGGCAAAATAATATTAAGGCGCTTCGCACTTTATTTTGCACGTATACGATTATGAGGTCGTCAGCTCTTATGAAGACACGCACAGGAGTGAAGGACTGACAGTGCCATCACAGCCGATTAATAGCTGGGACGTCTCACCAGTCTGCACAAGACCCACCGCGACTTTCCCCAAAAGGCGCTCATATCGTCAGCGAACACATCTCTCTATACTATATAAAAGAAAAACGCAACTTTCCTTTCTTTACACCTTTTTTCCTTTTATCCCAAACCAAAGCCTTACTCTCTTAACACTGCAGAGGACACAAAACTAATTTTCTTTAATTGCTGGTAAGGCACATTATTAGAGGCAGAAATTTGGACTTTCACATAGAAAATGTAATTTCTATACCACAGCCGTCGTGTAGTGCCTTTCAAAAGGGATCTACTACCGAGAGATGATCCATATACATTTTAGCTGCTGTTAGTACTACTTACCTCTTCTGTTATACCGTCTTTAAAATGTAGTTTACCCACAACCACTCCAGTAGTGTTCAATGTAACTTTACTTCTTAAAACGTTAATGTTTTACTGTTTAATAACTTATAGACTACATTTTATTATTTTTCCCTTGCACTCAGTGATCAAAGCTATACACACACATATAGACACATACATATATATATATATACACATATATTTATATATACCTGTGTGTATGTTTGTATGTATGTGTATACACACACACACACACACACACACACATACATACATACACACACACACAAATTATATATATGTGTGTGTCTGTGTATGTATGTATGTATATGTGTGTGTATATATGATGTAGATAGGTATGCATATATATATATATATATATATGTATATGTAGATATGTATATAGATATGTATTTTGCTATATATATATATATATATATATACACACAACAATTACATTAACAATCAAGTTACGTTATTTTTAAAATTTTTCCTTTTCTTTTTCATAACTTCTTTAACACAGTACTTCTCCGCTTCGAAGCGCGGGTATTTAGCTATATATATATAGATATATATATATATAGATATAGATATAGATATAGATAGATATAGATATGGGAACAACACTCATATCAATGACAAAACAAAACAATTACATTAACAATCATGTTACGTTATTTTTAAAATTTTTCCTTTTCTTTTTCATACCTTCTTTAACACACTACTTCTCCGCTGCGAAGCGCGGGTATTCTGCTAGTATATATATATATACAGTAATCCCTCCTCGATCGCAGGGGTTGCGTTCCAGAACCCCCCGCGATAGGTGAAAATCCGCGAAGTAGAAACCATATGTTTGTATGGTTATTTTTATATATTTTAAGCCCTTAGAAACTCTCCCACACTGTTTATAAATATTCTCCGTACAGTTATACTAGTAAACCCTCGTTTATCGCGGTTAATCCGCTCCAGACAGATAAATGAATTTCCACGAAGTAGGATTCTTTATTTATAAATCTAATATTTTCGCAGTTAGAGCATAGAAAACGTGTTTACGACCTTCTAAATACGTTTTTTTTAACATTATTAGAGCCCTCTAGACATGAAATAACACCCTTTAGTCAAAAGTTTAAACTGTGTTCCATGAGAAGACAGAGATGACAGTTCTTTCTCACAATTAAAAGAATGCAAACATATCTTCCTCTTCAAAGGAGTGCACGTCTCAGGAGCAGAGAATGTCAGAAAAGTAAACAAGCAAAAATCAATAGGGCTGTTGGGCTTTTAAGTATGGGAAGCAGCGCGATAAAGCAGCCGCAATAAAGAGATCAATGTGAAGGTAGTCTTTCAGCATTTTTTACAGGCGCGTCCACGTCCGTATCTTCTAAGCAAACAGCCTCCGTGCAAACAGCCCCTCTGCTCACACCCCCTCCGTCAGAAGCAAACAATCAAAAATCAATACGGGCTGTTAGAGCTTTACCGCGCGGGAAGCATATCTTATATCATTGAGGAGTTTTATTTAATACGTAATACGTGTTCTGATTGGGTAGCTTCTCAGCCATCCGCCAATAGCGTCCCTTGTATGAAATCAACTGGGCAAACAAACTGAGGAAGCGTGTACCATGAATTAAAAGACCCATTGTCCGCAGAAATCTGAGAACCAGCGAAAAATCCGTGATATATATTTAGATATGCTTCCATTTAAAATCCGCGATGGAGTGAAGCCACGAAAGTCGAAGCGCAATATAGCGAGGGATCACTGTATATATATATATATATTGTGAGACTTGCCTAGACACCACCAGTCGGACACCACATCTTTATAAAAAGCCACCCGTTTATTAATCACAAATAATCACAGGAATAAAGTCCCAAACACCACACAATGCCCACAGCTATTAATCTCCCCAATAAACCTTCTTTTCGTCAGTATTTCAGCCGCCAATCTCCTCCTGGGAGCTTCGTCCTGCTCCCGCTCCCGACTCTAGCTCCCAGATTGTTGGAAGGCGGCACCTTTTATTCCTGCCCGGATGTGCTCCAGGTGGCTGATGACGTCCATTCCGGCAGCACTTCCTGGTGTGGCGGAAGTGCCGCCTTTTGCACCGGAAGCACTCCTGGCGTCCCTGGCAGGTTCCTCCGCCATCTTGCAGAGTGTGGTGGAAGTAACTATTTCCAGGTCCCACGAGGTTTAAGGCGCCCTCTGGCGGTGGCCACGGGTCCCAATGAGTTATAATCTTTCCTCTCTCTTTTCCCGTGGTCCTTTCCTGTTTGAGGGCGGTTGCCCCCTCATGGCCTGGAAGCTATTCTTGTCCCCTTCCGGTACTTTTAGGCGTCCCGGCTGGGTAAGAACCCCAGCCGTCTGTGACAATATATATATATATAGTGAAGGTCTGTGAAACAGTTTCCTTATTTGTAGCTAGTAATCCACAAAGGAAGAAAATGAATCACATATCTTAAAATAGTTTTTTATTTCTAGACTTTTGACAACCTACCAGGTGCCATCTTCTGAAGAAAAATGGAAAAATGGTTAGACATACAGGAATCAAAGGCAATATATAGCAAATGATGGGGTGGGGGTGCAAGGGGGGATGGATCAATATGGTGGGGTTCATAGGATGTTGGTCATAAATTTTTTTATTAATAAGTGTCCTCATTTTTAAAAGGCTGCATATGCTGGGTTCATATCCAAATGTCTGTTAATGGTGTTTTCATTTGAGAGGCACAATTCAGCCAGCTCTCTGGCACTCTTAGTATTGGTCCTGAATTTTACTTACACCGTGACCCAGTTATACGTATGTCCAATTGAACTTGTATGTGCGTATTTCAGATATCATGGGTCCTTCCTTTTGGCAGAATTGCAATGTTCCTGTATGCATGTTGTGAGTATTTTATATGTTTGTCCCATGTATACAGCTGACCACACACTGTCTGTTATACTGTACACTGCGTTCCATGACTCTGATGCAGATTTCTTGCTTTTGGCATTAAAAAGAACATTCCACAGAGTGTTTGCAGATTTATGGGGTTTTTGATGCTTGATTTGGAGAGGATGTGTGCTGTACTTTCCAATACACTGTGATAGGGAAGGGTGTACCTAATAGGACGCAAGATCAGGTTAGAGTTGATTGTTTGGTGAGGTCTGTGGTGCCTCCTACGTTAACATTGTTTCATAAATGTCTTGGGGTAGCCTTTTTTTAAGTTACCATATGTCTTAAGATATTTGCTGTCATAATTAGCTGCTTATTAACCTTACAACCTGTGGACAGAAATTGTCCCTGAATTCCATTTGGCAGATGAAATGAGTAAAAAAGGCAACTGTGCAGGACAGTAAGGCCTTAAATAATACTGTTTGCCTGTACAAGTCAATGAGTGTTGTTTATGTCCTGAACAAAAGGCCAGTACAACTCTGTACCACCTTCATCAGCCTTTGCAGTGCTTTATGCTTTTGAGCCAAGCGGGTGTCGTACCAGGATATGATGCAGGTAGTGAGGATGGACTCCACTCTGCACCTGTAGAAGTTTGTGAGAAGAAATGTAGAAATGCAAGCAAGCTGGTGACATTTTTTGCCAAAGGTTGAAATATGTTGTGTGCTCTTCAGCTGATCAGTGATGGTCATTTTAAGAAACCTAAAGCTGCTCACCTATTCAACAGCCTCCCCTCCAAAGCAGATGTCAGTGTGGTCTGCATTCTGTTTTTTTGAACTCTATGACCAGCTTGTTAGTTTTGCTGACATTAAGGTTGTTGTCCTGGCACAATTGGGTTAGCGGGTTTACCTCTTCTCTGTCAGCTGTCTCATCATTGTTGGTGATCAGGCCTATGATGGCTATGATAGTGGTGTCATCAGAAAATGTAATGAATCCTTGAATGGGCTGCCAGACCAGCGTAGAGCACACTCATTGCCACTGGGCCAGTTCAACTGGCATGCATGTGGGAGCACCAAGAGACAAACCACATGGACACTGTCAGAAAGGAAAATCGATTTCAGTTTTCTTGAAGTGGACATGCAGTGCTTTTGGTTTTCTCAAATTGGTAATCTCTCATTTACGTAAAGATACTTGATCATGCATTTTGAGAAATTCCTATATCTTACTGGAATTATTTAGTTTGACAAAGGCAACAAAAAGTGTAGCCAGTGAATTCTTTCACCATTTTGTTCTGCCACAGTTTTCTGAGTTATCGTCACTATTTACATGACTGTATTTACAGTATTTCCTGATTTCCCCCTTTATTTCTGATTGTATGTTTTTCTTGGCCATCAACAAGAATATAGAAGATGCTTTTCATATGTTTAGCTTCAAATTCTGCTCCCACATGGCCGCCGTTCTCATTCCACAATGTTTAGACTCTAGTTCAAATGGTTTCTGTTCCTACTGTGTAAATATGAGTTTAGTCGGGTGATATTTCTTTCATCCTGAACCTAAAGAAATACTGGCTGTTAAATGATGATCTTTTAAAATAGTTGATTGCCCTGTAAAGGGCTGCTGTACAATTGGGGAGTTGGTTCCTTGTTTGAAAGCACTGTTTCCCACTTATGGCATCCCTTTGGATTGGTGTCACAGAAAAGAAAGGTTCAGAAAACACAGATGGGTTGATAGTGGGAAAGGCACACTGACAAAAAGATTCCTGATTCTCTTTATTGTCATTGCACTTAGTGCAACAAAATTGTAGCAGACCCGAAGGTGCATTCACATATAATGGACATAATTAAATTATAATGCAATGCAATACAATGTGTCACATACGTGCGAGTAGGGGGACGTTGTGTGGACCAAGTAAAGGTAATTCCACGCCAGGCCAGGGGAGGGCAGGGTGCATTAAACCTTCTCCTATTATCTCTACAGACCAGCCGCGGGAAAACCTATCTGAACCAAGAACGTCACTTTCAGTTCCAGCGCCCAGAAGAATGTCACTTCCGGTTCTGGCGCCCAGAAGAACGTCACTTCCAGTTCCGGCGCCTAGAAGAATGTTACTTCCTGTTCTGGCGCCCAGGCTGATGCCTGAAAAACATCACTTCCGGTCACCCAACATCACTTCCAGTGACCCTACATCACTTCCTGTCTAACCACTTAAAACCGCCATCTTTTCCAACCTTCATCAGTTCTTGGACTCTGTACTATCAACAACTCTGTTGAAATTCAATAAAACCTTTGCAGCTAGGAATATTATACGGGTGGCTGCCCCAAACTTTTTTATGTGTGTCGAGTCTATTCCTTTTACAAATGCAATAACCAAAATAACATCTTCTTATATAATGTTATTGCGGCTGTCCGTTTGTCTGTGCATGATTTTAAATCACCTGTAGCTCGCAAACAGTTTGACCTATTGACCTGAAATTTGGTACACATATACTGCATGGCGTTTACTATCCACATTTGGGATAATGATTGACCTCCAAGGTTATTCGTCTTTTAATTTTAATTTTATTTTATTGTAGAATCAACTCTCAGCAGCAGGGCGGCCGTGCAGCGCATACGTACGGGCACTGTTGTCATTCCCTACCACTTTCGCTGTCACTTCCTCTACCTCTTCATATCTTAAGTCATTCTTGAGGCAGATCAAAGACTTAAGTGCCAGCTTAAGTGAAAAATTAAGGACAACGTACTAAGTAATTGCAACACAAACACTGACTTAATCAGTTTTAACACAAAAAGATGCCGACAAAAGAAGAGAAGAAGCAGGCCGCTAGGGTGGAGAAAAGAAGAGCTGCTTAGGAAGCAGCAAGCGCATCAACCTCTGAGCGAATGAATGCTCAAGTCAAGTGTATTCCATGCAGTGCGCCATTACTGGTTAGGTATAATGCACATAAGAATTGAGTGCAATAATAGAAAGAAAGAATCTAAACATGTTCTTGTAGTGCAAGAGTGAGTGTTGTTGTCTTAGTCATTGTCAGTCCTTGTAAGTGATTAGAAGGATGCAGAAATAGGCAAGAGTGCAGACGAACAAATGAATGGATGAATGGGAAGTAAAACAAAGAGATGGAAGGATTGACAGTCAAACAAGTAAATAAATGAATGGACAGGTGGATGAGCTGATGGATGGAGGCATAGACAGATGAAACAGAACAGATGAATGGATGTGCAGAAGGACAGATGAATGCACAGAATGGATGGGTGGAGGGAAGAGCAGACAAGGTGACAGAGTGATGGACAAAGAGGAAGGCAAGCTGGATAGAAAGAGACAGACAGATGGATAAATTGATAAAAAGACAGACAGGTAGATGGATCAATCGATGGAGCAATGGATAGATGAGCAAATTCCAGATGTGTAGATGGATAAATGGACATCCATACAGAACAGATGGATGAAAACCAATCTAAATGTGTGTACGGATGGGCAGATGGAATGAAAGGCAGAAGAACAAACGGATGGACAGACAGGAGGTGGATAGATGATAGCTGGCACATGGACTGATCTGAGTGTTGCTGTCATTGTTACATAACTGATTTTGCTTTTGCCGTAAACACATTGGTTTCCGACAAACTCTGTGACATTCATGGGTCATACAGAATTTAAACATCAAGTAAAGCCACGACAAAGAACATTTTTTAAATCCTGACACCATAGCAGAATAGCTGAGCAGTAATAAGTCACAACAATGGAGGACATCTAAATTCAAGCTAATGGGCAATTTGAGGGACGTGTTTATTGAGAGGCACATTCCTGTCTGATTACACAAAGTAATTCAAGCTGAAGAGCCATTACAGATGTTAGGCTGCACCAGCTATCCCTGAATGATTGACACTTTAATACTGCGATGTTATAATAGTTTTTATTTTCTACATAATATTTAACTTTTTCCATATCTTATCTTGCCAGTTGGTATTAAGACACTATGTACATGGTGGGAAGCAAGACCGACAAGACTGACAGGAATGTACACAGAGAATAAATAAATAACAAATAGACAGAGGGTTTATTTTTATGTTTACAGTATGTGCTAAAATCAGGTTTCAGCGCCCTCCGTCATTTGACAGATCTGTGATCGCGGAAACCAGCAATACTTAAACAGCCTTCCAAATGAAGGGAGAATTGGAGGAGGCCAATCCCCGGTATTCAGCAGTGAGGTTTTAAAGAAAATAAACATATAGTGGCATGAAGAACACAGTCTGTTTTTCATTCCCTGCATTTATGATAGGATAATATTCTGCTTCTCAGTGATGTAAAGTGTATGTTTAATATAAACTGCCTTTTTAATTTCAGGATGTGCATCCATTCAGTTCTGTGTCACGGGGAGCCTGTCCTTGCAGTGCTGGGTGTTTGGCAGGAGCCGTGTCTGCCGTTGAAATCGTACACCCATGTTCACTCAGTCTGGCCCAGTTCAAATACAGTAGACATAAATCTAAAACTCATATGGCATGAAAAGTAAAAGTAGTAGTAGGAATGCTGCCACATGTACTGTACAGAGCATAGTGAAACTTTGACTGTCTGCTGCCATGATAAACAGGAATGTATTAAAATACATCTCTCCATTTTATTTAAAAGAAAAACACAAATCAGGTTACATGATATACTTCTCACCTCTGTTTACATGCCACGTGTTAAATTACACTTCCATTTATTGAAATCTTGTGGTACAAAAACTGACAAACACTGCAACTGGAATAGCTGACAATAACAAAGCATATAACATAATTTAGCTAGACTTTCAAAAAGCCTTTGACACAGTCCCACACCAAAGATGAATTCTGAAAATGAAAGCCGTAGGCATCAGAGGTCACCTACATAACAGGATCTCTAGGTGGTTAACCAGCAGGAGACAAAGAGTACAGATAAGAGGAGAAGACTTCACATGGGGCGAGGTCATCAGTGGAGTTCTCAGGGGTCTGTCCTTGGCCATTACCTTTTCTGATTTATATTAATGACATTGATTCTGGTGAAATTCACAGAGGACACTAAAACTGGAGAGGTGACAGACGCTGAGGAGACAGCAAAAAGAATTCAAAGTGACCTGCACAAGCTTCTGAACTGGGCGAACACTTGAAAAATGGAGTTTAATGAAGAAAAGTGCAAAGTGCTATGCGTGGGGAAAAGGAATGTGAATTATAAATGCAAGATGGGAGACGCCATCCTACAGGAAGCAACCTTTGAAAAGGACTTAGGCCTTTATATTGACACAACATTTTCATCGACTAAGAAATGTACAGAAGCAATTAAATAGGCAAATAAAATGTTAGGTTATATCATAAAAACTGTTGAATATTAATCAAGAGACGTTACGCTGAAACTATATGATGCAGTAGTGAGACTACATCTGGAGTGTTGTGAGCAGTTCTGGTCACCACGCTACAAGAAAGACATAACAGCACTTGAAGCCGTGATTATGAGAGCAACCAAGTGCATCCCAGGACTTAAGGACATGTCCTACTGTGAAAAGTTCAGTCCCAAGCAGAGGAGACTGTGTGGGGACCTAATGCAAGTTTTTAAAATCCTCAAACATATTGATAAAGCAGATCCATCAGCAGTCTTTCAGCTTAATAGTGAATCACGTACTTAAGGACATCAGTGGAAATTAAACGGAAGTGCATTTAAAACTGAAGCCAGGAAGCTCTTCTTTATGCAACGAGTTATGGGACTCTGCAACAAATTAGTGAGACGTGGAGTTCAAGCAGAAACTTTGATAACTTTTAAGAAGATTCTGGATGAGATTTTGGGACAGCTCAGCTATTAGCTAAACAAACGGGCTTGAAGGAATGCATGGTCTCCTGTCGTTTGACTAATTTCTTGTGTTTCTAACACTCCATGTCTGAATGCACTGCATGTTGTCAAACTCATTGAAACATTACAGCTCATAGTATATGAAATTTAAGCCAATTTTTAAAGAGTGCTATGTGCAGTATAAGCATCCTAACAGAAAGCATTAAGAATAACAGGTTTATTAAATGGTTTGGCCAGGATTTTTTAATTGCATCTATTGAGGTTTTTGTTTTAGAAAATGCAGTAACAAAAATGCACCATTAGTACTAATGAAGCTTACCAGTTTCTTTTTAGCCATGTGTCTAAGAAATGCCAAGGGAAGATCTAAATGTCTCAAGACTGTACTTTCAACTACACTACTAAGTACCTTCTTCCATGTTTCTAACCATGGCAATGACAAATCAAAAAAGAGATCTCCTTAATATCCTTTTGGTTTCTCCTGTACAACAATGAGCAACAATGAAATCAGAAGGAAATAAAAATGGAGACATTTTCTTTTGTCTCATGCAGATTTTTCTCGTAACAAAAAATACCCGGGTATTCTCACACGTGTCTCTTCTTGAGTTTCAGCAGCGATCTCAGCAAAGCTTCACAATGGACTCGGACAGTCCATGTAATGTCTTGACATTTTCTTTCACAATTTGAAGGTATTTGCATTGTGGTGAAATGTATGGACAGTTGTATGTCATAATAACATAATTTATTATGTTTACAAGTCCCTACTTCTGAATAATACTATACGTTGTTCAAATTTATATTTCTGTGATCCAGTTAAATCTCACTCGTGCTAGACATTAAGGCATAGTGGTTGAGGGTTTGGGCTTCAAACTTGTGATCACTGGAAAGTCATTTTATCTTCCTGTGCTTCACCTAGAAAAATGAATGTAATTGATTATATCTCAGATGTTGTAAGTCTCCCTTGATGTTCTTTTTCTGGTTTTCTGGGGTGGCGATCTGCGCCACCACCACCTGATCAAAGCACCGTGATGTCCCTACATTGATGGATTAAAGGCCAGAGGTCCATATGACCGTCATCATCAAGTTCTTCCATGTGAACCCTGAATACCATGAGGACTGATTGAGGTCATTCATGTTAGGTAGAATGCCTAGAGAGGGCTGGGTGGTCCTGTGGCCTCAGAACCCCTGCAGATTTTGGGTTTTTTTTTCTGCAGCTGTCTGGAGTTTTTTTTTTTCTGACCTCCCTGGCTATCGGACCTTACTTTTATTCTATATTAATTAGTGTTCCCTAATTTTATTTTCTTATATATTTTGTCTTTTTTTTCTTTCACTTTGAGCTCCATCATTTGTATGAAAATGTGCTATACAAATAAATGTTGTTGTTGTTGTTGGATAAAGGCATCAGTTCTACAATGAGTAAAAATATTAGAGGTTAAAATAAGACTAAAAAACAGACCTAACATGCTTTTCAAACCAAATTCTTAATTTTGTCTGATTTTACCTCAATTGTATCTCATATCTCCTTTTTGCCTAAACCTGTTTCACCTAAGAAAATTCTGAATAAACATCTGTGACAGTGAATGAAACGTAAATGAGAATCTCATCTTTAAGTCACATGAGCCATTCAAACTTTGAATTTTCCTATAGGTGTGGTTCTGGTTGAAATTTTTTTTTAATATTTGTCAGAAATTCTCCATTATGTTGTTAAAAAATCATTTTGCGCTTGCTTCCTAATTTAAATGCTTATATCTCCTAGAAACATAAGAGACAAGTAGGACATACTGCTTAGTGGCTAAGACACAGTAATTCAGATTGGTTCATTCTAACCCAGAGTGTGACCACGAGCAAGACATTTAACCTTCCTGTGCTCCAGCTGTAAAAAATAAATAAATAAAACAATTGTAATATATTCTGATTCAAACATTATAACGATTTTGAGAACAGGACAACAAGATCACTGATGTTATTCTCCAAAGGTCTGTTTCTGTTATAGAATACTAGCTGAAATACCTGGCGTTGCCCGGGAGGAAAAATAAAGTGTTTTTTTGTTTAATTGTTTGAGAAAATATAACAAAAAAAAACACAACTTAAAAAATAAAAATAAATTAGCAAACAATAAAGACTCACTAATGTGCTTGTCTTGCGGTCTTGATATCATCCAGTTGACACTCGGAACCAGCCAACTCTATTTAATTTGAAAAGCAACAGGGGCGCGGTGGAGCTCAAACATAAGGAATGCTGGCAGTCACCTCCAGTTCGCCCTCTGGTGGTCGTTCCGAGTGTCAACATGCATACAAGACCGCAAGATCACCCCCCCCCAGAAGGAGGTGGGTTAGGGTTAATTTCACCCTACAGTATTTTTAGTTGACCAATGAGAAACATGTGTACCAGGTTTCATGAAAATCACACCAGCCATACGGAAGTGATGCTGGAACATACATACATACATACACACATATAGTGACTTTTATATATATATATAGATTCAAGGAAGTATAAGGAGATACACTAAACTAGAAACAGACAAGCAAAACCAGAGCCTACCTTATGTGATATTTTTGCTAGTCTTTCCTTACTTTCTTAAAGTCTGGGTGCTGATTAATACATGTAGTCTTTTTTTATGTCATGACTTCCATAATATCACATACAGTAGGACCTGCAGCAAGTGCGTAGCAGCACACCACATCCAACGTTCCAATGAAAATAAGTGAACAAATTGTGCTTTTCCTGAAAAAAAGATAAAAATTGAGAATGAAATGATATCACTAAAATAATACTGAGATAAAGGAGGTATATAGCGCCCAACCCGGCACAGACTGACACAGAGGCACATATAAAACGAAAGACTTTTTTATTTTCTCTTCAGCCGTGAGGCACATCTTCCCCGTGTCCCACAGGCCCAACACAGTCCCAAAAGCACAAGCAAAGACACACAACACACTTCTTCTTCTACCACCACTCCTCCTCACCAAGCGTTGTCCTCCTCCCACCCGACTCTGACCCCTGAGTGGTGGTTGCTGGCTCCTTTTATAGTTCACCCAGAATTTCTCCAGGTGCTTGATCCCTGAGTTCCGGCTGCACTTCTGGGTGTGAGGAATATGTTGCCCATACGGGCTCAGGAGTCCCAAACACAGCGCACCCTGGCAGTGCCTGCGGGACCCAACAGGGCTGCACACAACTCCAATTACCAGAATGCCCACGGGGAACCTGAGGCACTGCTCCACCCCAGGGAGGCAGCCATCTAGCGTCCAGGGGGAGGTATTGCAGTGTCCTGGGCTGCTCCCCTTGAATATAGCATGCGGGGCGTCCTGACTGGGTATGGACGCCAGCCGCCTGTCACAAATACTAAAATAAAAAATGTATAAATCAAATAAAAATGAATAACACTTAACAATGTAAAAGTAAAATAATGACAGAAATAAAGTATTCATGTGTTTCTGATGGTAGTTGACACTTGTTTGCACTTGCCGTCCCTTGGCTTCTATTTTATTATTTATTATTAATTAGTTATTATTCCCTGGATGAATAAGACAGGAAAAGCTATACAGACATTGACAGTTTCTGTTACTACCTTGTAAAAAGTACCCTCATGAATTATCGTTTGACTCTTCTGTTGTATTTGGTCATCGTCTCCCTCACATCATGTGGAAAATGATAATACCGCAGTGTAGCCTGGATCAGACACCACAGAGGGGCTTTATAGGTGCTGGCCAGACCCACCCACACATCTGCATATGTAGAAGTCACACCCACACAGACATCTGCCCACTCTCCTCTAGTGTGTGTCACTTTGTGTACCATCTGGCTTAAAACCCGTCTGTGCTCCAAGTAGGCATAAAACCCAGGAGCTCCCTCTTTTCTGTTTGGATGTGTCAAGCACCTTTCCTTGGTCATGTAGCTTGTTAACTTTGTGCCTACTGCCCAGGAGACTTTCTTCTCGATGCTCAGAAGTAAAATCTTTCTAAACAGCCAGGTGCATAAGGAGTTATTTTCTTTCTGTCCTCTTCCAACTTAGGTTTAACTTACTTAATGCCATTCTTGTTTTCTTTTTTTATTGAATTTTTCAAGCCATCTGTCTAAAGAAATACCAAATGGATAGAACTAAAGATTGAAGATTGGCCGAAGAAAGAGTGTTGCCACAGACAAAGTTCATGCCAAGATCATTTTACCAGGCCAATTCATTTCATTTTTTTCATCTGCATCAAGGAGTGAATGAACTCTGAGGTCAGTGCATCACATGGTGCAAAAGCTCACCCTGTGATAGATAGATAGATAGATAGATCTTTATTTGTCCCCAGGGGGAAACTTAAATATATAAATACATCCATGCATACATATAAATATATATTGTGATGTGGCTGTCAGACAGTGGCAGGTTCACTGCCTCAACGATGAGTTAACAGCCCCACCACACAATGAGTCCGTCGGCCATAGACCGATTGCCGATCCACTGCATACTTTGATTCGACCAATGACCTGGCCCATTTTCTCTTTGTCCCCTTTCCTTCAGGACGATCCGATCCCAGTCATGGATCCACAGCCACGGGACAAACCAGATGAGGAGGATTATCAATGCCTGAACTGAAGGAGGGAGCCGAGGCAGAATGACTAATGAAGTCACCGCGTCTGTGTTGTAGAGTGTAGCTCCCAGTTTAATAAATACGCTTGTTGTTCCTGTTTTGAGTTGATTAATAAAGTTGATCATTCTAAAGCCTGAGATTGAGCCTCGTCTTTTGGGTGCAAGATAGTGACTCACACATTAAAATATATATATATTGTGGAAGGGGACCTGGACACAGACAGGCGGACAACAGTTTATCACCCAGCACACACATTTTATTATCTATAATATTTACAATTTCAGTGCACAACCCAGTGCCTCCAGCACCGATCCCCCAAAGTCCAGGCCTCTCTCTCACAGTGCCTTCCTCCCAGCCGCCTCCACTGCTCTCCCTCTCATCTCTCGTCCTCTTCCACCCGACTCTTGACCCCGAATGAAGGGAGGTGGCCCCTTATATACCAGCCTGGATGGGCTCCAGCCACTTCCCGGCAATCCTCTGTGGACACTCCCCCGTGTGGCGGTAGTGGCAGCTGCGCACCCGGAAGCCCTCCGGGTGTCGCCAGTCTTCTTCCCCCCAGTACTTCCTGGTGTGGCGGAAGTGCTGAGGTCCAGGGCTCTTCAGGCACCAGGGCGCCCCCTGGCGGTGACCACGGGCCCCTACAGGGTTCAGCTTCCAAGCTCTGCACCCGTGGCCCCCAGTGCAACCAGGGCGGTCGCCCCCTCGTGGTCTGGAGGAGGAGCAAGCCCTCCTCCGGTCCTCCTGGGTGTCCCAGCTGGGTACCACCCCCAGCCGTCTGCCACAATATACTGTATATATATATATATATATATATATATACAGAGTATATATATATATATATATATATATATATATATATGTCAAATGAGTCAGCTCTCTTGAGCGGGTCAGATTTAGGGAGCTCCAACATGTGGGGGTTGCTTTCCCGAAGTGAGGCACCATCTTCTGGGAGCTCTTGGCTTTTTATGATCCCAACCAGAAGAAGTGGGGATTACGAGGTAGTAGGTGAGTTTAGCTACCCTCATTTTGTGTCTTCTTGGCACTGCAGGTGACATAAAAGATGAGACAGTTTGTGACCATGCCCCCTCTTGACCTGGCAGGGTACTGCATACTTGGTTTGAGCCCAGAAGGTGACCCTCATATGTCTATGCATGACATTATCTGTCTGTCATATTCTTAGCATAAGAAGCCCACAAGCTTTCACCATGTTATGTACACATTAGAGTCACCAGCATTAAATTAACACTTGCAGGAAACCCTTTACAATTATACATAAGCAAAGAGTGTTTTGATATTAAAAAAACTGCAAATTGGTGATTTTGCCTTGTACAAAATGCTGTATATTAAAATATGAAATTTTAGCATTACTTGGTTTAAAGCTATTACATGCACAAAACTCACCAAGCTGGAAGCACACAGAAAAGCAAGAGAGATGCAGAAAAACATTGCTCATTTGTACAATCAGTAAATACAGTTAAGTGGTGTTTTTCAAAAATAACATGACATTTCTCATTCACCAAAATGTACAACTAAATACATCCTGAGTAGTAAAAGAAAAATGAGATTAAGGACTAAAACAGAAATTCTTCACATGCAAAAATAAAAAAAATACTGCCAGGGAAGTACTAATTCAGCTCTACTGGGACAATCTCAATTGCCTGCCAACAGTTTCCTCTGTTGGGCCATTGAGAATCTGTTTTATCATATCTTCATCTTTAATATTACATAGGAATCCATAGGGTTTATGAAAAAATGGCACTACAGCAAAACAAAAAAAAAAATAATGATGAAGACAGCAGCCTTCATTGCAAGTGCTCAGAATGAGCATGACATGATGAAGACCATTAGTATGACGGTTCCTCTCTGGAGTTACCAGATGAAGCCAGTGTGTAAAGGCAATCTGAGAATCTTAATTGTAAATACAATTACTGAGTATTATTATTGTTGAAATGAATACAATTTGTTTGCAAAAACCATATGATTATTAACATCAGCTAGCGAGGTCTGTATGTAAATGTGCAAGTACATCCAATTAAAATGCATCTTGATTAACTGCCTTTTTAAAAATATTTGATCCCAGGTGATCATCATTAAAGCTGCATATTAAATTCACAGAATAACTGCCTACTCGTTATTTTTCATTTAACGTTAAAACAGTTATTTGATTCGTAAGTTGTACAGATATTATGCCTAAACAATGAAAAACATCAATTTATTTTAATAAAAAAGTATAAAAGTATTCAAACTGATGTGAAAGTTGCAACATAAAAATGTGAAGTTTTGTATATATTATCCATAACCACAAGGTGAAATGTGAATTAAAGTACATACTTTAAAAAACATCTAACAAACTGTAATGGGAACAGTGTGTTCAAAAAATGGAAAATTATCAAAACAGCTACCATGCTGCCCATTCATTTTCTGACCGGATTATCAATTTCAGAGTTGCAGGAGGCTGGTGCCTATCTTGGCAGAATTGGGTACAAAGCTGCAGCTAAACCCAGACAATCTACCAGAACATTACAAGGCTTACTACCTCGTACCAGGACATTTAAAACACACAGCAACAGCTACTCCCTGAGTATGACAGCCATCACAGCCAGCCAGACCAACTTCTATATTTTATAAATGTGGGAGGAAAAGTGGAGTATCCAAAGAAAACCACAAACTAGAACCTGCACGGTAAACATAGGTACTTCTCAAAATGTTAACTCAGGAATTTGCAGTAGCACTAACCACTGGAATATCCTGCTTAATCCAAATCACAGCTGCATGAGATAAGATTCAATCCCAGCAGCACCATAGGAGCCAAGCATGTCTGGGGCACCAGTTCATCACAGGACTCCCTCACACTCATCTACACTCTCACTCAAATGGAGACAATTTAGAATCACCAATTAAATTGATGTGAGCAGAATACCTGGAGAAACCTGCTGCAGACACCAACAACAACAATATATATTTAAATAGCACATTTTCATACAAAACATGTAGATCAAAGTGCTTTACAGGACGTTAAAAACAATTACAAGTAAAAGAAAAATAGTACATTAGAAATGAATATGTATATGAATGAATAAATAAATGAAATTTATGTGTGAAAGGCTCTAACCTGGGTCCACTGCTCTTTTTGATTTAAATGTTTCCGTTAGGTCAGATTATCTCGGGGCATAACGTGAGCTACCATAGCTATGCTGACAACACACAACTGTATTTATCAATAGCACCTGACGACCCTGACACTCTTGATTCACTGACACAATGTCTCACTTGTGTTTCCGAATGGATGAGTAATCATTTTCTCAAACTAAATAAAGAGAAAACAGAAATTGTAGTGATTGGTAATAATGGATATAATGAGGTTATTAGAAATAAACTTTAAGCATTAGGATTAAAAGTCAAGACAGAGGTAAAGAATTAAGGGGTAACTATTGACTCTGACCTGAATTTTAAATCACATATTAATCAGATTACTAGGACTTTTTCTTAAGAAATATAGCAAAAGTTAGACCTCTTATAACATTGCAAGATGCTGAGCAATTAGTTCATGCTTTTGTTTTCAGTCGACTAGATTACTGTAACGCACTCCTCTCAGGACCACCCAAAAAAGACATCAATCGATTGCAACGAGTGCAGAATGCAGCTGCTAGACTCTTCCCTCGGAAACGAAAATCCAAGCACATCACCCCAGTTTTGATGTCACTGCACTGGTTGCCTGTGTCATTTAGAATTGACTTTAAAATACTGCTTATGGTTTACAAAGCCTTAAATAATCTCGCTTCGTCTTATATTTCAGAATGTCTTACACCTTACACTCCAAATCGTAACCTTAGATCTTCAAATGAGTGTCTACTTAGAATTCCAAGAGCTAAACTTAAAAGAAGTGGTGAGGCGGCCTTCTGCTGTTATGCACCTAAAATCTGGAACAGCTTGCCAATAGGAATTTGCCAGGCTAATACAGTGGAGCACTTTAAAAAACTGCTAAAAACACATTACTTTAACATGGCTTTCTCATAGCTTCATCTTAATTAAATCCTGATGCTCTGTATATTCAATTAATTATCATTATCATTCATGGTGGCTCCAAAATCCGTACTAACGCCTACTTTCTCTTCTGTTCTTTTTCCGGTTTTCTGTGGTGGCAATGTGCGCCACCACCGCCTAATCAAAGCATCGTGATGTCCTCACATTGATGGATTAAAGGCCAGAAGTCCACATGACCATCATCATCAAATTCTTCCATGAGAACACTGAATACAATGAGGACTGATTGAGATCATTTATGTTAGGTAGAATGCCTAGAGGGGGCTGGGCAGTCTCATGGCCTGGAACCCCTGCAGATTTTATTTTTTCTCCAGCCATCTGGAGTTTTTTTTTTGTTTTATCTGTCCTCCTTGGCCATCATGTAAAGCACTTTGAGCTACATTGTTTGTATGAAAATGTGCTATATAAATAAATGTTGTTGTTATTGAAATACCAGAAATAATAGATAAGAATAGATCTTACTTCATCTTCTTATATATAAACATCTACACGTGGAAGTGTGTGTGTCTGTCCAGCCCGGAAGTGAAAGGTGGAGTTGGGGTAAGGGCTCTACCTCCAAGGAAACAGAAAACTAAATGTCTACGCATGAAAGTGTGTGTCTGTCTGTCCGGCCCGGAAGTGAGAGGTGGAGTCGGGGTAAGGGCTCCACCTCCAAGCAAACAGAAACTCATTTAGCCACTAAAGCACAAGCGAAGAGAGCACAGCTGCAAAGCGAAACCTCCAAAGAAAGAATCACTTGCTTAGCCGTTAATACAGAAGCAAGGCAAGTACATCAGCCACTAATACACAAGTGAGGCGAGGTCGCTGGCAAAACAAAACCTCAGAAGAATGAGACACTCACTTAGCCGTTAATGCACAAGCGAAGTAAGCGCTTCTGCAAAATGAAACCTCCTAGGATAGAGATGCCCAGAGTAGTTCCTTTCAATTACCTGACATCTCTACATTTCAATTTATTTTTTCTGACAATTTCAATAGTATCTAGGACCCCAGGCTTTTTACAGCACGGGCTTACACAGCTAGTACTTAACAAATCATATAACACTGAGAATGAAAATGAGATAATAATGAGAATAAATCTTACTTATAACAACTTAAGTAAATATAAATATAATATATAAAACTTACTTATAACGATAAGAATACAGAGGTACCTCGGTATACGTCCTTAATCCGTTCTAGATCCTTGGACTTATACCAAACAGGACGTATAACAAACTAATTTTTTGCATAAGAAATAAAGGGAAAATGATTAATCCATTCCCATGAAAAAAAAATCCTATTGTTATTGGCATATTATACATTGATGGGGTTGTATAAAATAATTTAAACACTGCTTAATACTAAAATACATAAATACAAAAGCAATTACATGAAATAAATGAAAATTTAACCCCAATTTACTTTTTAATAATATCTTTGTTTTTCACAATCGTAGATACCGTTGTTCTTGGCATACGATATGCAGCAGCCATGTCCCGGATACACATGCCACCTTCATACTTTTCAACAATCAATTCAAATTTACGTGAAAAAACACAAAATCACATGAAAATTCAGAGAGTTATAGCGCTGGTTGTTCACTTAATGCTAGCAACAGGCGTACTGACGCTCGTGGGCAGTCGTGGCTTTGTCTCGAGAGAGGTAAACAAGGGTAGTGTAGTGTTCTCTAGATTGAAGTAGCGACACACTCAGAATAATGTTTCGAATGCTGTTTATTTTGAACCATGTTTAACCAAGTCTCCATATAGCGTGCCTTCTAAACCACACCCTCCCTCCGGCAGTCATACGTGTCAAAAGACACAGACCATAGCAATCAACACCCGAACATAAAGCAATGGACAAAAGCATCATTGAATAATCATATACAACAGGTAGCACACGGGTTGTTCACTGAATGCTAGCAACTGCCATACTGACACTTGTGTAAAGTCGTGGCTTTGTCTCAAGAGAGAGGTAAACAAGGGTAGCATGAGAGTCGTATTCCAAACAAAGGTTGTATACCAAGCAAAATTTTCCATGTCCAAACAGAACGTATACCAAGTTGGACTTATTCCAAAGCGGACATATGCCAAGGTATCACTATAAATCTTACTTTATAAATCTTACATAATTGTACTTACATAATACAGATAAACAAGTTACAGATAAAGTCCCTAATAATAGATTAAATTTCATTTTCAAGTCTCTAATAATTATAAAGATAAGTCCAATGCTATGGTTAGATGGCCAAGGAGCACAGAAAAACCTTTAAAAACTAATGCCAGCAAGATGCTGGAGTAAATAATCTTACAGTTGTCAAAAGGCCAAAAGATCTCCTAGCCGTCTCTGGACATTCTTCATCCTAGAAGATTCAATGCAGTGGGTCTTATCAAGAGGTGGAATTTGTCCACATTCCAACTATCACACCAGCAGCAATACTCCCTGCACTTCAGAACAGGTAATTCACTGAAGTTAATGGGAGGCCATCTAGGGTTGCGCCTTAAAGGGGTGTTGGTGAGGCCATCAGGGGTGCTTACCCTGTAGTCTGTGTGTGGATCCAAAAGCTCCAGTAAAGGGACAGAGACACTGTGCTGTAAAAATGGTACAATCCTTAGAATGAGACAAAAAACCCAAAGGATGGATTCTCTGTTCTCATAAAAGGTCCCTGGCCATCTTTTGGAAAAGATTACAGATTCCTTTACCAAACACCTCCTTATTTGCCCTCAGGTGTTGCCTGATATCCTGGCTAAATAGCCCACAACAACTTGATCATTCTGGCTACGTAACCATCTCCTGCCCCTTATTGGCTAACTATCTCTCTCACCCCCTCACCGCCTAACAGCTAAAATGTGTTGAGCGTACTGGAGCAAGAATTGCTGAGGTTACGTCATGCAGGTAGATGCTGCACATTGATGGTGGTTAAAGTAGTTCCTCGCTGTCTATGTAAAGCATTTTTAGTAGGTTAGAAAAGCATTATATAAATGTAATTAGCTGTCAGGTCAGGTCAGGTCAGGTTGGGGAGCATGCACTGTTACAGCACGTTGCTGCACTCAGCACATGACAAAACAGCTCGGGGTCCCATTTGGGAACCTCCCAGGCAGACACGTGGTCCTGTCCCACTCTCCGGAAATGACTGTCCATCTGCCACAGCCAGGTGTTACATGGGCGTCCCTTTGGCTTGGTCCAGCCACTTGGGTCTTCAACAATGAGGATCCTGCAATCCAGATCACCCTCAGGAATCACACTGCTTATGGCTGTGCCCAAGAGGTCATTAAAGGCCTGGATCTTGGTTTTTATCCAGGACACTCACAAGCCCAGACACTCAGACTCCTCGCTCAGAGCCTCCATTGACTCCACGAAGATCACAGCATCATCAGCAAAATCAAGATCAGTGAATCTTTCTTCACCAACAGATACCCACAGCTGAGAAACCCCACAACCCTGCCTAACACCCAGTCCATACAAGCATTGAACAGAGTAGGAGCAAGAACACAACTGTGATGAACCCCAGAATCAACTGGGAAAAATGCAGAGGTTCTGCTTCCACTCTGCACAGTACTCAAAGTACCAGTGTACAGGCCAGCCATCATATCCAGCAACCTTGAGAGGATCCCACAAACCCTCAGGATGTCCCACAGGGCAGCTTGATCAACTGAGTTGAAAGCTTTATGAAAATCGAGGCTGCAAATAAACTCTGCCGATATTTGCGTTTGCACTCCATGAGAACCCTCAGTGCCAGGATGCGGTAGATGGTAGACTTCTTAGGCATAAAACTAGACTGTTCTGGTCACTGGTAGGTGAGCAAGTGATCACGGATCCTATTGAGGACGACCCTAGCAAGGACCTTACCCGGCACCATGAGCAGTTTTATCCCCCTGTAGTTTCTACAATCCAGGCAATCACCCTTTCCTTTCCAGTTAGGGATGACAAGTCCCATTTTCGAGTCAGTTGGGATGATATCCGTCTCCCAGATGGAAGCAAAGATTGCTTGCAATGCCAGGAGGACAGCCTTACCACCATCCTGTAGAAGTTCACCCCAGATATCACAGATTGCAGGACTGCAGGGGATGAGTTTAGGGGAAAGAGGAAGTTGAACTTTTTCAGTTTAAGCAAAAGGAGATTCGGAGGTGACATGATTAAAGTGTTTAAAATTATGAAAAGAATTAGTACAGTGGATCAAGACATTTACTTTAAAATGAGTTTGCCAAGAACACAGAGACACAGTTGGAAACTTGTAAAGGCTAAATACCTCACATACATAAGGAGGTTTTTCTTCCCACAGAGAACCACAGATACATAGAATAAGCTACCAAGTAGTGTGGCAGACAATAGGACTTTAGCAACATTCAGAACTTGACTTGATGTTATTTCAGAGGAATTATAGGATTAGTGAGCTTTTTTGGGCCGAGTGTCCTGTTCTTGTCAAAATATTCCTAATGTTCTAATAACAAAAACAATTTTAAATTAATCTACGAATGGAACCACAGAATAACATTGTAATATAGTCTGCAAAGTAACAGAACAGAGTAAACTGAAGAATTCTGGGAAGCCTTGAGGGTTAGAAGAAAAACCTGATCATTTACAGTACAGGGAGGTAGTGACAGCACAATCATTTTGAATCATGTGAATAATGGGACAACAGTGAAAACGCCAAAGACAACGTGTGGCTGTCCAGTCTGGATTTGAATGTGAGGACACATGGAGCCTTAGGATGAGAAATGCAAATACAAGCTGAAGGCCAAATGAGCATTTATGAAGTTTTGATAGTGTAAGAAGATCTCAGCTCTTTAAAAACTTGTCAAACAGCAGTGAGGGTATCACTGACCAAATGGCATGGAATGGAGTAAGGAGTACATCGGGTAAGCTGATGTGAGTCTACTATTAAATTAAATGAAGTTATATATTGTAACACATTCTTGTATATCATGGTACCAGAAAGTGATGATGTATTGCCCATTGGTTAGACAAACAAGTAAGAACTTGACTGTACTCTGTACGCATGGCAGTTCTCTTATTGCTATTACTATGGTGTAAGCAGACAGATGTAACAGTGGGATGACTTCGCTATTAGCCAAGCAAATGAGCTTGAATGCCAGGTGAAGAGTTGCCTTTGGCCGTGTGCTCCAAACATCAGACTCTTCTACATGCAAGTCGCACAGGAAATTCCACCATGACCATGGTCTCCTTAATTTGAACATTCGTGGATCTTCCCAAGCTCATTTATAATTTAAGGCCTGCTGGGAAGGAACCAGTTGTCCTCATTTTTCATAATGCTTTCTTTTCCACACTCGCTAGAATAGCTAAAGAGACACCAGCAGTCAATGTACAATGTACACTTTTTTTCTCTTTTTGGTTTTTTAATGTAAATTCAATTGAAGCCTTGAGAGTTTTTTTTTTTTTTAAACAGTACCGAATATTTGATGTAAAAGGCTGAGCCTCTGTGCCTTTTATTCTAATTCGACTTTGTAAATGGTGCTCACTGGGGATATAAAGACAAAAAAACAGATCAAAGGCATACATAAGTGAAACAGATTTTTAAAAATGACATGACCTTGTGCATTAGAGACACAACAATCAGTTAGCAATTCTTGCAGCATCTATTGTAAGTAAAAGTCATTTATTACTGTATGTAGCCTTTGCTATATTTCGAGCTCAATATGCATAATGCAACTGCAACTGCGATGTTCTCTTTGTGACATTATTTATGGCTGTAGGGTTCTTCTTGTTATAGCACTAGGTAATACTGAAGGTTTTACAAATTGCTCAATATTAAAAACAAATATTCAATCATGGTTCTGCTGCATTTGTTTATTATAAGTTGTCTCTGCTGAATGATTAGTTATTTGCACATAGGAAATAAGAAAAGCTGTGTATAGTTTCTGTCCCTAACATAATGTAACCACGAGTGGAGATTCAATGCCACGCATCCCCGTAATAATCTTTTAATGATTGCTCATGACCAATATTTGTGTATTGAATATTGCCGGGATTATATTTTATAAGTCATGCTTGATAAGCTCCCAGGACTGGAAATGCATAAAAGTGAACTAACGCAATGACTTAAAACAATTCTGTGTTAAAATGAGACTCTTTTGCAGACTTTTTGTGTATCGGCTTTTTGTATTTCAGGAAATGATAACAAAATTCATTAATCCATTTTCAGCTCTGCTTAAAACAATTCAATTGTACTGAACACAAAGTGGAAACCAGCCATGGTAGGAGTTGCCAGTCTGTCACAGGGCATGTAGTATTTACATTTTTCTTCTTCTTCTTCTTCTATATTTAAGCATTTTAAAAACATATGCCTTTCATTTTTCTCTATTAATGGGTTAAACATAACAATTCGTCTTTAATCAGTTTTTTTTTCCTGTGCACTTTTAGCTGAGATGGACAGACCAGGCCATCCTATCTTCAGATTTCCCCCCAGCACCAACCTAAAAAGTACATCTTCAAGTTTACCTGAGTTTTGATTTTCTGCCCATCCTTCAATTGGCAATCTGTTATTATTAATGAACCTTTGTTTAGACAAATATAAGATTGTTTTTTCACTTTTTTATTTTTATTGTTATGACAGTGACAGCAGCATGCTGCCATTTTTATGGGTATTTCCTTGTCTGAGCTCTGCCACTTTGTTTCACAGATTCATGGGTGCTGCCATCCAGTTTATAGTTGCTGTGCTCTTTGTCAATCACAGTGTGCTCTGTTTGTATGAGATGGCGATGCTCAGTCGCTTGTTATCTGCTTTTTGGGTTGACACATGAATTGTTTTAGAATTGGGGGAAAATAAAATTAGTTAAAAAAATAAAATTACCGTATATACTCACGTGTAAGTCGGGTCTTGAAACCTGAAAAATCAATCATAAAATCAGACCCCGACTTATACGCCTGTTGAAAAATGCGACACTTAATTTTTTTTTTAACATCTTCTTCCTTCCTCCAAACTCGCACCAGTTTCTCAGACACATTGAATTTTGTTGCAGCAGCGCAGTTACCAATTTATTTTGCCACTTCAATGACTTTTAATTTAAAACCAGCTTCACATTTTCTTCTGATTAAACGCTCCATTGTAGATAAGTGATGCTCTTACGATAAAGGTGTATGAGGGTGTGAGATACAAAAAAAATACAAATCAGTGTAAAAGTCGCTTTGGAATAGTTCAGGTATTACCGAGTGGTCACGCAGACACAATAGATAATAAAAAAAGGCAGTGTGCGCCGTGGTTACTCTCTCAGGTGGGCGCTAGCATATCATAATCTCTTGGACCAATAGCGTGAGTTTTCTGCATTCAACTTATACGACCAAGATTAAAATACCGGAAAATATAAAGTGAAATCAAGCCCCAACTTATCTGTGGGCGAACTTAAATTTCAGTATATACGGTAGTTACAGTTCCTTTCGTCAATTAATTCATTGACTGTGACTCTGACTTTCTGTTTTGATTTAGATGCTTGAGTTTGCTTGCAATTTTCGATTATTTTTGATGATTAGATTCCTAACTTTTTGTGATACCAAGATTTTGTCTGCCTCCTTTGGGTAACTCCATTTCTCAGTTTTTTTACCACTAGCATTTTAATATTTTAATATCTGTGATCGCTGACTCACATAGGAGTCATTATTACACTTAAAGATGTTATATATGAGTACACAATGGGAGGTCTGAAAATTGAAAGTACACCTAATGAGAAGGATTTAGGAGTCGTAGTGGGCTTATCGCTATCAACTTCCAGGCAGAGTTCATAAGCCATTATAATGTAATTTGTGGAGTACAAGACAATGGAGGTTATGGTTAAACTTTATAACACACTAGTGAGACCACATTTGGAGTACTTTGTGCAGTTCTGGTCTCTGTGTTACAAAAAAGACATAGCAGCACTAGAAAAAGTCCAGAGAAGAGCAACTAGGCAGATTCTGGACTGAGAGGTATGAGCTATGAGGAAAGATTAATGAAGTTAAATCTTTTCAGTTGAAGGAAATGGAGAATAAGAGATGACATGCTTGAGGTGTCTACAATTATGAAATGAACTGGTCCAGTGGATCAAGATTGTTACTATAAAATGGGTTCAACAAGAACCCACTCATTAATATGTGACTCTGGGGATACAGCTGTCTTGTTTCTGTTAGATCTAACTGCAGCATTTGATACAGCTGACCATGACATCCATCTGTTCTGCGAATATCTGTCTAATTGATAAGAAGAAGAATTGATAAAGAAAACTTTGCTCTGTGATATGTTATATTGCTTGTTAATTTGTTGTTGGGCTAATTTTAATTGCATTTTTGATTGTTTGTGCATTTATTAATTATTATAACTTTTTTCATTTGTGGCAATCAGCTTTTTATTATTTGTACTATTGCACTTGCTGAACAAGCAGCCCCAACCTAATGTTACATCTTTTGCAAGTTGCTTTGGATCTGCCAAGCAAGCAAATGTAAATGTAAATATAAAAATAAATGTATGTAGGTGTACAAGGAACTGCTTTGGAATGGTTCAGGTTATTCCTCACAAGCAGAAACTTTTCATTCAGCCGGGGCAAATTCTCCTCTTCCTCAGCTCCTCTCACCTGTGAGGTCCCTCAAGGTTCTTTCCTTTTTCACAGTA
>JANRMT010062857.1:15380911-15412603 GCA_026402145.1 Polypterus bichir lapradei | reverse complement strand
CCCTGCCCGGGGTTTTTTCCTGCCTTGCGCTCTGTGTTGGCTGGGATTGGCTCCAGCAGACCCCCATAACCCTGTGTTAGGATATAGAGGGTTGTAAAATGACTGACTGGCTGACTAATTATTAATAAAACTATATCTGTCTACTAATCTATCTAATGGAGTAATTACACAGCATTTGTTCAGTAAGGCTGTCTTTGATGCAACATGTCAGCCGTTCTTCCTAGCCCCTTCGATGGTGTGTTAATAGACCAGGTCAAAGTGAGTGTAGTGGGTAGTGAACTGGAAATCCATCAAGGGTCCACTCCTGCTCTGCACCCGGTGCTGCCATGATAGGCTACTGCATCCCCAAGCCCTTGAAATGCATGAAAAACACGTTTTTGTTTTTTTTCTTTAATGCTGAAATAAAGGCAGTACTTGCTGTCTAAGCATTTCTAAAACAGTACACAGAAGACAAAGAAAAAAATTCATTTTAAATGCCATCAGTACCAGAATGCTTTCTTTGGGAAAACTAACTACTAATTAATTATATCATCACAATACACAATGGAAGATAAGGACAAAAGCATATAGACTACAGATGACTTGCCAGAGAAAGAAATGTTCTTTGGGATTTTGTAATGGACAAGAAACGATGATTGCAGTAATCTTAATCAAAAAGCACTCATTTATGTTTGCTTGATATGGAAACAAATGTCTTTCATATCAAAACTCCTTTGGCAATGACCAATAGAATGAGCATATTGATTGCATGTTTCATTTAATTGCAATTAACTGATTCTTTAAAATGTAACCTTGACAACAAAAATCTCTCTTATTAGGAAATGTATGAAACAATACAATAAATAATTGCATATACTGTAATAGTTTTGAACTTCATATGGAATCCGTACATTATCATTATCAAGACACAAAAAGAAAATCAAGTGTGAGATATGAACAGATATGAAAGGAGCTATATGACGGTAGATGTTATACCATCTTCTTACTAATATCAGGAGAGCCTCACCAGTCTCGGCCTTTTAAACAAGGCACATTCTTTTATAGAATACTCCACTTTACAATGTGACCACCAAAAGTCATGCGAAATGACAATTTCTCCTCGGGGATCAATACAGTGTGCCAAATACCTGTTATGTACTGACAAATAAGAAACAATGGTTGATCTTTTTTTTTTTTATGGAGTACAGAGATCTTAAAATGTCTGATACAATGGGTTTTGAATGAATGCCTTTTTTTATTGTCACTATACACATGTACAATGAGATTAAAAGCAGCTCCTCCAGTGCAGACACATATGTAGAACACAACAAATAAATAAAGAAATGGTGCAAAAAAAGTTCTGCGGCACTATATACATATGGAAAGAATAAATAACTATTGCACTATTGGGTTATTGCACATTATTTAAATTATATAAAAAAAATATTACACAATAATGATGATTATGTGCAGTGAGTAGTGGATGTTGGACCCTGAGTGTAATTATATTGTACAGCATACAGATATTGCACAGTTATGTACCATTTAGATATTGGATATTGCACAGTTGATAGAAGGAAGTCCAGGGGTTGGGGGGTTAAATTGTGTAGTCAGTACATGTGTGAGTTTAGAGTGGTTATGGCTTTTGGGAAAAAACTGTTCTTGAGTCTGTTTGTCCTTGTTGTGATGCACCTGTAGCGCCTCCCTGAGGGCAACAGGTCAAACAGATCAGAGCCAGGGTGGGAGCTGTCCTTGATGATGTTTTTTTTTGCTCTGCTGAGGCAGCGGGAGGTGTAAATGTCCATCAAGGAGAGGAGAGGGCAGCTGATGATCTTCTGTGCTGCCTTTACTACTCTCTGAAGCCTCTCCCTGTCTGCCATGATGCAGCTGCCATACCATACTGTGATACAGTAACATCAGCAGGCTCTCGATGGACGAGCAGTAGAAGGTCAGTAGCAGGTCAGAGTCCAAGTTGTGCTTTCTGAGGACCCTCAGGAAGTGTAACAGCTGCTGAGCCTTCTTGATGACTGCTGTAATGTTGTCTGTCCAGGAGATGTCAGCAGATATAAGGACGCAGAGAAACGGATGGAGAGCCTGCATAAAGAACCACAAACAGTGTCAAGGCACCCATAATAAGTGTCTTATTTACACCAAATGTCCAATATTTAGTCGTATACTCACTACGTCCCAAACACGATGTTTCTGTATTTATGTATTACTATTACAAGCATTCTACGTATTCTGTGTCTGTGTTGCATTTCATTTTGTCACACTATATGTGTGATTTCACATAATCTAGCCACCACTGGAGGCCTTCAGTGTCAGGAAGGGCATTCAGATGTAAAACTTTAGCTAAAACCTTTAAGACCTCATATGGAAGTGGAAAGACTTAAACAAATTACATATTCCCCATATAACTGCTTATTACATTTTAATAAAAATCTACCAAACTTAGTTTGTAATTTCTACATTGACTCCAAAACACAGAAACCGGGAAATAATGACTTACTTAATTAGGCTAAGAGTCCAATGAAAAATGGAAGTTGGTTGGAACAAAAGCCTGCAGCCACAGTGGGTCCCCAGCAGAGGTGGGCAGAGAAGCCAAAAATTGTACTCAAGTAAGAGTAGCGTTACTTCAAAATAATATTACTCAAGTAGAAGTAAAAAGTAGTCATCCAAAAAATTATTCAAGTAAGAGTAAAAAAAGTAGATACTCAAGAACTGAGTAACTGTTTGATCATAATAAACTATTTATTTTTTAGAAATGTTAGACGGACAAAAATATAAAATAATGTGCAACTTCTGCTATTTCCAAATAACAAAATAAAAAATGAGTAAAAATAAATAACATCTTTACAAAATAAAGATGCACAAATAACACAAAGTTCCAAATCTCAGTTTTTCACAACAAAGCTTTTGAAGCCGATACCTACAGTAGGTAACTTGTGTGTTTGAACAGTGCAAACTACTTACAGTGACAAGATATCCTGTACACTGACAGTACAATACTGCATATTCACTTACCCTCCAAATAGCACAGCTGATAGAAAATAACATTAGAACAAGGCAGCTTGTGCACGTACAAGAAGTCTCACTTTACCTTGACTGTCTGTGTCTGTGCATGTTTGGTTAAAACGTGCTTGTTCTTCACACAGTGACGTGATGGTTAAGCTTCAGCAAGAGTTGGCTCTCAAGGTTCCTGTAGTGAAGCTGTGACCGTTTAGCAGTGATCAGGAGCCCTGTATGACTAAAAAGTCTCTCACAGGCTGCAGACACAGGAAGTTTGTGTGTAGTCATGTGACTGCATGGCTAAATCTGATTAGTGGAACGGAGTCATGTGATTATCGTTGCTTCGTCTGTTTGGTGAAACAGAGTCATGTGATTATTGGTGCTACGCCTGATTGGTGAAACAGTCATTCAGTAGATCCACTGGCGACTTCTCTCCAACTAAAATATAGCGTATATAAATGTGTAAATGAAAAAAAGTAATGAGTCGAGTGTTGCCCAATGTAGCGGAGTAAGAGTAGCTTTTCTTCTTCACAAATGTACTCAAGTAAAAGTAAAAAGTATGGTGCAGTAAATCTACTTGTAGAAGTACAATTTTTTGAAAAAGTTACTCAAGTAAATGTAATGGAGTAAATGTAACTTGTTACTACTCACCTCTGGTCCCCAGGACTGAGTTTGAGTACCACTGCATTAGGTCATTGTCATGCTGAAAGCTGAACCATCACCCCCGTCTGAGATATCACGCACTCTGAAGCAGGTTTTCTTTAAGGACCTCTCTGTATTTGGCTGCATTCATCCTCCCCTTGATTGTGACTCATCTCCTTGGCCCTACTGCAGAGAAACACCCCCATAGCACAATGCTGCCGTCACAATCAGTGGCGTAGCGTAGTGGGGGTGGCAGGGGCGGCCCGCCCCGGGCGGCACTTTTAGGGGGCGGCAAAGAATTACTGTATATTTTAGTTTTTTAAATTGAAATACCTAAATAAGGGGGCGGCGAAATTTTCCTCCGCCCCGGACGGCTGACACCCACGCTACGCCACTGGTCACAATGACTCGTCATAGGGATGGTATTACTCAGGTGAAGAGCACCAGACACAGTGCTTGGAACGAGTTGAGTTTTTGTCTCTTCAGACCAGAGAACCTTTTTCCTCATGCTCTCAGAGTCCTTTAAACAGTCATATATCTTTTACACTATCATCAACGCCTGATTGATGGAGTGCTGCTAAAACGGTCGTTTCTCCAACAGGTCATCCCTTCTCATCAGAGGACTTCTGTTAGAATGACCATTGGGTTCTTAAACACACCCTGACCAAAACCCTTCTTGTCTGGTTACTCAGTTTGGCCAGACAGCTACTCTAGGAACAGTCCTGGTGGTTCCTCACTTCTTCCATTTCACAATTATTGAGGCCACTGTGCTACTGGGAACTCTCAAAGCTTTAGAAAGGGTTTCATCCCCTTACCCTGGTCTATGCCTCACCACAATTTGATCAGGAAGGTCTACAGTTCCCTGGGCGTCATGGCTTGGTTTTGGTGCTGACATGCACTGTGAATTGTCAGACCCTATGTCCACAGGTGTATGCTTTCCTTGATGATGTCCAGTTAATTTAGTTTGCCACAGGTGGCCTACAATCAAGTTCTAGAAACATCTCAAGGAGATTTAAAGCAAACAGGAATCATTTGACTACAATTTGGAGTGCCACTGCAAAGGGTCTGAGTATTTCTGTGAATGAGAGATTTCAGTTTTTGATTTTTAATATATTTACAAATCTTTCTGAGAACGTGTTCATTTTGTCATTACGGGTTATTGGGTGTAGACTGATGGGCAAAAATGCCAAATTTATTTATTTAAAACAAAATCTACAGAACAATAAAGTGCACAGAAAGTGAAGGGATTTGAATACTTTCTGGATCCACTGTATAACTGACAGTTTAGATTATGGACCTTTCATAAAAAGACTAAATATAGTTATGCAAACTCAGATGACATCTCTGTCTCATACAGCCGCCACACCCTGAAGCTTTTCCATATTTTCATGCTAGTCATTCTGGTAACATGATACTAGCAGAGCAGCTATGCAAATTTCAATAATCAATATAGCATCCTCACGCATTTCCCACTATTGGGTTTGGGTTGCAAGGGCTTTTCTCCACAATATGGGGTAATAAAATAATTTAACCATGAACCATCAACAGATTAGAACAGCATTTCCCAACCTGTGGGCTGTGGTGCCATTGCAGGTTGGTCATGGTTGGTCCGCAAACCCTACCCCAATGCTCCAATAATCATGTTTGGTTTTGTAGCGGCAGCATCGCAGATGGGTCGCATCCAAACCCAGACAACACCTCATCCACCAGCCTGATGATCACACTTGATTCACATCAGCAGGACCACAGAGGGATCCCATTCCTGGATACTGGAGAAAAAGCATTGACAATCACTCTTGATTCATCTAAGCCTCTGACGCTCTGGTGATCACAAGAACCCCCTACCCCTTGACGATTGTGATGATGCAGGTTGGCTTCACGCTACTAGTTCCTTCCACACCGCCTGTAATGTAACCAAAGGATGATCTGGGCAAATGAAGACACAGACATAGCATGGGGTAGGTGTGAAAATGAATAGTGCTTTTATTACAAACAAAACAAACAGTGTCCAAATAGTGCAGAAATATTCAATAAATAAATGATCTAAAAAAACAGTGTACATGGAGGTTAAAACAAGTCCAATGAATAAATCCATAAAAATGAGGTTAAAACTAGCAGGAAACTGTCCTTTTAAAAATCGCTCAGCCTCCAAGCGCCGATGCATCCTTTTTATTCTGGCATCTCCCTCACTTATCTTGTCTGGACCTTGGTGTAGGAGGAGATGTCCAAATGACAGTTACACCTAACCATCTACAGGTCCTGGTCCCTGCTGTTCCATGGCTCCCAGCAGGGCTTCCAATCCGAACCTCATCTCCTATGCTCAAATCCCAACCGCAATCACTGGCTCCCAATCTGAGCCTCTCCGACTCCTGCTGCCTTCCTGGGCTTACACTTCCTAGTTGTTTAGCTAGAGTGGTCTTCTCTTCTCTGGCCCCTGAGCATTGGCCGCACACTTCCCCAAGGGGATGTCCTCACGGCTGCCTGTCTCCTCTCTCACTCTCACACCAGCTCTCTCCCATGGGTTTCTCATTCTGTTTTCACTCCCCTGTGATTCCCTGTTTTGCCATGCCAGCTTCCCCTTATATGCCTATGTGGGCGCAGAACCTCAGTCACGAACCTCAGGAACCCAAATGAACAATCAAGACAGACCACACTCTCAGATGCAGGTGTGCTCCGTCTCAATCACCCCACCAACCTCCCATAACCGCATGAGCACGCACACCCTCAGAGATCGAGTTGGCTATTCCATTATTTAAAAATGGACCTCATGCTACTTAGCTGTGGACCCTCTGTTCCACTGTATTCCCTCTGCTCAGATATTGCAAATCCACTGGCATTTGAAAAACTGGGTCATGATGCCACAAAGATTGGGAAACACTGAATTAGAACAAAAGCACTGGTTTAATGCTGAGTCACTAGGTGAAAGGAAATGGCAGTACCAGGAGAAAACTCTCAAGAGCAAGAAGAGATAGATAGATCTCCTCAGTCTGTCAGTGGGGCAGGACAGTGACAGCAGTCTGTCGCTGAAGCTGCTCCTCTGTCTGGAGATGATGCTGTTTAGTGGATGCAGTGAATTCTCCATGACTGACAGGAGCCTGCTCCGCGCCCGTCGCTCTGCCACGATTGTCAAACTGTCCCGCACCATGCCTACAATAGAGCCTGCCTTCCTCACCAGTTTGTCCAAGCTTGAGTCGTCCCTCTTCTTTATGCTGCCTCCCCAGCACACCACCGCGTAGAAGAGGGAGCTCGCCACAACCGGCTGATAGAACATCTGCAGCATCTAACTGCATATGTTGAAGGACGCCAGCCTTCTAAGGAAGTATAGTTGGCTTTGTTCTCTCTTACACAGAGCATCAGTATTGGCAGTCCAGTCCAGTTTATCATCCAGCTGCACTCCCAGGTATTTATAGGTCTGCACCCTCTGCACACAGTCACCTCTGATGATCACGGGGTCCATGAGGGACCTGGTCCTTCAAAAATCCACCACCAGCTCCTTGGTTTTGCTGGTGTTCAGGTGTAGGTGGTTTGAGTCACACCATTTAACAAAGTCCTTGATTAGGTTCCTATACTCCTCCTCCTGCCCACTCCTGATGCAGCCTACAAGAGCAGGCTAACTCCACACATATCGTGACCAGGCTGAGTATTAAACCCACGCCCAGGAAGTTAAGATGCACCAGCAATAGCCACTGCACCTTTATGACATGCACTACGCCCCAAGTCATGACCAGGCCCCTCTCTGCATACTCAAGCTGCATGCTGATAAATTACATTGAAACAAATAGACATTTGCCCTGGTAATTCCATATGGCACGTTTGCATTTCCAGTCATCTAGTAAATATTGGGCAAAGCGGTGGAGCGGATGGAAAAAGATTTTTAAAAATGCGGATTTGCATACTTTCTAATTATAGAGTAATAGCTGAAAATATCCCCTTATGACCAGAACCTGTACACTTATATGTCAATGTTTTCTTTATATCATGTCAAGTTTTGAATTAGGATCCAAAACTAATCTTCTTCCAATTTAAATCCATATCTCAGCGCTGTCACACTCTGGAGCACCAAGTATTGAAAGGCGATCATTTTTTTCTTTATTTTGTTGAGGTTACTGACAGCTTTATTTCACAAAGCAATCTAGCAGTGTGCGTACAAGTGACGGGTCACAAAGGTCACGTGGCAGGTGGTAAACGACAGCCAGCATGGTCAATATTACATCTAATAAATGAGGTGCACTTAGACAGCAAAAAAAGTCACAGCGTTACCTTAAGTAGAACGACCGAAACATCGTGCACCGTATCAAGGGCGCTGGAAGTGTATGTTACGATCATCCTTTACCACAGACTCGACAATTGGATCTATACGTTGTAATGAAGTCAAGCTCATTTCCACCATGACGCCCCCCCCCCCCCAAACCAAGTAGAGCTCATCACTCACACTTTGATTGCCTCATTTTAAAAAGCCCATGGAAATTCGTCAATAAAACAAAGATGACCTAAAAATATCAATGTATTTATAAACAAAAGTCAAAACAACCGATCAATCACTCACCAGTGGAGGACAAATGGAAAAGAAATGTGTTATATAACAAATGTATTAATGTAGCGCTTTGGAGGTGTTTATAATGAAAAGAGACTTGATCCACCCATCCATTTCAAGTCCGATAGGAGCAATGGGTGCAAAGCAAGAGGCAGCCTTGAATGCGGTGAGGCGCACACCCATACTCACATGTTCTTTCATTGTCGGAACACTTTTATCAGTTTTCTGTGTGTTCTGAATCTTCTCGTTGTATTTTGAGGTCTGAGAGAGACAGAGCCTGTGATCATTTTGCACAAATGTTAGAAAGTGTTTTTTCTCACAGAGAACCATAAACTACCAAGTAGTGTGGTGAAAAGTATCACTTTAGGGACCTTCAGAGCTCCACAATGTTATTTTGGAGTATCCAGATGAATAGGATGGATAAGCTTTTTGAGCTACAGTAAATGGCCCGTTCTCATCACAGCTGTTCTAATGTCACCAGAAGCAAGGTTATGAAGTGGAGCCTTCCACATAGTGAAAGGAGCAGAAGGCCTCTGAAAGGCTTCACTGGCCAAGTCAGGCCTCCTTTGTCTGCCTAGAAATGGCCTCACCCCAATGGGCTCAAATGCAGCCCCACTAACCTGCCTGAAGTTTCAAAGGCCCAAAAATGGACATTACGCCTCAAACATAAATTTAAAAGTTAAAATAATATATAAGAAGATCCCCAAAAGAGGAGAGACATAAACCCTTGGTTTGTATAAAAAAGAGAAGCAAAGAATCTTTATGAAGAAGGATTTATTAACAAAAAAAAAAGAATTTTAAATAGAGCAAAAAAAGGACAACAAAGGATTTGCCTAAAAACAGAAAATGAGGCCAAATATTAAAGGGAGTTAAAAAAACGGGCAACAAAGAATTTGCCTAAAATCAGAAAACAGAACCAAATATTAAGACCAATAAAAACACATTAAGGATTTGCCTAAGAGGCAATAAAAAGCAAGCAAATCTAAACCACAAACCAGACAACATATCCAATAACAAAGCTAAAGATAATAAAAAAAGAAGAGTAAATCCAAACAGAACACAACACATACATGAGAGTCCTCTACAAGCACGTCATCTCCAGCCCCTCGGTCTTCCCATTAGCCTTATATAGCAAGAGGGAGGGCTCAGGAGTGGTGATGCCCCACCCACAAGGAACAGGGACCATAAACAAATTTAAAAAGACAGTAAACAATAAACCAATAATAAGTAAAACTGACAACAACAAAAAGAGAAAAATAATAATACAAAGACAACAACAACAAAAAAAATAATCATAAAATGCTTAAACACATGTTAATTCCTAACACCTGGCTTGTGGGTTTTTTTGATTAATTTTGAATAATTGTTTTTAATGTTTTTATGTCATCTTTCTTAAATTTTAATTTTTGTTCCTTGTATTCTGTCTCTATAAATGTGCTGCCATTTTCTGTGCTTTGTGGTTGCCCACCCATTTTTGAAGTTTTGAAGTTTGTTTTTTTTTTCGTGATAGGCATCTCATATTTATGGAGCTGACATCTCCTGACCCCTTGGAGATCTTACCATGATGCACTGGGTTGGCACCATGTATGATGTCAACAGGTGTGTCGGTAAAAAGATTCCCTAAGCAGTCACTCCGTATCTGAGATTGGACCCAATTCATAGAAAACTTCCTTTTGACTATTTTGATTACTGGTTTTGAAAGACGCTCTGCTATTTGACAAAGCATTTTGGCTCTGACGTTCTTTTTTTTTTTACTTATAGTTTTGACCCTCACTTTGCCTTACTACTCCATTCTTTCTCCTCCTCCTCATTCTCTCTTTTTGGACTGATTTCCCTTTTTGCAGTTAGTATAGTCGTGGAGTTCAAAAGAATTGTTGTCCTTCCTTCGAGTTGCTGTTTTTTGTGTTTTTTCCGGTTTTATTCTTGGATTTAGGTTTTCTGTTTGTGGATCGGACAAGGCTACCTCAGATTGCCTTTTCATATACATAATTTTTTGTTCTTTTGATTTTTATTATACTTCTCTATTTTTATTAATGAACTTCATAAAAATTCATTGTTGCCCTTGTTGCTCCCCATTTTTAGGCCTGTTTAGGCCACAACTAAGCAGGTAGCAGTTTGGATTCTTCTGGACTGGCCAGTGGAGGATCCTGACCTGCTTTTGTAGCGTATGTTGGAGGCCTCTCATCCTTTCCCATTTCTGGAACTCTGCATTATGAGTGAATAATCTTGCACTCTGTGTTTTCTTTATTCTATGTAGGACACTCTGTTTTACTTTGTAAAGCACCTAGAGACAGTGTGTCCTGTGACAGGAGCTATATAAGGCAAACATGGATTGATTGATTAATTAAATATTTCTACTATAGGCCTTGTTAGATAAAGAGACTCAGTCAAGGTCACAGACTGAGACAGGATTGAATAGATGATCTTGATAATTTACAAAGAAACGCCTTGGCCGCTAGGGGGCCATACTCCTTAGCAGCCATTTCAATAGAAAATGAAAGGAAGAAATATTAAAGCAGCCATCTTAGCCCATGATTGATATCCACATATCTGTAGTGACAAGGCTGACAAGCGTCATGAAATCCAAGTGGCAGAGGTTGTAACATTCCTTCTATTTTAAAACAAACTAACATTAAAGTGCCGACAACATTTCAGCTGCCTGGTAATGAAGTCAGTAGCAAATCAATAGAGTTTACTGTAATTGGAGACGACGTGGTAATAACTGGGCGGCATGCCACTGTCTGGAGTCTGGAGAGTTCAAATGCTGACTTGGTCAATGCTTGTATTGCGTTTCCATGATTTGCCCCATGTTTATGTGGGTTTTCTGTCCCATCCCTAAAAGACTTCTGGTTAGAATGGCTGGTGGCTGTAAATGTGCCCTGAGTGGGTGAGTGGTGAGTGGGCATGTGACTGGCTCTTCTTTCATAGCAGGCTTCATCCTCGTACCCAGTGCTTATGCAGGTTCTGACTTGATTAAGTGGGCTCAGTAAACTGACAGAGGGAAGGCAAGCCAAGTTCCTCATTACAAGGTTCAAGATCAGCTTTCTTAACCTGTGCATTTGAAAACAATTAACAAATGAATCAATAAATCATAAAATTAATGAAGTAACAGACCATTTTTACACTTACGCGAGACCTTGCACCAGTCCTCTAACTCCCAGTTCCTTTCCTTTATGTCCACTGATGATGTTAAAAGAATTGCTTAGAGCACTAAAGGGGTCCTCCATAACACAGACAAACTATATATCAGCTACTTGGGGATATTGGGTTCAATCATTTTTTACAAGTCTCAATCTTTACCGTGTCAACTTGTCAAGAGGTCAAAGGGAAGAACAGGCAGTATTCTCAAATCAATCTGCCTTTAGAAATTGTCTCATTTCATTTTAAATTACCTGATGTTGCCGTGGCGGTCTGGGACAAACTGCTATGTCCCATAAACCATGACAACCTGGGTCGAGTTAATGCGATCATTCATAAGGGACGAGTCACCGCGGGACGGCCATTAACTACTTTTAAAGCACTTTGCAGGGCTAAGTGATCTCAGGGAGCGGCTGTTCCCATAAATACTGCGGTGACAGGTTCATGCCGGAGGACAGCTCCTTGGGGACTGCAAACCTGTAACCCAATAGTGCACTTGGCTTTGGGGAACTGAGGGGCTCTTGTACCTTTGAAATCCCCATCTAAACATACTCAGTGTCAACAAGGTGACATTTTATTATGGGACATTCTAGAACATGCATCTGGATGATTTGACACCTATGTCATGAAAGTATTTTACACAGTGCTAATGACCAACATATCACTGCTCATTTTATATAGTGCCTTTTGATAACGAAAGACAACCCAAGGTGCTTCTGAAGTGTCAAGTTACATTTCAAAGGTTAACGCAGACTTTATTGTACAATTGGTTAAATGACTCACTTGGGGTCTGTCAGACATTTAAACCTGCTTCCCTGTAGTTTCCAGTCTAAGCCCCCCATCCTGAGCTTGTAACATCCACTGACCCGTTTCCTGAAGCCTCATAATCCAATTTTACAGATGCAGGCAGACAGATCACATCCTAGCAAGACGAAAGCAAACCTGGACAAGAAGCTCAGTTCAGCTCTTCTGTTATTGTGAATTCTATGCATGGAGTGGGCAATTTTTTTCTACCATCCTAAATTAATTTGGTTCCAGCGGTGCTGTCAAGGCAGGTTCAGGCTGCTGCAACCCTGGAGTGGAATGATTGGGCTTGGAAATGAAGGGTGGGATCGATGGATAGATAAATGCAAACATACTGTACATGTGTGCCAAGCGACTGGTCTCCCATTTCTCATTTGTGCCAGTGTCCCTCAAATAGGCTCCTGCTCCCTTTAAAGATGAATTGAGTAAAGTGGTTGTGTTGGCGTTGGTGTGTACGACTGGTGTCCTGTCCAGAGTTAGTTTCTTATTTATGCCAATATTCCCAAGACAGGCGCAGACTCCCTGTGATCCGGAATTTGATTAAGCAGGATTGAAAATACATGAATAAATGTCTGCTTTTGTGACGAGTTTCCCATTAAGAGCTGGCTCCTCATTTGTGACCTGCAACATTGTGGTGGGCAGCCTAACAATTAAACACTAGGCCATCTTTAACATTGTAATCCAATTTTAGGGTCATATAACGGCGGAGCCTATCCCATCCTTATCGAGTATGAAACAGGAAACACGTCAGGATGGTTTGGATTAATGTATCAAATGCCACCCTGGATCTCTGTGAACCTGGAATGGATTAAACTGATTCAAAAACGGATGGAGAGATGAGTTTGTGTTCAAAATATCAAGTGAATTGGTTTCCTGTCCAGGGCTGGTTCATTTGCCCCTAATGTTATCAAGATAGAGTCTGGGTTTCTGTTACCCTGAATTAGATTAATCAGGTTTGAAATAGGCAGATGGATGGATGGATGGATGGATGAGTCTGGATTGTTGTGTTCAAAATGTCAAGTGAATGATTTTCACATGCAGGGCTGGTTCATTGGCACCTAATGCTATCAAGGTAGAATCTGGGTGTCTTTTACTCTGAATTAGTTTAGTCAGGTTCTGAAATAGACGGCTGGATTGATGGATGGATGGTTGGCTGGATGAGTTTGAATGTTTGTGTTCAAAATGTCAAGTGAATGGTTTCCTTTCCAAGGTTGGTTAATTTATGCTTGTTGTTATCAGATAGAATCTGGGATTCTGTTCCCCTAAATTAGATTAATCAGGTTTTAAAATAGGCTGATGGATGGATGGATGGATAAGTGTGAATGTGTGCAAAGTGTGTCCCATCCAGGGTTGGTTCCTGCTAACACAGGCACTTTATTACTGTGAAGCTTAGGCTCAAAATGGATGGATGGATGTGAATGTGTATGAAAGTGTCAAGCAGTTGAATGACATTACATCCATAGCCAGACCTTTTCTTTTGCACCCAGTTTTGCCAAGACAGGCACTGACAACTTAAGTTCAAAAATGGATGGATGGATGAAATAATGGCAGATTCTTTCATTTAAAGTGATTTTAAAGATCATAATAATACAGTATAATGGTTTTAATTTAATATTTGAAGCCTGAGCTTGACCAGATTTAAGTGACTCACTGAGAGTCAGGATTGGACTCACAGGAATTGAACTTGTAACAAGCCTTGAGCTTTTCGCTCCATTGTTCAGTTCATTATGCCACAAGGGTCAATTATTATTCACCATGTCTAATTTGTAACTTCATTATGTTCTCCTTTGAGTGGTGCAGAGGTTGGTGTCACTCCCTCATGGATGATTTTTAATGGCTTTGAATTCCAAACCCAGTTGTTGTCTATGTTATGTTTGCATGTTTCTTCCCAAATCTATGCAGGTTTTTATGGAAGCGGTGGTTTCCTTGCATATCTTGAAAGATGCCCTGGTTAGGCCTCCTTCTGATTCTAAATTAGCCCGTGAGTGTGAGTGTTTCTTGCAATGGACTGGCACCACCTTCTACCCAATGCTCCCTTGTCCTTGAACTGGATTAAGCAGTTTCAACTACACGATGTATGTATTTCCTCCTACACTTTTACTGTGTCAGTTTTTCACTCAAATAAAGGCATTCACCATAATTTCTCACCTACAAATGTATCACTTTTCTTTTTTTTTCAAATCATTTAATTATACTTCTCACCTAAAAGATAAAAAAACAACAATTTTATTAATGACATCCCCAATATTCACAAGATGTGCCCTGCTTTCGTCTCACACATGGAGAATCAACGGACAAGCCTGTGCCCACAAAAAGCAGCCGGCCACTTACAGAGTATCGAAGTTACGAGGCACAAAAATAAAAATGTTAAGGTTTGTCAAGGGTAATGGGACCTGAAAGTGACACATGCTTCCCGCAAACTAAGGAGACTCCTTTAAGCGGCCATTTGTCACTTTGTACTGTGGCCTAGAAATGAAGTTATTGGGAAAGAAAGAAATCAGGGACTCTGAACAGAATAGATTGCTGTTGAATTTAATAAAACAAGGCAGACGATGCAAAAAAAAAAATATAGCCTTAGAGTTGTGGTCTTCAAATTCAGTCCTGGAGACCCCCAAGGCTGCAGGTTTTTATTGCAAGAAATTTACTCTTACTTTTAAATGATTTCATTATTTAGTTATCTGGCTTACACATATCTCTTAAGAAGCTCATAAATAGTTGAATTATTTTACATAGCTATACATGTTTATGTTTAATTTGTCATTTTCTTTTAAATTTATTCTTTTCTCTAGAGTTTGCTCTCTTATTTGTATCTAAATGGCGATGATACTGAATGCTATTTTCATATTTATTATGGGTCAACAAGTGAACATGCTGCCAATTGCTCCTCTCCAGCTTTTAGTGTTGTCAGCATTTATTAGGATCCTTATTGTCACATGTACAGAGTCAAGGGAAATTCTTACCTGCACAGGATAATTCACATGCAACGGGACGCCATTTGGGGTGCCATGATTAGCAAGTATAAGAGTACATTTAAGGAAGCAAAATCTGTAAAAATCGGGTGAATTAAAAGAAAATGACAAAGGAAAAGTTTAGACAAAAATACCAATATTTCAAAATTTCTTAAAAAAGGAAAGCTTGCGTCAGAGTTAATATCTAATACAGTGATCCCTCGCTATATCACGCTTTGACTTTCGCGGCTTCACTCTATCGCGATTTTTTTCTCATACACGCTTACGTCACTACGCATGCGCTTTCTGAGAACTTTTATCTAAGCCCTACGATGGCTCCTAAACGTGCTGCTTTTTCTAAGCCTTCTGACAATAAAACTAAGCGCCGGAGGAAGATGTTTACTATCCAGGAGAAGGTGAAACTCTTGGATATGATTAAAGATGGCAATACCCTACAAAAGCCTCCACACGCATATGAAAAGACAGCGCCAGCAACTGCCTATCAAGATGTTCTTCAGCCGCGCACCCAGACAACACACTGCCTACTCCTAGTAACAACGCACCTGCTGAATATACTGCACCACCTCTGAAGACTCTCCTACTGAGGTCGTGCCTTCATAGGTTAGTGGTTGTGTGTAAGAACTGTGTGTGTTTGTGTGCAATTAAATGTACAGTACAATAATCTACTATATAAAAGCAGTCGGGATTGTCCTTCTGTCCCATGAATGCAAGGCGTAGCGGTATTCCGCTTATTACAGACTTACTACTTGCGGCTTGAGGTACGATGCGACGCGATGTGAGCAGAGTTCTGGTGCTCTCATTGTTCCCTTGCTTTTGTGCGCGATGCCCTGGAAAAATAGACAAAATTATGTCTCTGGAAATAATGTTGATGGAGTACAAATGCCTCACCATGTAGTAAATATCAGGGGAGATGGTGCTTGCTTATTCTCATCTATAGCTTATTTAGTGCATGAAACTCCGTCTTTAGCGGTACAGATTCGGGCTGACATTGTACGACTTTGGACAGGCACTTGAGGGGATAAAAACAAACTTAGGTTTTCGGGAGATGTTATGAATGGGCACTTTGATGTTCTCATTCCCTACACTTACATGCCTGATGTACACATGGAGCGCACAAAAATTGAGGATAAAAGTCGGTCGCCTTAAAAGGCGAGTGCACCTAGTAATATGATATTTGTAACATCTAATATGTCTTATTTTCTCTTATTTTGTCTAATATATTGGGTAATACGAGTGTAATGGTGACTAAAGGGTGTTATTTCATGTCTAGAGGGCTCTAATAATGTTAAAAAACGTATTTAGAAGGTCGTAAACAGATTTTCTATACTCTAACTGCGAAAATATTCGATTTATAAATAAAGAATCCTACTTCGCGAAAATTCATTTATCACGGTAGAGTCTGGAACGGATTAACCGTGATAAACGAGGGTTCACTGTACAATACAATTTATTTTTGTATAGCCCAAAATCACACAAGAAGTGGGCTTTAACAGGCCCTGCCTTTTGACAGACGCCCAGTCTTGACTCTCCAAGAAGACAAGGAAAAACTCACAAAAAAAACCCTTTTAAGGAAAAAAATGAAAGAAACCTTGGGAAAAGCAATTCAAAGAGAGACCCCTTTCCAGGTAGGTTGTGCATGTAGTGGGTGTCAAAAATTACAGTAATTACAATACAATACACAGAACACAACACAAGTTATCCTCAATACAATATAATAGTGTGTGGAACGTGACCCGGACACAGACAGGCGGACACCGATGGTTCAAACACCCACACATGTTTATTATACATAATTATTTACACAAGTGCACACAAACCCCAAAACTCCCCCAAAGTCCAGGCCTCACACTCAATGCCTCTTTCTCTTCAGGCTGCCTCCATTCCTCTCCTCCAAGACCTCATCCTTCTTCCACCTGACTCAAGCCAACGAATGGAGGGAGGCGGCCCCTTTTATCTACACCCAAACAAGCTCCAGGTGCTTCCTGATAAACGTCCACAGACACTCCCCAGTGTGGCAGAAGTACCGGCTGTGCACCCGGAAGCACTCCGGATGTCCCTGGTCTTCTTTCTCCCCAGTACTTCCAGGTGCGGCGGAAGTGCTGAAGGCCAGGGCTCCTCAGGCATTCGGGCACCCACTGGCGGTGACCACGGGCCCCTACAGGGTTGAGTTTCCAAGCTCTGTACCCGCGGTCCCCATAGCCACCAGGGCAGTCGCCCTCACGTGGTCTGGGGGAGGCGTAAGCCCTCCTCCTTTCCTCCAAAGGCGTCCCGGCCAGGTCGCCGCCCCCCAGCCACTTGTGACAAGAGTAATAGAAATATTACAAGTACAGAGCAGAATTTAACAGTAGATGATATCACATAATATGATTTGGATTTGTTCAGAGTCCTGGAGACCTCGGCCATCAAGCTGTCTCCTCCTATTAGCCATTCCACAGCTGAGACAGAGCTGGGCCAGCCAATCCGATGAGAGGACCCCTCTACCCAACAATTCCTGCGATCCTCCATCAGGGATGACTTTACCTCAGGCAGGCAAAACAACTTGGCAGGTGGGCCGTGGCACCAAGTGCCACATTTGAGTACCAAGAAGACAAACAGAATAGGTAAGGGTTAGTAACAAATTAGAACTATCATATTATTTAAATATTGTTTAATTTTGTACTATATATTTCAATTTGAGTATATTCTTTTTGTTTTGTGGGTGAAACTCCAAGAGGCAGGGCCACCCTGATGTCACTGCTGATGTCCTGAGCCTTTATTAGACATTCAAGAGTGCATTTATGTTAAGTGTTAATTTTTTCTAGTTGTGGATTTATTTGCTTCTGTCTTTGGCATTTGATTTCTTGGTTGTGGACGTATTTGCTGTGAGTTGCCTTTTAAAGAATCCCTTTTTGCCTTTTTACCATATTTGCTCTACTTTGGTTAATTTAAAATAAATTCTTCATCTATAAATATTTCTTGTTGGATGTGTTTCTATCTAGCCAGAAGTCTGTCAAGTCTGTCAAAGTCAAAGGTTGGACCATTTAAAGTATATTTAAAGTAATTTGAACTTTTGAAGCCAAATCTGCCTTTTGGGCCTGTGTAGGCCGAAGCCTGCCTTTGGAGTTTGGGGTTCAAATTTCCTGGGGAAAGGCCTACTCTAGGCAAGCAAGGGAAGGCACTGGCCTAGTTTAGAGGTGTACTGACTGCATAAAAGGCAGACAGTTCAAAAATTTAGAGTGAGGATTAGGGAAAAGAATAAGTCAAGGACAAAGCAAAGGTCAAGATTGGAAAAGAAAACAAGAGATGTCAGAGCCAAATTACAAACCGAAAATCACTATCAAAAAGCAGAACTTGTTTCTAGCACCAGTAGGGGCTTTCATGTGTCATCTGGCCACTCTACCAAAAAGCCCAGATTAGTAGAGTGTTGCAGTGTGTAGTTGTCCTTCTGGAACTTTCTCCGATCACCACACAAGTTCACTGGAGCTCAACCAAAATATCCATGTGCTTCTTGATCACTTCACTACTGATTGCTCAGTTTGGCCAGGCAGCCAGCTCAAGGAAGAGTTGTAGTTGTTCCAAACCTATTCCCTTTAAAAACAATGGAGGCCACTGTGCTCTTGGGAACCTTCAATGCTGTAGTTTTTCAGGGGTTTTTTTGTTGCCTTCTCCACTTCTGTGCCTAAACCAGTCCTGTCTCTAAGTTCTGCAGGCAATTCCTTCGACCTCAGGGCTTGGTTTTTGCTTAACTGTGGGACCTTCTCTAGACAGGTGTGCCTTTCCTAATCATCTCCAATTGACCACAGATGGACTCCAAACAAGGTGTAGAAACATCTCAATGATGTTCAATAAAAAAGGATAAACCTTATTCAAAATTCCTAGTAAAGGGTCAGAATTCTTGTGTCAATATGAGATATAAATTTTCAATTTTGTAATAAATTTACAGAAATTCCTAAAATCCTATTTTCTCTTTGCCATTCTGGGGTATTAAGTGTAGTTTAATGAGGGAAAAAATGCATTAGAGTGATTTTAGCATAAGGCTGCAACACAGTAAAATGTTAAAAATGTGAAGAGGTCTTAAGACTTCCTGAAGGCACAATAACTGATTAAGTGGATTAAGATCACAAATAAAAGAGTGAAAAAGCTCAAGTCTAATGAATGCTGTTAACAAAACAGAATGTAAATGGCAGGTCGTCTGCTCTGTAAGGCATACAGAACTCACTAACTTCACAACATTTCATCGTTTAGAAATGTAAGAAAATAATAGCATTGCTACCGTTTTTTGGTGGCAGTCTAAGATTTATGAGCGAGTGTTAGAAGCTATGGAAGAAGGATTCAGCAAATTGCTCTAAAATGTGATTTAAAAACAACAGGCAGTCGTCTGAGCAATCTGTCACACTTCAGAAATTTACATTATTACAGACTAAGGTTCCACCTACATGCAAATATGCATCTCTTATAGCGTCATTCATCTCTGCCTATTTGTGAAAAATTTCTGTAACAACGGAGGCAAAGCCAACACTGACATAGGCCTGCCATGAGTACTTTGCAGGGCGCTGTAGCACAGACAGCATTTATCACCACGAGCTAATGAAGCTGTCGCCATTTGCTTGAAAGTGGCAAAAGAGTAAACCCGTTAACCAAAAATGCAGCCTGACTTGTAAGAATGAAGAGGAGTGAGGTAGGAAATGTTTCAGCGAGAGAGACTTTACTGAAATCATCCATTATCTAGCTCACCTCAGCCAAGTTAGAGCCATGTGGGAACATCAGGTGCAAAACAGGAGCCAACCTTGAATGGGACACCAGCGCACCTTATCAGATTACACATTAGGGGACAATTTTGAGTCACCAAGACCTCTAAAATGCACATCCTTGAAATTAGTGCTGGGGAGCAATTTAAAATTTTAATCGCGATTAATCGCATGATTGCCTACGATTAATTGCGATTAATTGAAGAAAATCACAACAATCCCATTGTTATGTGCAAAAGTCAATAAAAAACTCAAAAGTAGCATATTGCGTGTATTTGTTTTCAAACACTTTAAACAAATCAGGTGATTTTTAACAGCAGTATTCTCTTTACATAGTAGCAGTTAAAATATTTCTTGTAACTCTTAACTTAAACATTAATGTAATCAAATCAAATATAAACCCAAAGCTATTTGCCGCTGCCAGGGCATTAACATTTTATTTAGTTTGTTATATAAAAACAAGTTACACTCCAAGTCCAGAGCCACGATCACAACATTATAACAGGCACCTTCCGAGCAACAGCAAGTTAACATTTCTAAATCTGTTTTCTTTTTTATCTGAACAGATACCAGCAGAAACATTTTCTTTTATCAGGGAGCAGCATAAACAGTCTATGTTCAGTAACACAAAGCAAGGGTTTCACACATAAATCAACATAAAATGTCTGTTGCTGCCTGTTGTGCCTGCTGTTGGCGCCTGTTTGCAGTTTGTGGCAGCAGCGGCTGTGTGGGGGGCGGCTCGACGGCCAGCAGGAATGCACGGTGGGCTGGCTGCCTGGCTGTCTTTGTGAGACAGGTGCACTGGGGGTGGCAGTTGCAGTGAGATGCAATATGGTTTATACTGCCTGTCATCATAAGTGTCTGCCCTCCCAGGCGAACATTGTCATAGGTGCATCAGATACACAAACGTGTTCAGCACCACGATCAGTTGGGGACCAATCAGCTAATGCCGGTACCTCACTTTCGTTTTTGATCTACATCTCCAATCGGTGTCCAACAAATCAGAGTTCGATTCAGCGATAATACAAAAAAAAGTCATCCATGGATTATTTTGCTTTGGTGTATCTCCACATGCCATTTTAGAAGCTGTTTTCTCTTTGCTACTCATGCACGCACAGGGAATCAAGGCCATATCAACAAAGTTAACTTTCCTCCAAAAGCGTATCGAAAAGCGTTGTAACAAGAAGATCACTGATCTCTATCGATTGCTAGCGAGACGGAGGCTTTCAAAGTAATAATAATAATACCAAAAAGTGCATTAATGCGTGAAAAAATAATTGTTGCCGTTAATTACTTAATGCATTAACGCGATAATAATGCCTTAACTTGCCCAGCCCTACTTGAAATCTAAGAGGAAATCATACTGTATGTGGATGCACAGCTCCAGCCAATTAGGAAAAGATAGTCATTTAAACGTTGATAACAGAAATAAGATCAATCAAATTATGATAATAGTAAGTTCTAACTGAACTATTGAAGAGAATATTCATCACATTTAAAAATGAAAACAACAGATTCTGTTCTATTTATATTTTGGTTTTGTTTATTTTTATCATTTTGCCCTCTTGCCTTTTGGTCGCCAGCAAGTGTAGATACATGTGGATCCACATGTGTGACATGATGGCATTTAGATTATTTGAGACTGAAGGGCACATGTTTTACTGACATCAGAGCATTTTGCTTAAGGAGAACTCCAGAGGATTGCCTGAGTTGGTAAGTGCGGATTTCTAAGAAACCAGGTTTCTGCCTTAACTTGGTTACTCTCCTTATCATGGTCACGCATGGGCACCTGTGGGTCACCTTCCAGGCTCAAACCAAGCATTCAATACCCTGCCATACCACAAAGGGGCACAGTTGCTGTGTCATTTCTTTTTTCTGTTGTAGCACCAAAAAGATACCCATTGTGAAGACCTAAACCTGTTCAGCACCTTAGAAGCCAGTCAGGAGCATATCAGCTCCTGGAAGATGGAAAAGCAAGCTCTGCATGTTGAAGCTCCTGTAACTTGACCCACTCAAGAGAGATGACCATATTGAGAAGCTAAACAGGACTTTGTTGTGCCTCTTATCCATGGGACCACCACCATTGTTCATTTTTTTGGACTTTGGTATTAACGGAGTAGCCCGATTGGCTCCCCAAATTCTCGTTGGGTCTCTTTTGCTTCCTTCCTCACTTACAGTGTGCATGCAAACACATTGACTAACACAGATTTGTTGACCAACACAGAAAATCAAAGTGCTTTGAAACTGATTAACCTAAATGGAGCCCAGAACTATATATTCTTTAACTAATTCTTGAATTGTGGCAAGTTGGCATCAAGAAAAACTCCAGTCAGCAACATCCCTGGAGGAAAAAATAACATTTGGTTGGTCTATGATCAATTATAACAAAGAAAATCAAAGATAAAGTCAGGCATAGTCAGAGTCTCGGAGAACTTGGTAAACTGGCCTCCCACCCCTCCTGGACATTCTATAGTAGAAACCGTGCTGGTCCATCCAATCTAATGACAGAATCTTTCTACCCATTGATTCCAAGGTTCTAAGTGCCACAACAAGATACCGAGAAGATAAACAGAATAGAGTTGCATTAGTAATGGTTTATAATAACTCTTGATGAGATCGATAAGGCCAAAATAGGCTTAAATCATCGACTGAACCTCATTTATCCATTAAAAAGAGTTGGGTAGCAGAAGGTCATCTTTACAAAAAATTGAAACCAACTCTGAATGGAATGCTGTCCCATAGAACACTTCCACACTCCTGCTATTAGACTCTTGTACAGCCTTCGGTTAACTGAACATGCATAATACAATAACAGTTGTGATATATGGCCGGCAGTTGATCCCGGCCAATACCCCCGCACCACTAGATGGAGTCCTCCCTGCAACATGGAGGGGCCCCCAGTTCCAGCAGGGCATCATGGACATTGGAATTTTACTTCACAGCCCTGCTGGATACTGTGGGGGCCACCAGGGGATGCTGCAGGGAGGCACAGTGATTTATATTTTCCATATAGCCTGAGATGAAGTACTTCCAGGCTGAAGAAAAGAAGAAGTTTTCACCTGACCCGGAAGTGTTATAAAATCACGTGGACTGAGGGACAGAAACACTTCCAGGTCAAGGACTATAAAAGGACTGTGGGAGATCCCAGCAAGAGATCCGAGCTGGGAGGAAGGATGACTGAGCTGCAGGGTGGATTGAAGGATTGTGAATTGTATTATTGATTATTATTATTGTTTATTATTGGAAGTATAGTGGAGGTGGAGGTGCTTTGTGCACAATTGAAAATATTAAAGTCAAGTGTTGGGACTTTTACCTGGTATCTGAGCATGTTGTCTGAGGGTTCAAGAGGCAACAGCAACCCCTATCTGTCATACAGTCATCAAGCTAATCTATGAACCCAAATAAATAATGATGTCTGTGCCACCCAGTCATAAAGTTAAAGATACTTCTTTCGATCTCAGTATGTTTGGGATGATGAGGTAAAATCACTGCATACAGAAATCCATTGGTTTTTAATACCCGTGTGTTTTCTACGGTCACATAAAGGCAGTAAGATATGAAATATCAAACTGAGAGGAGGTCAGCATGATGCACAGTATCTAGCATTCCTACATCTTAATCCCCATTTGCTTAAATTGCAAGAGTTGAATCTTTCAGTTTTCATGGAAAGACTTCCTTGGTGGAAGGTATCAGTGATAATAAACCGTCCTTGTTTTAACTAGACTTGTGTCTGTGTGGTTGTGTCTGGGGTTGAGTGGCTCTCTGGCACCCTCTGTTGTCCACAACCTTTATTGATTAGACCGATGTCATGTTACATGACTTACAGTCGGAGTGGATGTCAAAGTTGACGACTGCAGTTACTGCCCTTGTTGTCTGTAGATGTTAGGGTACTTCACTTTCACATTTCCAAAGTATTACAAGCTCACCTGTATCTGTGACAACCAATCTGATTAATGTGCTGTGATGTCCTGTGCAATGGCACCTAACACATCAGTAGTCCTAAATGAGCAACCAGAGAGAGGATAGAGAGTCACAGACACAAGCCTCTTTCGAAAAAATACAAAAGATGTTTTTGCTGATTCACAGTCTTCTGTCATGTAATTAATTAATAATAAAATCAGTTCTTGCGCTCCAACACAATTAAAAAGCCTCGGGTTCCAGCTCTCATTACCTTCCCCAAAAGAGACTTCATTGAGTTCCTCCACAGGTTAAGAGTGGCTCACACCACCAGTTCTCCACACTGCCTCTAGTCTCAAGACTTTCATATGCATATTATCAGCAGGCACTCGTGTATATTCGTCCCCCTCCAGGGTCTGTCAGAAAAATGCAAACAGATCCAAGTGATTCCCAAAGGCAACTACAACATCTGTCCTCCCCAGATTCTTAATTCCACCTCAGTAAATAATCGGAGGACTTCACCCCATAACACTGCATCATCTTCTTTCCCTTTCACAGAGCTTTCAGAATGTTGCAATACCCCTATCATTAACCACACCAGCCCAACAGAACTGGGCCCTTATATAGTGTTTTAATCCACGTGGTACGCCTGCAGCCAATTCCGGTTGTACAACTCTCCATTCCCACCCATAGGCTCACTCGCCATCAAGCTGACAACGCTGCACTCAATCCTCTAATTACAAATGGGGTCATGAACCTGCACACATGTGCACATGCATTCATGCAGACCGAATCCATGGTCCAGTCTCCTCTCCTATAGTTCGCTCAAGCAGAACCTCACTCTGGACTCTCTCCGATCCCATGGGTTCTATGAACTGGAATCTCACTTGTCGTTCTATTTTAACAGGCAATGGAGTAACCGCCAGGTTGTCAGCAGCTCCAACAAATGCAAGCACAGCCCATTAGATCTGTCTCATCTGCCACCTCTACCTACAGAGCATTCCGGTGCAGTGGCATCCCGCTCTGCATCATATATCCCCCTTCCATTGAGATAAGTACAAAAACTGTTTCTTTCTGTCACACAGAAGAGTAAACCAACACTCAGTCACAATATTCCAGGCTGTCACCTAGCACCACAACATGGCTTTCCCACACATGCTGTTACACTCAATTTTTAACAAAGAGTATTGATTGCTTGAGCCACTGTCACATTACACGACTTCCAGTCGGAGGGAATATCAAACTTGATAACTACAGCTGCTGATCGTGTCAACCAAAGATGTCAAATTACATGACTAAGTACCATAGAGCATGTCAAAGTCATCGTAATGACCTTCCAGCACAGTTTCACATTTCAAACACACTGTGAGTGCACATCTTTTTCTGATAGACCATGACATGCTGCCTGATATAGCTGGTGCCCTTGCGACAGCTTTACATGTACATCATTTCAGATGCCATCTGTACCTTCTTTTTCTCTTTCTTTCTATTCCGTTGTAGTACCTAAAACAAACAACATCAGACAAAGGGGCCGTTCTTGTGTTTGTCCAGAACCCTCATGTTTCCTTAGTCCTTGTCCAGCGCTATATGCATTGTACTTCCAGATGACCATTCATTGGTTGCCAGCTCTCACATGCACTCAGCGCCCACCCCTATAATAATAATAATTCTTTACATTTATATAACGCTTTTCTCACTACTCAAAGCACTCAGCAATTACAGGTTAAGGGCCTTGCTCAAGGGCCCAATGGACCAGAGTACCTTTTGGCATTTATTGGATTCGAACTGGCAACCTTCCGATTGCCAGTGCAGATCCATAGCCTCAGAACCACCACTCTGCCTATGACTAAAGACAAAACCAAACAAAATTTTGTTGGGGTTAGTTATTGGCTAGTTGGACTAAGTTGATGGGTTGCCTAACTAGATGACCGTCAGTCATGGGAAGGTGCCACGACTGCTCCAACTCAATAATATAATGTAAATGAGAAATTGCTGTAAGAGTCACGTAATGTGACTGAGATTTTAGACAGCTTGATTGAAACTCCATGTTTTCTGGCAGCACTTAGCAAAACACAGGAACCAACCCTGAAAGCACTGCTACACTCACTCATATGGGATCAGTTTAGAGTGATCAATCAACCAAACCTGTAGGATGTACAACAGTACGATCTGTAGGATGTGGAACAGAAACCCTGGACACTAGGACAGCAGACAGACTCTACAGAGAGCAGCTTAAGAATTAAACAAGAAGCTGCCAGGCCGCAGTTCTAACCTCAGCACAACTCCTCGTTCGTATGGGCTACTTTCTTTAAGACAAAGTATAAATAACAAATAGCAAGCGTTTATTTGACTTGACAGATAATTATAACAATGTCTTATCTAGGTATGCCAGATCCAATATGAACAAATTGTGAAAGATGGGATGAGGAGATAAAGAGAACAATAGATCAAGACTTAGCTTTACCAAGCCAAGTGAACCTTGCTAGTCTGAAAACAATGCAAACACTGAAGTGTTCAGTCTTAAACAATGTAAAGTGTGGTGTGGCCATTAGCTGATTGAGCTTAAACTTTTACATTTTCTCAATAATGTGAATATAATTTTCTGTTTTTTGGTTGCTGACAAGTCAGAGTCATACATGTAATTTAATGTTTCCAACTTCCAAATCCCTGAACAGCTGTCTACAGAAAACTCAAGACATTATGAGGACTGAGAAGGTTATAAGAATCAATAAACTGATTTGAATGGAGAAAAGGCAGTTGGTAGGAAGTAACAGGGATAATTAATTCAAGGAAAATTTGCCATTGTGGCATATTAGTTTTGTTATTATTTTTATGTTCATTTTGGATAAAGGTTTTGGCTAAATAAATAAATAGGATGTGTTTTTATATACCGTCCCTATTTACGCAGGCAAGAAGAATGCAAGAAAATGCCTAAAGTATAATGCTAAAGACAATCGACTATGATTGCTTTAGACCTTTATTATACAGTATTCTCACATAGTGTCATGAAATTGGGATTTGTCAGTGAAAAGAGTCTCAAAAATGCCTCAAAAATGCCCACTAGAGGGGGAAAACCATTAAAACCCAGGTAGAAATGGCAAACATAGCATCTGTATAAACAAAAATGTTCTGCTAACAATGAAGCTCAGAAGAGAACAAAAGGCAAAAAGGAGTTCACTGATAAAGGCAATCCCAAAGCAAATAATGTCCAGATACAGTGATCCCTCGCTATATCGCGCTTCAACTTTCACGGCTTCACTCCATTGCGGATTTTAAATGTAAGCATATCTAAATATACATCACGGATTTTTCACTGATTCGCAGATTTCTGCGGACAATGGGTCTTTTTATTTATGGTACATGCTTCCTCAGTTGGTTTGCCCAGTTGATTTCATACAAGGGACGCTATTGGTGGATGGCTGAGAAGCTACCCAATCAGAGCACGTATTATGTATTAAATAAAACTCCTCAATGATATACAATATGCTTCCCGCGCGGTGCTTCGCATACTTAAAATCCCGAACAGCACGTATTGATTTTTGATTGCTTTTCTCGCTCTCTCAGCAGAGGGGCTGTTCGCACATTGGCCTAGAGGATACGGACGCTCCTCTAAAAAATGCTGAAAGACTACCTCCACATTGCTCCCTTGCTGCTTTGTCCCGGTGCTTCACATACTTAAAAGTCCGAACAGCACCTATTGATTTTTGATTGTTTGCTGATGTTCATGCATTGGATTTGAATCCAGGACACTGGAGTCATGAAGTAAAAGAGGTACCACCACAATGCCAGGCCTTCTCAAAGCAGGGGTGACACCAGTATAGACCCTGGGTTGAGCTTTGCCTACCCACTTTGCTTATTAGCCCATCCTATTTTGTTCTATAGTTTTTTACATTTTTTTACAAATGAAAATTAGCCTGTTCTGCATACATGCATTGTAATATACTGTACATCTCCCTTAAATAAAATATCAATTAATTATAAACTAACACAGCAACATTGCCAAAGTGCTTTTCTTTTTATCTTCTCATTGCTATGATTGTGTTTAGAGTTACAGTAAGTGGGCAAAAAAAATGAAATTGTAAGTTACTGGTCAGTTTAAGTTGGTTAAACATGGCTTAGCATGTGCAGTGGGTTGGACTGTGGAGTTCTTACACGGGGTGGTTAGATATATCATACACACATTTTATTTAAGTGTTTTAACTACATTTGAATGTAGTTTGCATAGGTTGCTTTAAAATTATATATATTAATGTATGGTTTTATTTGTAAATTAACATGAAAGTGGGCTGCGGTGGGCTGGTGTCCTGCCCAGGGTTTGTTTCCTGCCTTGCATCCTCTGTTGGCTGGGATTGGCTCCAGCAGACCCCGTGACCCTGTAGTTAGGATATAGCGGTTTGGATAATGGATGGAACATGAAAGTGGGGTAGATTACATCTATATTTGACTGAGCCTTTGCCGTCAGGTCATGTGCTGGTGTGCGAGTATAATGAACAGACACACTGTTGAAACCTTCTTGGTGTCAAGGGCCTTAAACTCAGTGAAACACCAATTAAAACAGGGGGGCCCATCTGATTACCTCTGTGATCCTCTTCTGCGGCAGATATTCATTGTTGTTGGATTCAGCCAAGAGGCTGGCAAGAATGATAGCTTTAGTCATATTAGCTAAGGGACAGATTTGCCGAATAAGTTTTGTGATGGCTCAGCCTGATGGTTACTATGCAGCTTGTTAAAAGCAGGCCGGGATTCTTTTGAACCACCTTTCTGGAGCAGTGTGTAATACATGAAATCCTAGTTGTGCAAAGATGTACAAGTGAGGTAGATTGGTGATTCTGGTCCCATATAAGGACTGGTGCCATGTCCACAGCTGTACCCTGCTTCACGCTCAATAATGCAGTACTGTCATGATAGGCCTAACCCTATCCCTACCACCAACCACCACAACCATCAACTGAAGAATGAAGCGGGTTTGAAGTCAGGCCGGCATGATGTTTGGCACACACACACATCACAGGAAAATATTCCAGGCTCATTTAAGGTATGTGATGCCCCAACAGGCCAAGATGGGGTGCTGTCAATAACAATGCCATCTGTTTTATCCCCTATAACATCAAGAAGATGCACCTTGAGAGCAATTAGCCCCATCCATTCCAGTCATGGGACTGTAATAATCTGATGACCCCAATTGTTTCATTCGGACCCAGACTTACCGAGGCACAGAGCTCCTCTTGATTGACCCACTCTTAAGAGCCATCACCTCTGAAAAGCTAAGAAGTCTAATTTATGTTATTTCACTTTTGCACCCTTGTGTGTTCCAATTAATAGGGGCAACCTTTCTGGCAGCCCAACACTTCTTGGGACTCACCCTGTGTTCCTTCCACCCGTCCACATGGTGTAGTAGTTAGCACTGCGCCTTCACAACTACAATGTCTGGTTCAAATCCAAGGTTGGTGACACTCTGTGTGCCACTAACAGGATTCTTCTGTGTGTGTGTGTGTGTCTTGTTATCTGTGACAATGTCATTTTTTACAGCAGGGTAACCTCATTGCTCACACTTAGTAATCAGTACTTTTATCCCAAACACATACAATTAGAAGGACTTGAAACTCTAAATCAGCAGAGTTTGAGCGAGGGAACCCTGAGATGGACTGGCATCCCTAGTGACGTCAAGCAGTGCAATATGTAGGTTCATAGAATGATGGATGGATTTTATTTTTATAGCCCAGTAGATTTTGCTCTCTTTAGCGCTGACATTTAATCTTGGCACAAGAACTGGAAAAACTTGGAACTGAAAGAAAGGACAGCAGAAAGAAGAGAAGATGGGATACTGTGGTAAAAAAAGGATAAAGGTGAAAAGCTGAAACAGTGAAACAGTGAAACAACACTGTCTGAAACAGTGGCCATGAGGACCAGGAGGAGGACCTGCTCAGTTCAGAATTAGACATTCAAAGAGTCGTTGGGGTGTTTCAAACACAAAGGTAGCTAAACACGGCTGTATTCTAAGGTTCACTCCATGCCCTGCTGCATTACTCCACGCAAGGCAGAGGGTAGAATCTGGGACTTCATGGAGACCCTGCAGAAAAATGCTTCATATGGTGGTGTAGTTAGACAGGAAAGGAGGGGAGTTTCGCTCAAGAAAACCACAAATTCCAGATAGTCTTACAAGCAGCTTCCACTGGGAATGTTCATTTCGAAGCAAAACACGTCCTGTGGGACACTCAGTTTCACAGAGAGATGCTAAGAGAAGTCAGAATGGGAGTTCACAAAAAGTCCAACCTCTGATGCAGAGGAAAAGTCCAAACTGTGCACTAGCCAAGAGCCCACATGGATACCATTGCCTTATACAGTGCCTATAAAAATGATTCATTTCCCCTTGGAAGTTCTCACATTTTATTAATAAACAAGACCGAATCACAGTGGATTTAATTTGGCTTTTTTTGACACTAATCAACAGGAAAAAGACTCTTTAATGTCAAAATGAAAACAGACCTCCGTAAAGTGGCCTAAATTACTTACATATATAAAACACCAAATATGTATTTACTCCCTTAAATCACCACTGGTACAGCCAGTTGGTTTTAGAATTCATTGAATTGGTTCAATGGAGATGAGCAGTCTGGGGTTTCTGCTGATTGCTGTATAAAGTCAGTATTGAGTATAGTAGATGTAACTTTGGCAGCCATGACAGCCTTGAGTCTGTGTCTACAGTACAGGTCTCTATCAGCTTTGCAAATCTGGACACCACCATGATTCCCCATTGTTCTTAACAAAACTGATCAGTCTCTACCAGGGTGCATGTTGATTGTGAGTGAACAAACTTTGTCAAGTCCAGCTGTGGATTGAATCGAGATGTGGACTCTAACTCAGCCAGTCCAGGACATTAAAATTGTTGCTTTGAAGCCATTCTTCTATAGCTGTGTTTTCATGCTTGGGGTCATTGTCTGGCTGAAAAATTAACCTTCTCCCAAAAATGTAGGTTTCCTGTAGAAGGCATCTGGTTATACTATATTATCAGGGTAGGACATTCATCTCTGTATCAGATAATGATGGATGGATGGATGGATGTAGAGAATATTAAATGGGCAAGATTTTGCATTATTATTGAATATCTAAAAGAGACCTTAACCCAAGATAACTTTTAAGACTACAGCACTCAAGAATTAAATCTGTTTATCCATCTATTTTCAGAACCTAGTTAATCTAATAGTCAAGTTGTGTCAGGCAACACTGGATTCAAAGCAGAAACAAACTCTGGATGGGATGTCAGTCCATTGTGGGACACACTTGCACATATATGACCAACTAAGGCTCTCAAATCAACCTGATTTGCAATTCTAGGGATGTAGAAGGAGAACAGAGAACCAGGAGTAAGAAAAAATAAACTCACAGGGACACGGGAGACAGGGACACGCTATTGAAACTGTGCCAGGATGGGCATTTGAACAAGTGACTCTGCAGTTGTGAGGCCAACTAGATTCAGCATATGATATTAAAAAACAATATATATAATTGTATTATATCTACATTAAACACCAAGATATCTGAAGTACTGTAGTCAATGGCTGAACTGTGGCTACCAGTGAACGGAAAACAATGGGAGGAGACAGATAGATAGATACAGGGTGGTCCAGATCTAATTATGCAGATCCAGATCGTCTGGATGACTTTGATAATGCTGGGGTGATTACAGCTCAGCACAAAGACAATTCTTCATGTCATGAGTTTGCACACTTCTCGATGGTCTGGGATTTTTTGGATGATTTTCTGTGTAATAAACTTAATAAGTTACATCGTAATGAAAATTGCATAATTAGATCGGGACCACCCTAATGATAGATAGATAGATAGATAGATAGATAGATAGATAGATAGATAGATAGATAGATAGATAGATAGATATGGAAGGCACTATATGATAGATAGATAGATAGATAGATAGATAGATAGATAGATAGATAGATAGATAGATAGATAGATAGATAGATAGATAGATAGA
>JANRMT010062857.1:15359241-15380901 GCA_026402145.1 Polypterus bichir lapradei | reverse complement strand
AGATAGATAGATAGATAGATAGATAGATAGATAGATAGATAGATAGAACTGTATTTGTCCCTAGGGAGGCATTTGGCTTTTTACTGAAGCTTTTCAAATAAATAAATACATAAATAGATAAAATCTGTAAAGTATATACACAAACCAGTGTGAGCACACACCAGAATGACTGAAAAGGAAGAAACATTTAAAAAGAAAGAAAAGAAACCTTCTGACTTGGTAGTCACTACTCTTAACAGTAAAGGTGCCAGAGTGGTTCTTCAGAGAGATGCCATTGGGAAACCAGTTTTGGTTCCCAACACACCCATCCACATGCAGGTTCCAGAAAGAGTCTTTATTTATTTCGATATGCAGCAATCTCCATACATTGAAAAGCCATGTAAAGATGGTAACATTTTTGTGAAATATCAATGAGTCATGATTTTAAAAGGACTCTTGCCGCATACAAGAACACTGACATAAGTTCAGGTTAACTTTCCTGCTAGGCAGCGTACCATACAATGAAGATTTCCATTTTTTTTTTTTTTAAATAATTCAATTAAATAATCTTTTCCTTTGCTTCCAGTGCAAATTGTAATTCATATTAAAACTACATTACAGCTGCGGTGGGCTGGCGCCCTGCCCGGGGTTTGTTTCCTGCCTTGCGCCCTGTGTTGGCTGGGATTGGCTCCAGCAGACCCCGTGACCCTGTAGTTAGGATATAGCGGGTTGGATAATGGATGGATGGATGGATGGATGGACTACATTACACAAAAAAGTTCAATCAATCTAAATAAAATAAAAAGTGTTTCATAGTTATTATTATGGGTATTGATACAGTACAAACAGTTCATGTAGTAGAAATTTGCAATAAAATAACATTTATGGACTGCCCTGGAGATTACTTTTACTTGGGATCTGCTAAAGTCTTGCATGCGTGGATGAATTATTTTCGTCACTTTACAATAAAATAACACACAAATATTTATAAAGCAGGATGTAATTATTTCTTTAGATGGAAAACTTAACATAAGAAACGAGTTAGACGCCTAGATGTGTTTTTGAGTGGCATTGTGGTCAGTGCCATTGCCTCACGTTGTCAGTGCCTGCGAGTTGTCTGTGTGGAGTCTCCGCGCGTTCGCGTGGTTTTCCACTTACATCCACAAAAACATTAACTGTCGGTAGCTGTGATTGTGCCCACTGATGTGCGAGTGCCCCGGACGCGGTTGGTTCCTGCCTTGTGCTCCGTCCACGCCTGCAATTCACTGATCATCAGCACAGAATCAAACCGTCACGAGAAAACAAAAATAAGAGAATTCTTTGAAAAGCTTTTGAGGCGAGACTTTGTATGCAACGCAACAATGTGAAATGCATTAGCCGGGAGTTTTTCTCGGGAATATAGATTGCCTTTGTCTCTTTTGCCAGCTTTTATCCCTGCCCGGCGTGTTCTTACGAGCCGATCCATGTTTCTGATGCGCTGCCACGGAGGGACGCTGTATATATGAACACCTCAGGCAAAATGTACCGGCACCCTTGAACTACTGCCATCTTTTCTTCTTGAGAGATTTTTTAAACTATTATTTCATCCAGATTATAAAATGATATTTGAATTTAAAATTAACTTTTGTTTCACTGAAAGCCCCCGAACGAGGTGCTAGTGCAACCCAACAGTTTCAAGCTAACGCGAGCCGTTCTTGACTTTACCTAATTATTATTAAAACGGCATTTGCTTAAATGATCAAGGCTTTTCACCCAGGTATATTCTCTCAATGGTGGTTAAATCTCGCCTTAATTGATTCACAATATGAAACAGTCAGAAATACATCGAGCCGCACATTTGTAAGGCACCAGCAATGGGGTTTTCAAGGCCAGCGATGCTCAGCCGTTTAAAATTAACCGTTCACAATAAAGGGTCCACATCCAAGCTGCCGGAGCGCCTGAAAGCCCGCGACTCTCCGAGCCCCTGCCGCCTTCTCGTTTTTTATTCTTTACAAAGAAGTACGAAGAGGCTGGCCCTGAGTCACCGCGCCGCTTTGACACGAAAGGGGTTTGGAGCTGACACTCCGCATTGCAAAATAAATCATCGCTGAATTCTTGCTTAAGTGGCTTTTTAGTGGATTGGAATCCATTTTCTTACTTCCAAGTTCTCCTTGACCCAGGGTCTTCACAATTTGTGAGCAACCCATGTGTGTTTTATGATTTAGAAAAGAGGTTTTGTAAATATGAAAAGCAATAATTTCATTTTATACAGTGCGCGCGGTGACGAAAACCACTGACAGCTTGCGCTTCACCTATGACACGCAAAAATCAAAAATAGGAAATTCTTGCCTAATTGAAAAATTGTGAAAATCTGTGCGAACGAGTCAACTAATTCATGATCTCCTTCTGCCCATGCAGCTTCATTTTCAAAAAACTGAACGCCGACTACGTTTGTTTTCCTCTTTATACCAACAAGAAAACGGCACCGCAAATGAAGGCGAATAAATAAAAATGCGTGGCAGGAAATGGCAATACGCCATCGACAGGTAAAAAATGAAGGCACCGAATGTTACCATCTGAAGTCAGAAGGGAAAGAGGACTGCATTCAAGTGGGGGGACAAGATTTAGGAATCGTTAGAAATGTCATAGTCTGAAATTATTATTATTATTGTTATTTTACATCATGCCAGTCATATCTATCTATCTATCTATCTATCTATCTATTATATAGTGCCTTATCTATCTATCTATCTATCTATCTATTATATAGTGCCTTACCTATCTATCTATCTATCTATCTATCTATCTATCTATCTATCTATCTATCTATCTATCTATCTATTATATAGTGCCTTATCTATCTATCTATCTATCTATCTATCTATCTATCTATCTATCTATCTATCTATCTATCTATCTGTTTGTCTGTCTGTCTGTCTTAAAAATGCTGGTTCTTGGCATTTTATGGTTTTTTACTGGATTGTGTAGTTCCTCATAGAGCCATTTCTTGAAAAAGCACAGTTTCATTCTGGAGGTCTTTGCATATGAAGTTGGTAGTTTGTGCTATGAAAAATGTCCTAATATGCCGGAAAAAACCTGAAATCTTTAATGTATGGTAGGCTGCCTAGCAGGACACTAACAGATTAAGAGAACCTGAATTTTATCCTGTGTTCTTGTATGCAGTGAGAGTCGTTATAAATTCAGGGACCATTGGTATTTCATAAATCTGTTACCATCTATGTACTCTATGTAGTTAATTTACTGTAAGGAGCCTGTTATGGTTCTTTCTGGAACTTTCTTACAGATAGGCCTTTTGGGAACCAAAAATGGTTCTGCTATGGCATCTCTCTGAAGAACCACTGTGACACCTTTATTTTTAAAAGTATATAGAGTAGGCTACACATTTTTGAAGTTCAAGGTTTTTATTTAGTTGTTTACAAAAGAAAACGTGAAATTTGCCTTCTCTGTTGCATCCAGCAACAGACAGAAATGACATTTGTGGCAGGCGGCTGGGGGCTGTGTCCAGCCAGGACATCAAGAAGGACCAGGAGAGGGCAGCCGCCCTGGTTTGTGTGGGGGCCACGGGAATTGTGCATGGAAGCTCAACCCTATAGGGGCCCGTAGCCACCGCCATGGGGTGCTCTGAAGGCTGTGAAGCCCTGGACGTCAGCACTTCCGCCACACCCGGAGGTGCTGGCAGAAGTATTACCAGGGACACCCCAAGTGCTTCTGGGTGCTCATGAGGCACTTCCGCCACACCAGGAAGTGCCGCAGGAAGCTTATCAGGAGGCACCTGGAACACGTCTGGGTGGGGATAAAAGGGGCCGCCTCCCTCTAGTCATCAGCTGGAGTCGGGTGGAAGAGGACGAAGCTCGGAGGAGAGGAGTGGAGGCGATGAAGGAAGACAGGACTTGTGAGAAGCCCTGACTGAGGGTGTGTGGTGCAGGGGCACTGGTTAAACTGTAAATAGTGTAAATAAACATGTTGTGGGTTTGAACCATTGGCGTCTGCCTGTCTGTGTTGAGGCTGATCTTCCACACATTCCACAAACAAACAGAGAGTAGACAAGTTAAGACTTACACAGAAATTCAAAAAAAATGTGTACATCATTTGAAAAACTGATTTTCGTCTAGCTTACATCTAGCTGTTTAATTGTACATTGAACCTAAAATGCTTAGGTGATACATAAGAAAAACTTTATACTTCTGGAATTATTCTTTATTAAAAAGACATAAGGCACTGGGGAGAAAGAAACTTCTGGAATACTTTGTGTGGGATTTCAAAATGACAATCCTCCCTGATTTTCTGAAATCAAGTTGAGTGTTGCAGTGAGTGTCTTTTGTAAGTTGGGATAATTTCCAATTTTTTTACCAAATCGACTACGTCAGCCAAAATCACTTTAGCCACATGTCTGGATGGATAAACATGCAGATATCTTCCTCATGAAGTCAATATCATCTCCTTGGTCATTATGACATTCAGAGTAAGATCGTTCTTATTGCACTAGTTTACCAAACAGTCCACTTGAATTAAATAATGGATTTCAATTTGCCAGTGTATCAAAAAAATATCATAAACCAGGCTCTACAGCCACACAAAACCCACAGCATTTGGTAAATGTCAGCTACAAGGTGTGAACTTTCTTTCCTAGCTGTACAAAGATGTGGTGACCCCTTGGACCACAAAGCACCAAAATGGATGGATCTTCATGCAAATATACAACTTGTTCATTTTATGTTAAATCAACTTAATTCAGAGATGGAGGTAAAGAATTTAGGGGTAATTATTGACTCTGACCTGAATTTTAAATCACAAATTAATCAGATTACTAGGACAGCATTGTTTCACTTTAAGAAATATAGAAAAAGTTAGACCTCTTATAACATTGCAAGATGCTGAGAAATTAGTTCACGCTTTTGTTTTCAGTCGACTAGATTACTGTAATGCACTCCTATCAGGACCACCCAAAAAAGACATCAATCGATTTTAACGAGTGCAGAATGCAGCTGCTAGATCTTAACTAGAAAAAGAAAATCTGAGCACATCTCTCCAGTTCTGGTGTCACTACACTGGTTACCTGTGCCATTTAGAATTGACTTTAAAATACTGCTTATGGTTTATAAAGCCTTAAATAATCTCGATCCATCTTATATTTCAGGATGTCTTTCACATTACACTCCAAATCGTAACCTTAGATCTTCAAATGAGCGTTTGCTTATAATTCCAAGAGATAAACTTAAAAGAAGTGGTGAGGCGGCCTTCTGCTGTTATGCACCTAAAATCTGGAATAGCCTGCCAATAGGAATTCACCCGGCTAATACAGTGGAGCACTTTAAAACACTGCTGAAAACACTTCACTTTAACTGCAGTGAGCTGGCGCCCTGCTCGGGGTTTGTTTCCTACCTTGCGCCCTGTGTTGGCTGGGATTGGCTCCATCAGACCCCCGTTACCCTGTAGTTACGATAGAGCGGGTTGGATAATGGATAGATGGATGGACTTCACTTTAACATGGCTTTCTCATAGCTTCATTTTAGTTTAATCCTGATATTCTGTATATGCATTTAATTATCATTATCATTCATGGTGGCTCCGTACTAACCCCTACTTTCTTTGCTGTTCTTTTTCCGGTTTTCTGTGGTGGTGATCTGCGCCACCACCACCTGATCAAAGCACCGTACAGTATCTACATTGATGGATTGAATGCCAGAGATCCACATGACCGTCATCATCAAATTCTTCTATGTGAAGCCTGAAAACCACTGATTGAGGACTGATTGAGATCATTTATGTTAGGTAGAATGCCTAGAGAGGGCTTGGTGGTCTCATGGCCTCAGCACCCCTGCAGATTTTGTTTTTTTCTCCAGCCGTCTGGAGGTTTTTTTTTTGTTTTTTTCTGTCCTCCCTGGCCATCAGACCTTACTTTTATTCTATGTTAATTAGTATTGCCTAATTTTATTTTTTATATTTTGTCTTTTTTCTCTTTCTTCATCCTGTAAAGCACTTTGAGCTACATCATTTGTATGAAAATTAGCTATATCAGGCCCGCCGCCGGGGGGGACAAATGGGACTCTGGTCCGGGGCCCTAACGGAAGGGGACCCCTTCACACTTGATTTTTTTTATGCTGATGTTGTGCGCATAGATATATATTCGGACAATTATTCAAGTTACATGTAATAGAAAAGTTAAATCATTTAGCTTACAACAATACAAGTGAGTGTTTTAATAGCCGCACGCTCCACGCAAGTAGATATCGTGCTCGTGTCGTGTGAAGCACGCTTGTCAAAGGGTGCCGGCAGCGGCACGCTTCTCAAAGACAAAGGAGAGCCGACGCCGACGTCCTTGAGCTTGGCGTTTAGCAGTATTTTGTTGTACAGGGTACGTGGATAATGGATTGACTTCACTGCTGTAATTGAATACTTCCGTTTCATACACACAGGCGCTATTCTGTCTCAGACATCAGCGATATTGTTGTGCAATATCGTGGATGTTGACGTGTATGGTGTAGCAGAAGTCCGTCTCCGTATTTTGATAATTAATTCGCTTGGGTGTTTATCGTTGCTTTTAAAGCAGTGATAAGTGTGCGTTGGTTTTGTGTGTATCACTAAAGATTCTGGATCACCCGGATTTTTTGAAAACTTTGTAGTTTGATACAGCAAGTTACCATACTGATTGTACACCATGTAGATAACCCTAACCGTTAGTATATATTAAAATGTTCAGATGTTACTCCTATTCATTGCATTGGTATAATTGTACTGTTACACATTAGATAATACATAGGCCTATCTCATTAATGTATTGTTTCAATTCCGCTACGAGCTTCCGTTAGCACTGGCTTTCCTTCTCACAGTCAAACTTTGATGTGCGAGAAGGCTTAATTCATCAAGTATGGTATTCATAAATGCAGTATTGTCGCTGTCGGATAAACTACATTTCGATCATTTTGTATACGTATTTGAAGGTTTTGGCATGTGGGGACCCAGGGGAAGGCAGTGGGGCCCACACGTACCCAGTTGTCTGGGGCCCAAATATTTCTGGCGGCAGGCCTGGCTATATAAATAAATATTGTTGTTGTTGTTGTTGACTACCCACACCTGGGCCACAGACCGTCTCCTCCAGTATTACCGCAGAAGAAACATCACTAAAGGAAAGGACTGCGAGACACAGAAACGGCTTCTTTCTTGCTGCAATCACTCTGTTTAAACACAGTCTCTGATTCATAAATTATGTTTCAAATCCCCTTAAATGAAAGTCTGCAATGTGCACTTTAATCACATCTGAATTGTTTGATTTGTAATTTTATACCGTGGAGCAGAAGGCTAAATCAAGGAAAAATGTGTCACTTTCCCAAACATTATGGAGAGCACTGTATATACTGTAAGTATTTACACATACATTTATTTAAGTGTGCATAGTAAAATACCCATCAACAGATTTGTTGAGGCTTACACGCTATATGCTCTGTACATACTGTATAGCACACTACATGTAAGTCTGTATACATTGTGGCCATTATGAAGGACACTTTATGCGCTTTGTTCGAGTACGGATGGAACACCAAGAGAAACTCTGAGCAGTTGTGTTGTCTGCAAAACATTTCAAGTTGAAATAGGCGAGTAAAGAGAACAATTCTTGAGGCAGATTGCACTTCTGTTAAAAGAATATCATTTGGTGGTTTTGTTTCAACATGATTTAATCGTGTTAATGTGACATTGAAGAGAATTCTGTCAATGTAACTACTGCAGAAAAAGGTGTGTAATATCAGCAAACATGATTATTTTAAGTAATATTAACTTAAATTACATAAATAAAGTGAAGAAACACATTAGTTCATTTTTTGAGTGACTGAAAAAGCAATATAATACTGTGGTATAGCGAGTCCACAGCTCACTGAGCAAAGGCCATTTAAATAAATGATCACCGCGCTTGCGGTTTCGTGAGGGGGCGTAGTGGTTGTAGCAAGCCGCGGGTCGATCTGAGGTGTGGGCGTTTCTCACCGAGTGCACAGGTGAGGAACTGCCCACATCCGTGGCTAATTTGTTACAGCTGCTATGGCCCCTCGCATTATAAAAAAGAAGCGCGAGTTGGTTAGGGGGAAGAAAAAGAACGAAAGAAAAGAGAAGGAAAGAGGACGGAGGTTACTGGGAGCGAACAAGGAAGCAGGACGGTGCGAGAGAGAGCGAGAGAGAGAGACATACGTAGCGTGTGGGTGAGCAAGCGAACGAGCACTCGTGGGCAGCTGCGAGGGCCTGGGTGTTAGGCCTACACCCAGGCGTAGGAGTTGGAAGTCACCCCTCTGAGCGAGCAGGTAGCGGGAGTGACCTGGGAAAGACGACTGGCCGCGGAAGGCCAGAAAGGCAGCAGGAGTCGTGAGGCTTGGTAGTGGATTCCCCAACTTGTGCGTCCTGGTCGTTGGTGTGAACCAAGTCTCGGGGACTGGGATGAGTGCCAGACCGAAGCCAGGGATCGGGAGGTCTCCAGTCTCGTTTGAATGTGTAATGGAAAAAGGGCAGCTGCAGAGAGCATCTCGCCTGCTGCAAAGCCTAACTGGAAGAAGCAGGTGAGACGCTAACAGAAAAGATGCACCAGGCTTGTCATTGTTGTGTTTTGAAAGACTGCTTCCATAAGAACGTTAAAACCTCATTTTAAAAGGATGTTTTTTTATTTTCTATTGGTTTTAACCTCCACATTTCTTTTATGGATTATTTATTTATTGAAGAATTTGAATCACTGCACTTTATTTATGGACACTTTGTTTTTGTTTTGATTGTCTTTTAAATAAAAGCACTTCTGCACTTTTTGTACCATCCCCTTGCTCGATTGTTATTGCCTTCACTGACTAGCTCACTCGGTGACATTATCGACGGTGACGGGTTGAAGGGCACCCAAACAGAGATGGAAGCGTGGAACCAGAACCCACATCATCACAAATACCAGCAAACAACATTATCAGTTAAATTAACATCAATTAGAGACATTAGGTGTACAGTATATCTCTGTTAGATCGTTGTTTTTCAGTGCCATGCATTTATGTATATGATGTTTTTTTTAACTCCTTTACTTTTTTAGGACTACAGCCAGAACTTGTATCCCTAGCTGGTCTGGAATAATACTAGAAACCACAGTCTAAGTGACGTCTACTCATTCATCCACGTCGCATGCATCATTTTCTATCATAAAGCCTGAAAGAATATGTTCCTCCATTCAGGGTCAACATTAAGCCCACCAGGGGTATCTTTGGGATGTGGTAGGAAACCAGCGCCTGAGAAAGCATGCAAACTGCACTCCGCAGCAAGAACTGACGCACACTCCATCCACCTGTGAGTTGGCACTACTTGCCAGTTTCCCACCATGTCAGCCCTCACCTAAAGGTGCTATGGGTTATAACAAGAAAGTAATACAGGAAGAAAGGGCAAACTCCATACAGGTGGGAACGGAACTGAACCAAAAATCCCTAAAGCTCTGTGGAAGCATTACTTACCACTATCCCACCACATTATAAAAACTGTAGAAAGGTAAATAATGAAGTTACACAAATGATTCTGGCTAGCTATTGATCCCCAAAACTGTGTCGCCTCCACTACTGTGCTGACCCAAACTGATGGGAGCTTTACGTTATAATGAAGTGCCACACATGTGCGAGTAGGAGGACGTTGTATGGACCAAGCAAAGGTAATTCCACTCCAGGCCAGGGGTGTGGCGGGGTGTACTAAACTTTCTCCTGTTATCTCTACAGACCAGCCGTGGGAAAACCTATCTGATTCAGAGCTGATGACGTTGTTTCCGGCACTCAGCGTGACATCACTTCCGGTTCTGGCACCCAGAAGAATTCACTTCCAGTTCCGGTGCCCAGAAGATCACCACTTCCGGCGTACAGACTGATGTCAGAAGAACATCACTTCCAGCTCCCCTACATCACTTCGGTTCCTACACATCACTTCCGGTCTGATCCCTTAAAGCCGCCATCTTTGCAAACCCTCATCAGTTCTGTTTTGGACTCAGTATTGTGAACATCTCTGCGCTATTCAATAACTTTTTGCAGCCAGGAATATTATACCGGAGGCTGCCCCAAACCTTATTAAGTGAGTCGAGTCTGTTCATTTTCACAGAAGGTAGTACAGAAAATCAGAAATGATACAGGGATAACATACAAAATGAAAACAAATGGGGGTTATGCAGGATACCGAACCCGGATTATAGAGCTAGTCTGGCAATTGCATGCTGATTAGCACATTTCACTGTACTCGGTAAACGTGACCCTATAAATCTGTAAACTGTGAACAACTACTGTGCTGCCCATCTTTGAAAATGTATACATTAGGATAAATTTCATCCATTTCTCAATCCATTTTCTAAACCCACTTATGCGGAGCAGGGTCACGGGGAAGCTGGAGTCCATTCTAGCAAGCATTGAGTGCGAGGCAGGAGCAAACCCTGGACAGGTTGACCCCCACACATTCATCAGGAGCCAGTTTAGTGTAACCAGTGCACCAATGACTTATGATAACGCTGACAAAGAGAATCAATCCATCCATTTTCTAAACTTGTTTAATTGGGGCAGGGTCATGGGTAAGCTAGAGATCATCCCAGCAAGCATTGAGTGGACATGGTGAAAACACACACACACATACCCATACACAATTCTCCATGTGACAAATAAAGTTCTATCTATCTATCTATCTATCTATCTATCTATCTATCTATCTATCTATCTATCTATCTATCTATCTATCTATCTATCTATCTATTTATCTATCAAATCAGGAGATGATTTACCATTGCCAACCCATCTAACCTGCATGACGTATAATAATGTTGACAAAATCTTAACTTCATATAATTATACAAGGTTCCATACATTAAAATCTAAATGACCATAAAATGAAAAATTATACAGGGAGAGCATGCAAACTGAACACAGCCGCTATCCAGACAGAAATCCTGAAACCAGTTCACAGAAGCTGTGAGGCCCCTGCATTAACAGTCGTGCCACTATCTCACCCTATACTGCAATGTGATATGCAACACATTATATAAAAAAAATCTTGGGGAGAGATATGATTTTCTCAGAGACACTTTAATGTCCCGCGAGACAAGGAGGACAGCTTCTGTACAGGCTTTAAAATGTTCAAAGCACTGCGAGGCATACAGATCATGCAGCACGGCACAAGCAGCAGCAGCAGCAGTAAGCCAGCTGATTGACCATAGAGGAGGTAAAAAAATGTATTTGTTCTCCATTGTATTACTGTTTAAGAAGGGGTTTCGGAGGAGCGACCGCATCTCCTTAGCGTGCGTTCAGCCCCCCTCTTCACAATGCGAGACACAGAGATGCAAAGTGGCTGGCCCGTAGCGTGCCCTGTGGCATAGAGTGTGGGTAAGCAGAGTGAGCAGGGGGTAAAGCCCCCTAGTTATAACAAATATGAGAAAGAATGTCACAACTTCATACAAATTACATGGGCATAGTGAGCAAAGTCCACACAGGCAGTGACTGGACCACATATGGAATTCCTATCCCTGGGGAATCATCATTTACCACTGCACCACTACCCACTGTTCACTATTCATTATACATCACTAGCTATGTATGCCCGTGTTGTAAAAAGCCTGGGATCCTAAAAACTATTGAAATCGTCAGAAAAAAAATTGAAATGCCGAGTCGGCAGTTTCGCCCCCCCTTGTCTATCAGCAGCTAAGTGCATTTCTCTCTCATTTGTCTTTTCTTGGCGGTTTCACTTTGGCAACAGAGTCGCTTTCTTTCAGCTTCCTGCTGTAGCCTCATACTTCTTTCTTCTTCCTACTCTTTAACTTGGGGCCACCTTGCCAGCTCTTTGAGCTTCTTGCTGTAGCCTCGCACTTCAGGGCTGGACAGACAGACACACATACTTCCACGCGTAGATGTTTATATATAAGATAAGAGAGCAGAATGTCCAAGAGGGGGTGGGCAATTATTTGGTCGAGGTCTCAAGGACGTTGACTGGGTCTGCCAATATACAGTAAGACTGTGGATTCCCAGAGGTTTATTTTCCTCAGGGACACTGCTGAGTGGAGTTTTTGTTTTTTGTCTCCTCTCTTGTTCAACAACTTGCTTTAATTAATGGTCACATACAGGATTGTTGGCTTCCATTTATGTCAATCAGTTTCAAACTATTGTGTTTTGCTATCATTTTAAACAAATCTGTATTTTATGTTTATGCCTGATTAAATTTGTAAAACTGTATTTGCATTTCACTTTTGAACTTGATACTGCAGTGAATAATGTTATGCTAAATAAAATGAACTGACTCAAATACAATTAATAAACACATAACATTTTCAAACCATCTTAATCAAATTAAGAGTTTATTCCCCTGGGTGCAAAACAGGGTACCAGCCCATCGCAGGACTCGCTTACCATCACACAAGGTGATCTATGAATTAATGATTGAGCCAACCTTAATGTCTATGGGGATGTGACAACGAGAGGGTCCACAAAGGCATCATACCAAGCCACCACCATGCTGCCCAATAACGAGAGCGATTAGGATAATCAAAATTTATACAGCTAGAATGTGCAAACTGATAACAGACTGTGAAGAGGCAGGAATCAAACCCAGGTTAGTAAAGATTTGAGGCCCCAGCCCTAACTACTGTGCTAACACTGAGAGGTGTTATATAATACGATAAAGACAGCAGGAGTAATGATAAAACACGCATGAAAAGCCCACCAGCAGAATGCAGGTCGTGTCCAGGCTGATCCCAGGTCCTTTCAGCTGGGCCACAGCACTGTGTCACCCTCAAGCACCAAATGAGTTCTCTGACATGCGGACACAGTTTGTTACACCGCAGTGGTGACCTACTCTGTCACAGTTATGACTGCTAGAATTGTGGTTATGGTTTGGAACTAAAGATGTTAAATGGGAGGCAATGTACAGGAACACTTTACCAATCAAAGCCACGTGTCCTTCAAATCTCACCATAAATATCTTCTTTGAAGTACATATTTAAAACCAAAATGGACAAAATAAAAAAAAAAACAAAGTCTTTCACCCTCTTCCAGGAAATCTCCAAATGCCGTTGTCTGTATTTATATGTAAAGGAAAAAAAAAAAGAAAAGAAAGGCGGTTAAAACTTGGTGCTTGATGACTGTACAGATCTGTGATCAAGAGTGGCACTTGGGGGTGGCAAGTGGGGTGACTGCCCCAGGCACCGCACCTAAGGGGGCCCCTCTTTTGAGGTCCACGTGTCCCCTTCAAGTGGATTTGTCAAGTTATATTCTCCAGCTATATTCTGATAAAGTCTGCATGTTTGTTATCTTGCAAAAATTTAGCTGAATACTGTAATGAGAAAATCAGGTGTATGTTAACATTATTTTTATTAAATTCGCACGCAACTTTATACAGTCCACACATACCCTTAACAACATTCGACTTATCCGGCCCCGTGTGGGGTTGGTCAGCCCTAGGCCCCACACACCTCTAAGGTCGCCTCCATCTGTGATAGAGCACTGCTACCTCACAGATTCAGCATCCTGGGTTCAAATCACATGTTGCTGTCAACCATGTCCCGTTCAGGATTTCTTCCTGCTGTTAGGGCAAACTCTAACACTTTCATCAAGCACATTTAGGAAACACCTAGATGGTTGATCTATTCTTCAGTCATCAATAGGACCACCTCATACCTCAATTCCTAGTACAGGCCTCTGCGGTTTGCATATACTGCATATGTTTGTGTGAGCTTCTTCAAATACCAGGTAGCACAGCCAGGAAGTACACAAAGAAATAGTTGGGTTGCCAACTGGGGTACCCTGTTTAGTTAGAACAAAAAAGATGGCTTTTAGGGCCTAAATAACAAATGTAAATAACTACCTTTTCATTGTGGGAGCCATATAAGGTCGCAGTTCTGTCCTGCTTAATCGTCAGGTCAGAATGTGACTTCACCTTCCAGAAGAGGTTCCTTTTTTATCATCTGGACCTGGAAGGGGTGGAGCCTTCCAAGGACTTTGTGGGAGTGGCCAGGCATCCCCCTTGAGTGGCTGATTGATGCTGCAGGGAAAGGAGGAGATACTGTTAGAGTCAGGTGGTACTGTTTGCCTCCTTTGAGCCCAGAAGGTGGTTCTGTGGCGCACATGCGTGACACCTCCTACATTCCACAGATGTGTGCTAGTTTAGCTAGGACTGCCCTTATTAAGTTAAAGTGTCTCCGTGTTTGTTGAAAATTTCGGATGTAGACAATTTAGGATACAAATCTGTACAGCAGTGCTACCATCTAGAGTGTGCCATCTGTTAAAGTATATTTTCTTATGCTTGTAATCTATAGCCTCAACTATATAGCTTTTTATTAATTAATTACATTTTTATATAATTATTTTCAAACCTACTCAAAGTGCTTTACATAAATACTAGGGAACCACTTCTGCCACCACTAATTTGCAGCATCCACCAAGATGATGGGATGGCAGCCATTACTGAGCTAGTATGCTCATAACACATTAGCTATTAGGTGGTGAACAGGTAAGAGGCACAGTCAGCCAATTAGAGACATGGAATGATTAGGGGAATAGAATGACCAGACCTGGTGGGCAATTTAGCCAAAATATTGGTGTCTACCCTACATTTTTTGAAAGATGCCCAGGGATCTCATCTGAAGGAAGCCACAATTTTTCAGCATAGTGTTTCTGTCACTGCACTGGGTCATTGGGATCCACATTCAGACTACAGGGTAAGCACACCCTGCTGGCTTCCTCAACACCTCTATCAGCAGCAACCCAAGCATTTCCTCAATGGTCTCCCATCCAAATACTGACCAGGTCCAAATATGCTTAGCTTCAGATGGAATACGTTCTCTGAAGTGCAGGTGGTATCCCCACGCCAGTGCTGTTGTAGTGATGCAATGGGTCGTGCTGTCTCATGTTGGACTGGGTTCAAATTCCATGCCTGGTTGTTCTATATGTTAATTTGTCACGTTCTCTGCATAAATATGGATTTTATTTGCACCTCCTAGAAGTGTGCAGGTTGGGAAATGTGGCTGTGTGCTTAAGTGAGCCTTTAAATGGACTGACATGCCCTCTTGGTCTTCAGCACAGGTCATTCACTTAAAGCTAGGCATAATTGGCTCCAGCCAGTACTTGGATGGGAGACCATCTAGGAAAAGGTAGGTTTGCTGCTTGGAGGAGATGTCGGTGTGGCCATTAGGGGGGCACTTACCCTGTGGTCTGAATGTGTATCCCAATGCCCCAGTGCAGTGACCAGGACACCAATTGGCACTGTCTTTCAGAAAATTGAGGTCCTGAGTTTCTGTGGTCAGAAAAGAACCCTGGGCATCCTTTGAAAACAAAGAACAATATTTCCTGATGTCCTGGCTAAATTGCCCACTATGGCCTGCTCATTATGGACCCCTAATGATTCCCTGTTGCTTACTGACTAACTGTCTCTCTCGTCCCTTTACTACCTAACAGCTACTGTGCATATTGGTGCATAAACAGGTGCCATAGCATCATCCAAGTGCATGCTGGACATTAGTGGTGGTTAAAGTGACTCCACATCATCTATATAAATGCTATATAAATGTAATCATTTATTATTATTAATGCAGGAGTCTTAAACTACATTCATAGAGGGCCATGATGTCCACAGGTTTGCATTGCAACCAGTTTTATGAATAGAAGTAAATTCTTGCTCTTAAATATATTTGTCACTTTACTTAGTTAATAGCACAGTGAAACACTCTTTTATTAAAACAAAAAAATCACATTGTGCATTTAGGAACTTCTGTTCACAGAGGCTATGATAGCCCTTATGTCCTTCTTTCTTTGTGTGTCTTGTTGCCTTTGTTTATCAGACATTGTAGGCCTTTTTAAGACACCATATGACATTACACCTGGGCAAAGATACCAGGCATTTTGTTGTTTTATATATATCAATATATAAATCAATACACAAACAGGTATTGCTAGCTAAGTGGAGGCAAGGTACGCTCCGAAATGTGGCCAGAGGTAGTCCAACTCGAACAGAGGCTGACGTCACTTTTCCCCCTCGTCTCGGCCCGCAGCCTCTCAGATTAGGGCAAGTATATCACCCCTGCAAGCGAACTATGATTCTTACTGCGATGAGAGAAGTTACAAAATCAACTGGAATATTCAAGCAAATTATATTTAAAAAAAAAAATCTTAATCCATTAAGTAGTTCTCTCATTCGCTAGCTAAGTGGAGGCAGGGTACACTCCAACACGTCACGAGAGGCAGACCGACTTGAACGGAGGCTATGTGTGTGAGTGAGAATGGCCCTGCCCGGCTCCCCACCCCTGACGTCACGCTTACCCCTCTCCTTGGCCTGCAGCCTCTGTCTCGGATTTGCATGAATAAATTGCAAGTAAACTATAATACTTAACACGATGACAAAAAGTCGTAAAATCATCTGGAATATTGAAGAAAATTATAGAAGAAAACCTGATCTAAATCCGTTAAGTAGTTCTCTCGCGAAAAGCTGACAGACAGACTAGCAGACACACAGATAGATAGATAGATAGATAGATAGATAGATAGATAGATAGATAGATAGATAGATAGATAGATAGATAGATAGATATGATTTTGAAATGTAATGTATATTCCATCTACAGTAGTTTTCTGCAAAACGGAGAAAGTGACCAGAATGGACATCTGTGGACCTCCTGCACGTGAGTTTGGAAGTCTGCCGTAGTGCAGGGTTTCTCAAACTATGGGTTACTTGCTGCTGGTGGGTCATGTAGAGTTGTGAGTCAATATTGTATTTATTGGGAATGAGTCACATATGGTTTGGAAAGTTATGGGTTGATTAATCAATAGACAGTGCTATGAAATCATCAGTTATCCGCCATGGGGGAACTGCCCACCATTATAATGATTGTCAAGGAATGGGTCTTGAAAACACTGATAAGTACAAGATTAGGTTGTGTTAGGTTCATTAGCAAACTGGCCAGGAAAGTAAAAAAATATTGAACGAGAAATACATAAATACATAACAACAAATAAAAGTCAGTTTATTCATAAATGACTATCTATTCAACTCATGCTTACAAGAAAAAGCTAAAAAAATAAATAAGCATTTTAAATAGAGGTTAGCTCATCAGGGCATTGAAAAGTTAAAAATAATATTTTTAAGGCTATGAATAAAATTTTCAATATCCAAAATAAATGTTTATAGTAGTATTAGTAGTTCTGTCACCTTCACAGAGTACCTTGGAATTCTTCCTTGCAAGTCAGACCTACGCTCAACATGTCGCCACTCTGCCACTGCTAACATCTCTAAATTACCATCTGTGCAAGTGGTAAGAAGTACATCAGGTAAGAAGAGTTGTGTTTTTTATTAAACTAAATGAAGTTATGTATTTCAATATATTTTTGTTTAGATCCTGAAACTGAAATTTTAAGCACTTTGAAACAAATTGAAAATTGTAAAATTGACAATAATGAGGATTCAAACTTACGGACTCCATGAGGAAACAGCACTAGCAGGCAAAGCTGCTCCCAATTTGTTCAACATGAAATAGCAGAAAGGTGGGTATCAAAGGGAGCTTCATCTTTATGTTTTAATTTACAATGTAAATGGTACTACAGCGTTGTACCGTGTTAGCCATTATGAATGTAGTGAGAAGTCAAGAAAAATGACACCTTTCATTGGCTAACTAGAAAGATTACAATATGCCTGAAGAAGGGGCCTGAGTTGCCTCGAAAGCTTGCATATTGCAATGTAAATGGTCTAAGAATAAATGTGCCCTGTACCCAGTATTGTGCCATCCACCTGGTGCTACCAGGACAGGCACAGAAATGTAATGGATAAGTCGAAGGACATCAATGTAGCTCTTTATTAATTTATAATTAAGGCTAAAAAGAAAAAATGGGCACAGTGGCAATTTAATTATGTCATGCAAGCCATTTTTAATTTTTATTTCAGCTCTATTTCTAGATACCCTCTACTGTATTTTCAATGAGATTTTCAGATGCACTTTTGAATTAGACGGCAGTTTCTTAACAGTATCTTACCAGTAATAGTCCTTTTTGTACACAATGAGAAGAAATGATTAGATGCATGATTAAACACATATAAATATATATAAAATAAATGGAAACAGAAAAATCCCTCAGATTGTCTGAGCATCCAGTGAACTGCGATTCCTTTTTCCACATCTGCCTCCTTTTCTTGCTCGTTGCCAACTATTTATAAGACAAAAACCTAATATTCTCAAAGCAATTTGTTTCCAGTTTGCTGCCCTGCATATTTTTGCAACAGTCTAACAGCAGCTCAGGCTGGTCCTACACAAGCCTAATGTCAAAATGTTAAATGGAGGACCATGAGTTTAAAAACTTAAAGAGGCAGTGAAATATTAGCCAATGTTGTTGAGAAATGACTGCCTCTTTACTCAAGGTGTCAGTGTTTAATGGCGAGTCTGGATGCATAAAAGTTAGTCCAAGCATGAAGGGCAGTAGGATGCTCATGCAGAAAGCCACTTCGTCCCTTAGTTAGTGCGATCAGAAACTTGTCATTTCTCTCGTTCATTCTGTCAGCCTTGAGACGGTCTATGCAGACTTACCTCTGTGTTGTACACCCCATATATCAGAAAGATGGAGAGGCCCTGCAGGCAAAATGGAGGGAAGAAGCTGTTACCTCTAATCATGCCAGCACAAGAAATATCTGAAATAAAAAAATATAAAGAGATTCCACCAAACAAAGGGTGGAAAAGTGAACGACAAACATGAAAAAGGAGAGAAAAAACACGGCTTAATCATTAGAGAATCACATTTTTATAGTCTTGAACTGTACTTCAGTATTTATGCTGCTATTTGATTATTTCCCACAGAGTCATTACAACAATAATGTGAAAGAATGTGGCTGCCATAGCGGCTGGTGCTAAAGCCTCCCAGCTCCAGGGTTAAACACCCATTACTCCCGGATTGCTCCCCACATCTTTAAGGAATTTTCTACAAATTCCCTGTTTTTTGTTTTTGTGCATGTTAAGTTAATTAGCAACTCTAAATTGTCCTCAAGTTCAGATTTCCCTTCTAAGGTGGGTTGCCACCTTGTGCCCTATGCCACCTGAATATACTGATGAATGGAGGGAATGGATAGAAGGACTGCACTGATTTTTTTTTTTTTTAACTGGAAGTCAAACAATAACTTATGAGAAATTCATTTCTGAGGTCAAACACAGCAGCTTTCAGTGTCAAGAAACGCTTCAGCCTCATTCCCAAATTTTATCATCACCAATTAAACTACAAAAATCTTAAAAAAGTTAATTTTACTAAGAATGGGACTACCTGGATGTTTGGTATTCACTATCAACAAATGTTTGACCTTCTTACCTTTATTTTACTTTATTTATTTATTTATTTTGGAATTCATTATTTTTCCCCACTGTCCTCTCTGATGGTTACTCTGGCTCTACTCCATTATAAATTACTGTATACTGATACTCTAGACAAGCACAAATTCAAGCATTTTTGTTCAAAATCTGCAATGCAGATTGAGAAACTTGAGTGGCAGCTCACGGTATATATATTGGAAAGGTACTATAGAAATGTTATTATTATTATTATGATGATGATGATGATGATGATGATTATTGGTGTTGTTACAATAAAAGCTTTTATATCTGCCATGACACATATCTATACTGCAAAGACCCAATAACCCCATCATTCATATGACATTTAAGGTCATGGCCTACTGGATTTGTAAAAGTGCAGTGCAGGCCTTGTATCGCCTACACCAGCCCCAAACCCAACAACAATCACTCAAGGTTTATTTACTTATCCCTACAGTTATTTATTTTCTTTTGTTTTTCTGTGTTGAATAATAACCCTCATTTGTATAATTTTTCCTTCTTTGCAGAGTATTGCATTTGGCATATGAAGCACTCAGTTAGAGGGGGCTAAACACAGCGAAGAAACAAACATCTGCCATGAAGTATGAAAGACCGTATATTGACAAAGTGGACAAAAGGAAGATATTTAGTTACTTGTCAGTGCACTTACTGTGACAAAGCAGGTAAAAGGTGTCCTCTAAAAGTGCCCACTTGATACCAGATTGGAACTGTTTCTATGTGCCATGCTGCGCCCTCTGATGTTGAGTTAGTAATGCTATGTTATACAAATTTCAATTGAAAGAGAATGATAATTTCAAACATTATATTATATTATATTATATTATATTATATTATATTATATTATTATTTTGTTCTTCAGTATCATGGATCCAGTGTCATATGCTCGGTGTGGATTTTTCTCCATGTCTACATTGGTTTTCCTCCCACATTTCCAAAGATAAATGTCTTAGGTTTGTTGCCAATTCCCATTTTCCTTGGTTAGAGAACACTGCAATCAATTGGTGTCTCTTCCACACCTTTTTCTTGCCTTACACCAGGTGCTGCCCCCCTACAATCCTGAGTTGAACAAAGTGTTATAATACAGCACAGCAGGGTGACAAACAGTGCCTCACAGAGCCAAAGTGCCCTGGGTTAGAATTCCACGTGCAGACATTTATTTTCTGTGGAGTTTGCTCTTTCTTTCCTTATCTGTATGTGTCTGTGTTTGTGTGTATTTTTTTCTGGGTACTCCAAAAAATATACTATCACAAATCTGCTTTGATAATCCAGGGTCACAGAGCCTATCCTGGCAGTACAAAGCACTAAACAATGATGGGCAGGGCATCATTCTACCACAGGGCTCATCTGGTATAATCAAGTACATTTGGATCTGTGTGGAAGCAGTGCCATAAACATTGTGCCACCTAATAATCTAATCTCATCTAATCTGATTCACTGACTTTTCTCAGTATTGTGGCACAAGGCCAGAACCATGCCTGTTCTGCATTAATAATATAATAATATAATACAATATAATTAAAATAATCATAAAATAATATAATACAACATGATATAACTATATAACATTCTTAAACTTGTTTAATCAAATTCAAGGATACACAAAAAATTAATATAACATAATATAATATAATATAATATAATATAATATAATATAATATGGGTGGCACAGTGGCGCAGTGGGTAGCGCTGCTGCCTCACAGTTAGGAGACCCGGGTTTGCTTCCTGGGTCCTCCCTGTGTGGAGTTTGCATGTTCTCCCCGTTTCTGCGTGGTTTCCTCCTGGTGCTCCAATTTCCTCCCAGAGTCCAAAGACATGCAGGTTAGGTGCATTGGCGATCCTAAATTGTCCTTGGTGTGTGGGTGTGTGTGCCTGTGGTGGGCTGGTGCCCTGCCAGGGGTTTGTTTCCTGCGTTATGCCCTGTGTTGGCTGGGATTGGCTCCCCGTGTTAGGATATAGTGGGTTGGATAATGGATGGATAATATAATATAATATAATATTTTCTGTCAGTCATTTTCTAACCATCCTGAACAGGGTCACACCATTCCATCACAGGGCAAACACTCGCACATGCACACAAACACTAGGGCTAATTTATAATCACCAATTCTCCCAATCTGCATGTCGTTGGACTATGGGAAGAAACCAGAGCACCCAAAAATAACAGTATATTGTATTTATATAGTGCCTTTCCCAACCAAAGGAGTTCCACACAGGCACAGGGAGAACATGCAAAATCCACACAGGGAGGATGTGGTATATGAACCCTGGTCTAATTTCTGCAAGGCAGCAGCACCTCCACTGTGCCACTGGACATCCATAATATAATATAATATAATATAATATAATATAATATAATATAATAT